>QRDG01000021.1:0-253364 GCA_012064385.1 Puccinellia tenuiflora | reverse complement strand
TTGATGATGAGTGTGATGTTTTGAGTTTCTTCGGGTGTTTAATTTATCCAGAATCACACAATCGTTAGGGTCCATGTTGGTTTCATCATATTTTTTAAACGCTCGATTTCTTATATCATCGTCATTCAATTCCGAGTCAAATAAAATGACAGCTAATTTTTTCCTAAAATGTGTCATATGAACCTAAATTGAAGTAGTAATCAGTGTTAGTTTTCAAATAATGATTTGGCATAGAATAAATATCAATGATATGAAGCAAAATAAATACCGGTGCAGGAGTATCGGACAAATTATCTCCTGTGAAGTACTCCATAAAATTTAACATCCAAAGACCACATGATGACCTTCATGGGTAAAAAAAAATTATGATATAAATTTGAATATGTTCAGTAAAAAAATTATGAAAGAAATCTAAATACTCGTGGTGATAGATTTTTTTTCAACCCCTACCTAAAATTTCATAGCCACGTAGTCGGAAACGGCACACGCCCGCACAGTCTCTCAATCGTCAAAAATAAAAGAAAAAACTCTCAGTGTCTCTCAATCGTCAAAAAAAAACTCTCAGTCTCTCCTCTCAATCCCTCACCTACCTCCCCACCGCCCCAGGAGCTGAGCTTCTCCCTGTCTTACCGGGGATAATTGACAATAACCCCCCCCCCCCCCCCCCCCCACGTGGCAAAAAATCGCCCACAAGCCCCTTAAGTGTGTCAATGACATGTGGGGTTTAAGTGGCTTGGGGGGGTTATTGGGGAATTCCCCCGTCTTACCGCGCTCCCCATTCCGCGTCAGGTCGCCGCTCCCCTTTGCCATCGTCGCAAGGAGATGAGGACCTGCGTGCCCTACTCTTCTGCGACCTCCTCGGCGACCTGCGTGCCCTACTCTTCTGTGACCTCCTCATCGAGTCCAGTCACTGAAGATCCGGAGGAGTAACTCGAGCTCGGCATGCTTGCGGCCCTCGCATCCGCCGCACTGGTCTCCCACTCGCTCCGCACTACACCGCGCGGCCACCACCTAGTAGGCTCCTCGACGGCCCCGACGACCCCCAGCGACCCCACCTAGCAGGATCATCGCCGGCCCCGAACAAACCTAGCAGGCTGCAGGCTCCTCGACAAGGAGCCTAGCAGGCTGCAGGCTCCCCGACCTGAACATCTTCTATTTTTTGATTTGTTAGTCTCCAGGTCAGTAAGTTCCTTCTAATTGATCGATCGAGAAACTACTCGTGTACAAAACTCGGCATCCATAATCCTAATGGACATCCAGCCCTAAATTCAAGTTGCTTCTGTCCTCTGAATCTCTTCTTTAGCAATCTACTGACTACTGGTTTGCTCAAAAGAACTGTTGAAGCTGTGCGCTAGCAAGTGATAGTGCGAGTGCTGCTTCAAGTTCGCTTCAGTTGAGTTATAGCTTGATACGGTTTTCTTTTCTTCTTGCTAATGTTTTTTTGTACAGAGAACATCTTGTGTTTGGTCCATGTGCTACAATTAAGAAACCAGATTATTCATATATTCTCTATTGCTATAGCGAATGCTTCTGGAAATATGTACAATGATTATACAGTGATTATATATAATGATTTTCTGCAACTGAACTTTCTTGTTTGAATAGGGTTGCATTTTATAGGACAATGTGGCTAGTGTTCAGTTTTAAGAAATACAATACTTCGTCATTAACATTTTTTGCTCACTTGTGGTTGAAGTACGTCACGATGAACATTATCCCGGGAATATGGGTTTATTGTAGTGAAAGAAGACAATATTTGATTTTAACCTTGTCAATATTCTTTCTGTTACAGAATCAATAGGATACTTTTCAGAGATATCATCATTCACTACATGTATGTATGCAAGTGCCTAGTGAAGTTTGCTCAGACCATAATTAGTTCTTGACAGATCTTTGCGAGTCCATGAGATTCTCGCTGAGAGCTCCTTGATGAAGTTATTACGATGGGGTTACAAAACAGGCATGGATAAATCCCTGCGCTCCTAAAATGGACAAATTGCTCTGGTAAACATGCATTACTTGCCTTTGTAAATTGATCTTCAGTTTTGGTTGATCACTGAACTTCGGCACCACATTATTTCTTGATATTATTTTGGATTATGTTAAATATTAGTGTTGCAATCCCACATCGATGTAAGGGTAACCTTAGTTTATCTTTCCGCAAAATAGCCAGAATTTTGGTGCCTAAAATGAGTGATGTTTTATTAGGCAAGCACAATTGAGGGTGCCCAACTTTGTTTCATGTATACTATTAGTAAAGTCAGATTGACTCTTCAGTTACGTTAGATTTAATATCATCTATATTATGAAGTACCTCCTGCAGTTTTCTAAAATTTGTGCCCTCTCTTTGATTTATGCAGATACTATGTTTGGATGTAGGTATGGATGAAGGTTCAGAGAATGAATTTTAGCTTGCCAATTAATTCCACTTGCCAAACGATGATGTCATCTACTCTCAGTTGGGTACGTGCATATATAATTTATTCTTATTAATTATCTAATGCGATTAAGGGGGACATACAAAAAACACATAATATCATTGCGTTGAGGTAGGAGGTATACCCATCTGTCTGCAGTTTGCTCTTTATACACTCTTCCCTTTGCCATGTTGTGACGTTTAGGTCCTTCCACTTGTCAGATTTCAGTTCCATGTGCCGCGATGCATATTTGAATAAATTTTCCACTACTTGAAGCTGTTGCACGAATAAATGACAAAATATTAGCATCACAAGCGAAGAAACACAAAAAATGCCCTGCCAAGATTTTTTTTGGTAGTGAGACTAATTACTAACCATGGCAATGAGGTCTATGCGGTGCATTCCTGTGCCTAGTGAGTCGAGCACTTGGATACATTGTTTTCTGAAATTTATAACTGCTACGTACCAATGAATGTCATTGATGTTTACTGGAACGAATATTGGAACGAATATCTGAAAATATGTGTGTCAAGCAGATCCAGAAGGCCGTAGCTTTTAATATCCTTTCCCATAGATTGCACCGGATCCCTGATATCTCTAAGGATCGTCTGCTCAAGTGCTGCCTCATTCGATTCAGTACGGCGGTAATCCTCAGATCGATGCTAGATGTTTGTCCCACAACTGTCGGATTTCTGTCACCTCGCAGAATACCAATATAGTCGCAAACAACCGTCGTAGGACATGAGGCATCTGAAATGTGGCCGCCTCTGTCATGCAATCATCAAGGGTCCTGTTGTGCTCAATGAGGCCTAAGAGCAACTCCAGCCGTCCCCCCGAGAGCCCCCCCAGGACCCCCTTTTTGACGCCGGCGGTTCATTTCCCCAGCACCCCCCCAAGGCCTCTTTTTTCGCCGGATTTGGCCCAATTTTTATCCGGCGTCCCAGGCCGAACCCAGCGCCCCGGGTTCGGCCTGGGGGCGCCGGCGAAAGGGAAAATGGCGCGAAACGGCGCGGAGCCGAGGGAAACCGCGCGAAGCATCCCGTGGACCCGCGGTGTCAGCCGCACAACCGTTTCGTCGTCCTCATCGCCTCGCCTTCCGCGTCGCATTACTGCTCTGCCGCCGATCAGGCGTACCGCCGTCGAGTCAAATCGGCCACGCGGCGGAGTTAGGCGCGCCGTAGTTATTACTGCCCCGCCCTCTCCCCCGCCGGTATTTATTTACTGCACCCGCACACCGCCGATCACACACTCGCCGCACTTCCTCACCGAGCATACACCCTCGCCGCGCTTCCTCTCGATCACCGAGCGCACACCACACCCAATGGCTAGCGGCGCGGCGGCGAACGGCTTCGGCCGGAACTGGCTTAAGGAGCGGGAGGCACGCCTCCTTCACGAGGCGGGCTACCCATGCCCACCCGGCATGAAGCTCCCCGGAGGAGGATGGCGGCTCAGCCGAGATCTACGCCGTCCGCGATGAGCTGACGGCGGAGCAGCAGGAGGATCCCGCCTGGCACCCGGAGAACTCCTCGACGTGGGTGCCTTTCTTCGAGGACCGCCACGAGCGGCAGCTCAACGACTTCCCCGGCCCGAAGGACCTCGCCCCCTCCCGCAACAACAGCGAGGGCCGGAAGGACTGGTGGGGAGTCCCCGGCCGCTCCCTCCAGGCCGTCCTCGACCACATCGAGGGCGGTAACGAGCCGCCGCTGCAGGGCCCGGCGAGGAGGGGACGGCGGCACGGATGGGAGCCGAGGAGGATGGCGTGCTCGTCGTCCTCCTCCTCCGACGCAGGAGCCCGCTCCTCGACGCCGCTCGCCAGCGTCATCAAGCAAGAGCCGGCGGCGCCCTCGCGCGGCATCGTCATCAGGGAGCCGGGCACCGGCGGCGGGAGCGGGAGCTCCTCCCGCCTACTGACGCCGAAGCGGGAGCCCGGCACCGGCGTCGTCGGCCGCGCCCTGAAGGCCTTCAGAAAGAAGGCCGTCGTCAAGGAGGAGCCCTACGACGAGGAGGCCGCGACGGCGGCCGCCCTGGCGGCCAGCCTCGACGACGTCCCTCCGGTGCCGGAGGATTTCGCCTGTGCGTGGTCGGCCCGCGACCACGCGCGGGTGGAGGAGGAGCGCAAACGGCGCGTCGAGGCCGAGCAGCGGGAGGCCTTCGAGCGCTACGGGCGCCGCAGCCGTCGTGCCTCGCCGGAGGTCGTCGTCCTGGACGACGACGACGAGGAGGCCGGCACCAGCACCAGCCGGTGGCTGACGCCGAAGCAGGAGCCAGGCACCGGCGGCGACGGCGAGGCCGGGCGTGCCCCTGCTGCTCCTCCGAGCTATGGCGGCGGCGGCGACTCCGACGACGGGGAGGACTACACCGTCTTCTACAAACGCCTCGGGCTGTAGACGCCGCCGCAGTTTTTTTTCTTTTTTTTAGTTTTATTGTAAAATATCGCCAAATATCGTTAATTATCACCGAATATTATGAAGTTTCGTCGAATTTTATGAAGTTTCGTCGAATTTGATGAAATTACGTCTTGTTTTCGCCGTACCGTCTGGGGGTCACGACTGGGAACCACTCCAACCGCACGCCATTTTTTTTCGCCGGCGCCCCCCCAGCAGGGCCAAAAAACGCCGGCAATTCGGCCTGGGGGGGCCAACGGCTGGAGTTGCTCTAAGTGCTCACATGCCTCCCTAAAGGAACTGCATGGCGTGCCATTTACTGTTTTTAAATCATCGAAAGAAGTGGCACCTCGGACATGACTTAGGAGCACCCGCAAATAGTTGTTACCCAAGGAGTAAGTGTTGGTTATATCCTGGAACGGTGTGCTCGACTTGCTGGGAGTGATACAGTTGCTTCAATCCTGTGAATGACAATAAAAGTTATACAACGATGCATGATGAGAACACATTGCATTTGCTGGCAGAAAATTGTCTAGGAGTATGAGTAGCAGCTGGCAACCAGCGTTGATCAACAAAGAAAGTTTAGGAACATAAATAATGGACGTGTACGTGATGATCCCGTGTCCTACATTTTTTTGGTATAATTGGGTATACCCAGATAAAAAAAATTATGCAAAAGGATGTGGGCATGTACAGAGGATACGATTTCACTTTGTGATGGAACTAAATCAGATATGCTTGGCCTGTTGAACTGTGTGTTTGTTCGTGTAATCATGGTACTAACCTGATCGTTCTTGATGTGCAGGATTTCGTCGACGTCGGATGCGCAGGACAGCGATGGCGCAAGATGATGAATCTGTGTTGTCGAGGCGCTCGTCAGCGCGGACCGCGATGGCAGAGAATGGCGCGGGAGTCGTCAGCCTGGATGGCGCACGTCCTCGTCGGCTGCGACGGCGCAGCCACAATGGGCGTAAGTGTCTCAGAGCCGGGGTCTGTAGACGGCAACTGAGAACGGCGATGGACGTAAGCCTCTCACAGCCGGGGTCTGTAGACGGCAACTGAGAACAGCGATGGAGCAGATCGTGGTGATCCCAAAAGTTTCCTGAAATTTAGCCGTAATTGTTGCCCTTTTTTTTTCCTGGTTGATTGCTAGCACTAGCGGGTTGCATAAACATTTCGGTTGGATGAGTTTTCGTCTGCCATAGAAATTGCTAAGCATACCTAGTAGTGTTCTTTTCGGATTGTAGATGGCTAGATCTATTGTTGTGGTTGTTAGTGTGAGGCTGTGATTCGTCCGGATTTATTTGTGTAAGCTGGAAGGGGTGAACTTAGCGATGAATACTTTTGCTCGTTTAATAGTAGTGGAGATATAAACGGCAGGTCCTTTTTGGACGGCACATCCAGCCCCAACGATGACAACGGCCACGGCACGCACGTGGCCTCAACGGCGGCCGGCAACTTCGTCGCCAACGCCTCATACTTCAACGGCGGGCAGGCATTGAGCAAGAGCAAGCCAACAACGGCGGGCAGGCATTGAGCAGGATTTGATAATTGGTCCTGCATTGAGCAAGAGCATGATGCACAGCATTCACAAAATTGAGGAAGCAATCTGCATATTATTTTCACAACCACAGCTAAGAGTTTAACTCCCAGATTTAATAACATTAAAGAGTAATAAAAGCATTTCACGGATAAAATTGTTATATGAACAGGCTTATAAATTACAAATATATCCGCAGCCTACTCTTATTATCAGAGTTATTAAGGGACAATTTCAAGCATACAACACAGGTAAGAGCAGCGGCAGTGATGTGATCCAATATAAATAGAATCATTCACAGCATCAAGCAGGAATGCACTATGACTGGGTGGAAAATGGCATTAACCCATCGATTTCTCCCTAGGGATATCAGCATCACAATCAAGGCGAATTAGGCAACATTCTCTCAGGTGACATACCTGCTGCCGGTTCAGGGCTGCTGCGTAACCGCTTGGCACAGCAGGCAAGTTGAGCTCAGAATCTAGAACCGACTCCTCCGTTTAAAGGTAAGACGGGACATAATTCGACTCAAAAGTCCATATCAGCTTCCAAAGCATCAAACTCTACATTCCAAGAGCATCAAATGGAGTCAGCATGCGCAGCCCATCCCTGTCACCGTCCTTGTCATCGGAGGAGAGAAGCGGCAGGGGGACCTGCTTTTTTAATAATATATATGTCAGGGATTTGAACAAGCTAACCGTATGTAGGATGTTTTTCATGTATCTAAAACTCCAAAGCTAATAACAGTAGTACTAGTCTAAAACTAATAATTACTTGACTAGCTACTTTCTGAAAAGAAAAATATATTTTCACTTGCATTGCAATTTTCGAGATAAGGAAGAGTAAAGCTACTTGACAAATATGATTTCCACATCTGGAACCAAATGCAGGAACACATCATCATGTCATGAACTCCCACGGAGAACAGTACGGCACTCTAAAACTAGTGACTTGCATCACATTGCAGGGTTACATCACCCGTGAATAGGAAGGGCATGTTATTTTCCAAGGCCATACCGGCAGCATGTGGCATACTTGGGGAAATATGGGTAAATTCTGGATCTTGTGACAACAGACAAGTACTAGTCTCTCTGTGCACACTGCGTGAAGAGACAAACTCCATGTCCAAATTACCTAGCGGCACAGCTGGATTTGATAATTGGTCTTGCATTGAGCAAGAGCATGATGCACAGCATTCGCAAAAGTGAGGAAGCAACCAGAGCAAGCCAACATGGGTGGACGGAGTGGAAATTACCTCGACGCCGGCCGTACTTGATGGCGATGCCACGTCCATTCTGGGACACCTCGTGCTCGAGCAAGTCCATTCAGACGTCGTGGGCATAGTCCAAGGGCGCGTCATCGACCTACGCAGAGAAACAGATTAGGTACATGGCTGTTTGAGAGACGGAAAGCCTCCATGGCAGCAAGCTAATAACCGTATGTGTAGGATGTTATCCGTGCATCTTAAACCTGAAAGCAGATGGTGATACAACAAGTTTATTCTGAAACTTAAGATTGCTGTATATATGTGTGGCCTGTAACAATCTAATCTACAGGCTCGTTCATCGTTACTGAAGAACGAAGGATACTACCTCCAACACGAACAGACTTGTGCTGTACGGCCTGTACCTGTACGCAATCACACACAAGATAGATACCCTAATATATCCGCAGCCTACCACGGTCTGGACTGCCTATTCTTATTATTCAGGGACAATTTTCAAGCATACAACATAGGTAAGAGCGGCGGCAGTAAATCCAATCACCTCAAGAGTCTAGGAGTGGCAGCAGCGCTGGTCGTCGAAGCCGGAACGAGATAGAGCGCCGCTGTAGTAGTTGCACGTGGTCGGCACCGTCCGGCGAGCGAGCGACGCAGGGAATCGACCCTCTCTGCCTCGCGCACCAAACGGACCGGACCGCGCAGCTGCTGCAACACGGACGCGAGGGCGGCGGTGGAGGGCGGACGAGATGGGGGACGAGTAGGAGGAGGAGGAGGAGGAGGAGGAGGAGGGCCGGCCAGAGCTGCAGCCATCGGCGGCGTCCTTCTAGGAAAGGACGCGCTCGCCGAAGGTAGGTCCATGGCCGCCGGCGTCGGTGAGGGCTCCTACCTAGGGCCGCGGCCTTGCTGGCCGGCCAGATCGGCTCCGCACGGTCCAGCCGTTTGCCCTGCAGCGCCTCCGCCGCCATAGACGGCCCAAGATCGAAGCTTTGCCCTCCGTAACGCCGGAATCTTGGGCTGCTAGGGTTTGTGGTGGGGCTGCGATTGGGTGGTTCCGCGCCGTGGAATCGGTGATTAAGGTGGAGGAGGGGCTAGGAAGGTGGTCGGCGGCGCGAGGACTCACCGGAGGCGGCGGAAAGGGTATCGTGGGGTAGCGCTGGGTGCAGAGGAAAGGAGACGATGGGTCGCCTGAAAGTTGGATGATGGCCAAATTTCAGTTTTGGCCCAAAAAATATTCCCGCGCGGCCCGAACCGAAATTTTCGGCTCGATTTACAGCCGATCAGTGGATGCATGTACGTATCCTAAAAAAAAAGTGTGCAAGGCTAAATGTGCAAGAAAAACAATTGAACGTGACGTCAAATAAATACAGCATGATTTTAAACATCGCCCCCAAGTGCGTCGTCAGTCCTCACGCTTTTCATGCCGGGGAATCACAATATCGTTGTTGGGGCGAATGATTTTGTCGAGTCGCAATTGGTCCGGGGGTAATGCGGGTGGATATAGCTAGGGAAGCTATCATGCACTATTGACGATGGCGGAGGACCTGTCGATTTGATATTGTGCCACATCCATCGGCGTGATGTTCATGTCTCCCGTCGAAAGGCGATGCGAAGTCATGTGAAAATCGAGACGAGCCGAGATGCTAGACCCTAGGTGGTCCTCCACCGAGGACCTCGAGACACCAGAGGAGCGAAGACCACTTGGTGTAGAGGGGGAGTCTATCTAGCGCACGAGGGGAGACATGGTAACATTTGTATAAAATAGTAATGCGGGTCAACGAGACAACAAATGAAATCAGAGGCAATATTTGTATCCGAGCAAATGTAAATAGCGTCCGACAATGAGATGAGGGGTGAACTGGTAAGTGATATCTATGTCCATACATGAAAGAAGGGCTCCGCGTGAAATAATAAGGTGTGATAAAAGGACGACAAATGAAATAATAGGTAATGCATAAAATCAATAGCAACGTGGCAGAAAAATGGCACATGAAATGGCATGTAATAACAATCTTGCTCCACGTCGGCCACAGTGTCCTTCTCTGGGGTTGCCGAGGGAGTAGCAGCAACCAACACTTGTTACTCTACCTCGCAATCCCTCTCGTGGTGCTCTGAGTCTCTATGTTGGCTTGTCCGACCGGACCTCGCCTGCGCCAATCCGTCCACCTTCTGACCTCGCTACCTCTAGAAAAGTCTCCTTCGACCACGACTGCGCCAATCCGTCCACCTTCTGACCTCGCTACCTCTGGAAAAGTCTCCTTCGACCTCGCCAGTTGCGACCTCGTCGGAGAATTCAAAGGCAACTTGGCCCATCGTCGTTGTACCCACGTAGCTCGCCTTCACGGTAGTCCACACTTTGGAGGTTCATCGCTACCTAGTGTGGACTATTTAAGGTGCGGCAATCTCGATGGTGATAAGGGACGGAGGCTAGCAGGGGCTAAGACACCCCGACTATTTGATTTTCTTGAGAAATGCTCTACTAATCATGCATATACATAACAACTCTAAGAAATAATCCTCCCTCCACGGTACCCACGCTAAAGAAAAGAAAAAAGAAAGGGGGACATGATGAAACCGGATTTATAGCCTACAAATCCCCGATTCGAAATTTGTTTCCATGCATGGCTCTCTGATTTTCTTTATTAATCTGGCGCAACCCATTGTCACGATTCACGAACGAGCCGTTTGCGGGGTTGTTAGGGCATGTATAATGGGATGATGTCAGCCTTCTCTTACAGATGTCACATTGGATTTTTGCTTAGTTGGAGGAGAGAGAATGAGGGAAGAGAGGGTTGTCTTCACTTAGCTAAGGGATGATCTCTTAAATATTAAGAGAAAGCTATTTTGTCCATTGTATCACATGACTTTTCTTATTAAGGCAATTTCATACTAAATTTAGTTAATTCTCATTAATTGCTAGAGATGACAATAAGAGATGACGCATTGTACGACCGATATTTATTGCCTTCTCCAAATGACGTGGAGGTCTAAGAGAAGACCCATCTTCCCTACCATTGTACATGCCCTTACTCGTGACTTAGATTTGGGGGCATGGTGGGCATTAAATATCAGTAAACAAATCCTCCCAATTAAGTTACTGATTTCTGCAATTAATACGCTGGACAATTAGTTCCTGATTTTATGCTAATTAATCAGCTGGCCCTAGTTTTGTTGAGATTTTTAGATTGGAAAAAGAAAACGATACAACAAACCAAGGCACGGCGCGCGGAGACGAAAAAGATTGGCCTTAATCAGTTTTGAAAGCACAACTCCTTGGAGAACCAACCCTTGGTTGGATGGTTAGGTGGGTGGTTGTACCCCTTGCCCACCAGAGTTCAAACCCCAGGTTTGACACTGGTGTTTCTCATTATAGGCGGAATATTCTTCAGTGGGAGGCGACGTTCCCGCCGATAGCGAGGCGCCTGTGGTGACTTCGTCAATCTCAAGACCTGACCCGCCGGCTCAGTATTTCGGAGATGCTCATAGGGGTAGGGTGTGCGTGCGTGTGTTCATAGGGGTGAGTGTATGCGCGTGTTGTGAGCGCCTGTGTTGTACTGTGTTTCGCAAAAAAAAAAAAAAAAGCACAACTCCTTGGCCTGCCGCCCACCTATAAATATGGGAAGGGGTGGAACATACCGCGTGCGGGGAGCGCGTGTGACTTAGACTTTGACCTTTGCCGTGGCGGCCGCGGGCGTCGTCGTCTCTCCCTCCTCTACTCTGAGATCGACGATGGATAGTAGGTACGCCGCGTATCCTCTCATTCCTCGGCTCGGCTGCGTGCCGGATGATTGAATCTGTAGGATTTTATTTAATTAGGTCGTGTTGTCACGCGCCTTTCTCATCCCATGCATGGATCCCGACCACAATGCATGTGTGCCTTCTTCTCACTTCACGCACGATCGGATCGACGATGGGATGAGGGAGGAGAGCTGGCATCGATCGATGGATCAAACTTGTTTATGTTTTTGTAGATCGATCGATCCCGAGTAGGGACGGAGCCAGCAGGGGGCAAGCAGGGGCCATGGCCACCCTTTGCTGATTTTTTTTAAATACCTCCTTGTATTATGTGGATTTAATAGCAAATTTTGTAAAAATATAGCCTATGGCCCCCTCCAAGTTTTATATGAGCAACCAACCAGGTGCTAGCTAGTTGGTGAATTGATTTGTAGGAGCAACCAACCAGGTGCTAGCGTCCATCTTCTTTGCCACACGCAACTCGGGGTCGCCATCCATCAGGTTCCTGGCGCCGGTGTCCGCGAGATCCGGCGGCGCCACGCCTTCCTCCCCTGCTTCGTCCTCTGTTGCAGCAGGCCGGCACATCGCATCGACTCTGTCCTCGCGCTCTCCTACATCCTCGCCGGGAAGCAGCCGGTGAGATATCTCGTCCTCTATCTGTCCCTAGAAAAGACTCAATCTTGAGCTTCTTTTACTTATCATTAGTATTGGATCCAGAGAGAGCTGGCATTTTTAGATATTGGAGGCATTCTAGATTTAGCGTCGTACCCAGAAATGCTAGATTCATGAACCTGAGTTCAGTTTAGTTTGAGTTGAAACCTACAACTCTTTCTCTTTGGAAAATAGTTCTACTACCCACATGTGCTATGGAAGTAGCCTCCAAACTCTGTAAGAATTTCATTGCGTTGGGTGTTTCAAAAGTTCCTTTCAGGATTTGAAAGTGCTGCATAAGTTATCTGTTGTGTTTGAGTCCCAGGCTTTCTGTTTCGTAATTAATGGAACCGGATGGAATGTTTGGATCTGTATCATTTGCATCAGCGGGTTGGTGTACGGGAGGTCACCTAGCCAACATGTTGGAGTGGAAACTAAATCTGTTAGCTGGAACTGGTGCACAGTTAGCTAAATTCTAATGACATTGCTCGTGCATGTCATCATGTGTTTGTTGTAGGCAGAAAAAGAAGAAGCACGTGTCTGTGCATATAGTAGATGTCTTTTGATCACAAGGCGATCAAATTATGCATCACACTTACACAGCCACGCGTGAGAAAATTGTGAAAAACCGTATTGATTATTACAAATTCACATCGAGCCATCCGGCATCCAGTACTGCAAATACTAACAAGTACGTACTCCATGCATGGCACTGCATATATTCACGTTGATCGGTGGTTCCGACGGTATCTTGACATATCTACGCACTACGGGAGACGGCGTCGTTGCCGTGTGCCAGGGACACATGGCAAAGGCTAAAAAACACACGGCAAAGCCTTTGCCGTGTGCCGCACACGGCGAAGAACACACGGCGATATCTTGCACGGTAAAGAGCTCTTTGCCGTGTGCCAAATATCGGGGCACACGACAACGTTTCAAGATGGGCCCCACCGCCACTTGACGCCGACGACGGACGTTGACGGCGGGTTCCTGACAAATGGGCCCCATCGATCGATCTTTGCCGTGTGCTTGCACACGGCAAAGAAGCTTCCCTTTACCGTGTGCAAACACACGGCAAAGAGGGACGATTTTATTAAAAAAACAAGCGCCGGGCCATCGGGCCCGAACGGGTGGTGCGTCGTCACGCCGCCTCGACATTGGCGTCCCCGTCCTCAAGGAGGAGAGCACGGTGAGCGTGCCGGTGGACGTCGACCCGGACGACCGCGTCCTCGCCGTGGACGCCTCCGTATGTGTTGTGGACGTCGTGGTCGTCATGGACGCCGTGGTCGACGTGGACGCCTCCGTACATGCCAGAGCGTGGCGACGAGGAGGGCACCCTCCATCTCCATCGCTACGGCCTTGGGGTCCTTGCCGCCGCACCCGAGCTCGAGCATGGTGGCGTGCATCTCCGCAACGTCCAGGTACGCTACGGCTGCCCGGCGGCAGGATGGTGTCGACGCCGTCGACGGCGAAGGGCGAGGCACTCTCGGCCAGCTGCACATCCGCGGTCTTCTTCACCGGCTCACCATCTAGATCCAGATGCGGAGGTACCGCGGGATCCAGATCCAGAGCGATCCAGAGCGTCTGCGGCGGCAGCGCCCCCTCCAGCCTCCGGATCCCCTACAGAACAAACACCAAACCTGAGCCATCGCCGGCGCGGTGATTGGGAGAGGAAGGGGAGAGGTGATTGGGAGCGGTGCCGAACCTGAGCCATCACCGGCGCGCGTGGGGAGATCCGGTGGCGGCGCTCCTTGGAATCAGAGGGCGGCGCATCGGCATCAGCGTTACCGTCCACCCACAGGAAGGAGGAGGTCGCGGAAGGCACGGTAAGCGTGCTGGTGGACACCGAACCGGACGGTGGCGTCCTCGTCCCGCGCGACGCACTCTGCCGTGGTCGCCGTGGACGCCTCTGTGCCTTGGGGTCCTTGCGGCCGCACCCGTGCTCGAAGGCGTAGCCGCCGAACCTCTTCTTCGTCGCCACGCTGGGGCGGCTCATCTCGCGGGCGTACCTCTCGAATGGTGGCCGGTCGGAGCTCACAGGAATCTTGAATCGGGGGAGAGGAGGAGTGGATAAGATAGACATGGGTGGAGGAGGATGAAACGGGGAGGATAAGGGTGAGCAGGAGAGAGAGCAGGAGAGGGGGATAAGATGGGGTAGGTTTGAGCCGTTGGATCCTCGTAGATCTAACGGCTCACAGGCGTGATCCGCGTGAAACTTTTCCTGACCAATCAAACGCATAGTTTCTTTGCCGTGTGCCAGCACACGGTAAAGATTTTTTCGACTTTTCTTTTTTCTTTTCTTTGATTAATTTTCTTTGTCGTGTGCCGGAGAGTTTATCAAAACTCAAATGTATCATTTTTCTAACAACTAGTACACATAAAAGGACTTCATGCCAAATGATTTCTTTTTTTGATGTTTTCTTCATTTTCTTTGAGTTTTTCGAAAAAACAGTCCAAATGGCCGGCATGGCTATTCGTTGAAAGTGGTCGATTTTTTCAAAACTATCGACGGTTCTGTGATGTAACCACTACTTGTGTACCTTAAAATGATTTTTGGAAAAATTTCAGAGCAAACTATCACACACTTGTAGTTCAAATTTGAATTACTTTCGGAAAATCGACATAAAGTCATTTAAATGTGCGAAATTAGGTAGAAAGGGATATAATTCCTAATATTTATGTATTATCCATCAAATATGGACTACTTTCTGTGAAAATTGGATTGGTGCCATTTTGCATCATATTTTTGGTACTTGCTTCACAAAAAAAGTCAATTTTGGCACTTAGAAAATAAAAAATGATATTTATGAAAATAATTTGAAAAAAATCTGTTCGGTAACATTGTTTATCATATGAATATACACCTATGTGCCAAATATGGGCACATTATAACAAACTATTCCGCGGGAATGGTCGTATCTTGGTCGTTTGACATGAAACCCATAGATGTTTATAGATGATAGAACTTTTCGTGAAGGATTTTTTTGTACAATTTGAAAAAATAAATTTTATTATTTTTCCTAGCAACTAGTACACATAAGAGGACTCCATGCCAAAGGATTTCATTTTTTTAGGTTCTATTCATTTTCTTTTAGTTTTTTGAAAAAACGATCCAAATGGTGAGCATGGATATTTGTTGAAAGGGATCGAATTTTTAAAACTATCGACGGTTCTGTGAAGTAACCACTACTTGTGTACCTTAAATGATTTTTGCAAAAATTTCAGAGCAAACTATCACACACTTGTAGTTCAAATTTGAATTACTTTCGGAAAATCGACATAAAGTCATTTAAATGTGCGAAATTAGGTAGAAAGGGATATAATTCCTAATATTTCTGTATTATCCATCAAATATGGACTACTTTCTGTGAAAATTGGATTGGTGCCATTTTGCATCATATTTTTGGTACTTGCTTCACAAAAAAAGTCAATTTTGGCACTAAGAAAATAAAAAATGATATTTATGAAAATAATTTGAAAAAACTCTGTTCGGTAACATTGTTTATCATATGAATATACACATATGTGCCAAATATGGGCACATTATAACAAACTATTCCGCGGGAATGGTCGTATCTTGGCCGTTTGACTTGAAACCCGTAGATGTTTATAGATGATAGAACTTTTCGTGAAGGATTTTTTTGTACAATTTGAAAAAATGAAGTTTATTATTTTTCCTAGAAACTAGTACACATAAGAGGACACCATGCTAAAGGATTTCATTTTTTTAGGTTCTATTCATTTTCTTTGAGTTTTTCGAAAAAACGATCCAAATGGTGAGCATGGATATTTGTTGAAAGGGATCGAATTTTTTAAAACTGTCGACGGTTCTGTGAAGTAACCACTACTTGTGTACCTTAAAATGATTTTTGCAAAAATTTCAGAGCAAACTATCACACACTTGTAGTTCAAATTTGAATTACTTTCGGAAAATCGACATAAAGTCATTTAAATGTGCGAAATTAGGTAGAAAGGGATATAATTCCTAGTATTTCTGTATTATCCATCAAATATGGACTACTTTCTGTCAAAATTGGATTGGTGCCATTTTGCATCATATTTTTGGTACTTGCTTCACAAAAAAGTCAATTTTGGCACTTAGAAAATAAAAAATGATATTTATGAAAATAATTTAAAAAACTCTGTTCGGTAACATTGTTTATCATATGAATATACACCTATGTGCCAAATATGGGCACATTATCACAAACTTTGCCATGGGGATGGTCGTATCTTGGTCGTTTGACTTGAAACCCATAGATGTTTATAGATGATAGAACTTTTCGTGAAGGATTTTTTTGTACAATTTCAAAAAATGAAGTTTATTACTTTTCCTAACAACTAGTACACATAAGAGGACTCCATGCCAAAGGATTTCGTTTTTTGAGGTTCTATTCATTTTCTTTGAGTTTTTCGAAAAAACAATCCAAATGGTGAGCATGGATATTTGTTGAAAGGAATCGAATTTTTTAAAACTGTCGATGGTTCTGTGATGTAACCACTACTTGTGTACCTTAAAATGATTTTTGCAAAAATTTCAGAGCAAACTATCACACACTTGCAGTTCAAATTTGAATTACTTTCGGAAAATCGACATAAAGACATTTAAATGTGCGAAATTAGGTAGAAAGGGAGAAAATTCCTAATATTTGTGTGTTATCCATAAAATATGGACTACTTTGTGTGAAAATTGGATGGGTTCCATTTGGCACCATATTTTTGGTACTTGCTTCACAACAAAAGTCAATTTTGGCACTTAGAAAATGAAAAATGATATTTATGAAAATAATTTGAAAAAACTCTGTTCGGTAACATTGTTTATAATATCAATATACACCTATGTGCCAAATATGGGCACATTATCACAAACTATGCCACGGGGATGGTCGTATCTTGGTCGTTTGACTTGAAACCTATAGATGTTTATAGATGATAGAACTTTTCGTGAAGGAATTTTTCGTACAATTCGAAACAAATGAAGTTTATCATTTTTCCTAACATCTAGTACACATAAGAGGACTCCATGCCAAAGGATTTCATTTTTTGAGGTTCTATTCATTTTCTTTGAGTTTTTCGAAAAAACGATCCAAATGGCAAGCATGGATATTCGTTGAAAGGGATCGAATTTTTTAAAACTATAGACGGTTCTGTGATATAACCACTACTTGTGTACATTAAAATGATTTTTGCAAAAATTTCAGAGCAAACTATCACACACTTGTAGTTCAAATTTGAATTACTTTCGGAAAATCGACATAAAGACATTTAAATGTGCGAAATTAGGTAGAAAGGGAGAAAATTCCTAATATTTGTGGATTATCCATAAAATATGGACTACTTTGTGTGAAAATTGGATGGGTTCCATTTTGCACCATATTTTTGGTACTTGCTTCACAAAAAAGTCAATTTTGGCACTTAGAAAATGAAAAATGATATTTATGAAAATAATTTGAAAAAACTCTGTTCGGTAACATTGTTTATAATATCAAGATACACCTATGTGCCAAATATGGGCACATTATCACAAACTATGCCACGGGGATGGTCGTATCTTGGTCGTTTGACTTGAAACCTATAGATGTTTATAGATGATAGAACTTTTCGTGAAGGAATTTTTCGTACAATTCGAAACAAATGAAGTTTATCATTTTTCCTAACATATAGTACACATAAGAGGACTCCATGTCAAAGGATTTCATTTTTTGAGGTTCTATTCATTTTCTTTGAGTTTTTCGAAAAAACGATCCAAATGGCAAGCATGGATATTCGTTGAAAGGGATTGAATTTTTTAAAACTATCGACGGTTCTGTGATGTAACCACTACTTGTGTACCTTAAAATTATTTTTTCAAAAAATTCAGAGCAAACTATCACACACTTGTAGTTCAAATTTGAATTGCTTTCGGAAAATCGACGTAAAGACATTTAAATGTGCGAAATTAGGTAGAAAGGGAGAAAATTCGTAATATTTGTGGATTATCCATAAAATATGGACTACTTTGTGTGAAAATTTGATGGGTGCCATTTTGCACTAAATTTTTGGTACTTGCTTCACAAAAAAACTCAATTTTGGCACTTAGAAAATAAAAAATTATATTTATGAAAATAATTTGAAAAAATTCTGTTCGGTAACATTGTTTATAATATCAAGATACACCTATGTGCCAAATATGGGAACATTATCACAAACTATGCCACGGGAATGGTCGTATCTTGGTCACAAGTTGATAAATTAAAATTTAAAAAATTAAAATCGGTCTTTGCCGTGTGCCGTGTGCAAACACACGGCAAAGAGTTGCCGTGACGGCGCCGTCCGGGCTCCCGTTTTGGTGGGCACATGGCACTTTTCTTTGCCGTGTGTCGGTTTTTACCGTGTGTATTTTTATTTTCTTTACCGTGTGCCCGACGTTGCCGTGTGTTTTTTGTGCTATTTCACCGTGCATCGCTCTTTGCCGTGTGCCACACACGGCAAAGATCTCTTTGCCGTGTGCCCGATATTTGGCACACGGCAAAGACCGTCGGCACACGGCAAAGTCTCGCTCTCCCGTAGTGACGTATGTATTGCGTATGTATATGTGGGAGTTAACCGACGGGAAGCCTTTACAGCTCCCACGTGTCGAACTTGCCGGAGACGAAGTCGTAGTGGCCGCCGACGAGCTTGAGGGTTCCGGCGGAGACGCCTTACTTGACGAAGGGGTAGGTGAGGAGGTTCTCGAGGGACACGTTCACGGCCTCCTGCGAGAGATCATTTCTTCATCAGGGAACCAATGTAAAACCGAATCCAGTACGTGTCTCTAGTTGCTGAAAGTGTGACGTGGTTTAATTACCTTTTCCAAGACTGCGCATTGGTTGTCAAAAGAGAGCGAGGAGCACTCTGTCTGCACCTTCTTCTTGGCGCGGAACCCGATCACCCATTCCTCGACGAAGTGGCTAAGTGATCAAGAAGGGCAGAGAGAGAGCTCGATTCAGCAAACAGATCAAGAGTGAACCTTGATGATATTTGATTAGTTAAATACACAACTATTCTCGTTGATTAATTTTCGATGCTTTAGACAATTAAAATTTACATATTCGTAAAAAATATTAAATTATTTTTTACAGCTTAACATGGGGGATGGGGGCAATTGCCCCCCTCCCCCCTCACGCCAAAATGTTTCTAACTAAGGAGTGATATATGTTTCTGACTCCGCCATACCAACCTTCCTCCGCCACTGTTCACAACTAGATTCGAACAGCACGGCTCGCCGCGCGGCGCTTGTTGCTTCTTTGAATTTTTTGCCCGTGGTTGCCACCATTTTTACAGATCACTTAAAATATATTTATATCCATATGAATTTGATCCCAAGTATATTTGGAAGCGTAATCAGAACATCATACAATAAAAGTCTTAAGCAACAGGAAGATCAAAGCAATGGTGATGTACACTACGGAAGTAATATAGAAATTCACACCGCTTTTAATACATAAGTTTTGATCACAATGGCAAGAGCCTAATGGTTTACTATATCAACTTAACATAAGATGAACGATGATAATTAACATCGATCACCACAAAATAGACAGAGCCGTAAACCCCGCTCAATTCACATCCACAATCATAGATTAAGAAACTGAGTAACCAAGCATACATATGAACTAACAAATCAGAGCAGTGTTGAAGCACGAGGGTAGTAATTCATATAATCATACCATACTGACTTAACATAAGATGTATGAGTCGCATCTAGATACACATATTACAGGCACACATAGAAATAGTACCAGATACTTATGTTCTGATCAGATAGCGAAATAACTGATCTAAAGTAGACAGGGAGACATGATCTCAAACCGAATGAGTTTCATGTGACTAAATATGATTTCAAAAGGCAAAGGTAGCTGGTTTCAACAGCACTAACAATAAGACATTCAGCAACCGAATGAGTTTCATGTGACCAACTTAACACTACACTCAAAATAGAGATGGCTTTAAACGTGCAGATAGGAACAGCATGGGCATACAGAGTCAAAGTAGCCACACCAAGGAGCACTACACATTCTCACATTGAAATGGAAAACATAAGATAATAGGTTGTATAAAGTACTAACATCACATACCGGTGATCAAGTTCAGATAGTGGAAACATGGTCACTGGGTTTCAGAGGAGCTGAGATGCAAGAAGTCAAGAACATCTGGACATCACAAGTCTCGTATAGAAGCACATCAAAAATAGCACCCTCCAAGAGTTGTGGCAGTTCATGAAAAAATTGAATTAGTACTAAACATGATCATGCTTCGACAGGACCACCACAGTGGGCCTTCTGTATTGGACATGTTCTTGTTGGTTGTCGCCATAGCTGCACCTTCCCTGGATGATGAACTACGTCCGCAGATAAGAACAGAGAAGCACATATAATCAGACAATGTTGGGGCCGCAAGAATTCTCTCTGGATCCACAATCATAGGAGGAATTGATCACCATATGAGCTGACCGGTTGAACCTCAACAATCTGAAAGTTTGAACTGAAATTAGGCAAATACACATAAGGCATTGCGGGGAAAACATGTGAACAAATATAATTTGCATGCCTAAGAAAGTGCTCACAACCAGCCAGATGGCATAGTACCTGTCCGATCAAGCCTTCCAACCGATCCAAGCATGTTGACTAAGACAATTAAGTTTTCCCCCCATGCTACTTCAAAAACTAATGCGATGTTTTACCGTCATGTTAATGAAGACAAACCAAATACATTATTGCATTTTAAGCAAATGCTTGTCGAAATGTTTGTATAATCAGGTGAACTACTAACCCACACTATTAATTTGGCGAATGCACAAATATATATACTATATACAGCTTACATCTCTTGACAGAACACCTAGAGTTTAATGATAATTGAGAGCCACAAATAAATAATTTTAAACTACAAAGGATATAAATTAAGAATCAGGAGTAGAACAGATACACTATTCTTTCAGCACAACAATACACACAATCTAGTTCAAACAAAGAAACATCAGTAAGCACATTCTTCTCTCTAAAAAGGATCATATTATAGGCAAGAGCATAACTGTTTAAAAAAAACAATGATGGCAACATGGAAGGTTGAAGGTAGTGTACGTTTAACTGTTTAACATGTCAATTTAAAAAGTAAGGATACAATGTCTCCGCAAATATAGATACATTGTTTTCTGTTTGTTTACTACTATTTATCTTGGACATCTTGAACTAACCTGCAGCATAAGAACATATGCTCGTTATAAATTTGGAAAACATAAATACGAAATATTTAATTGTTGAAGTAAGCATTGATCTTAACCATAACTATGCCAAGTAAGGTTTAGCTTCCAGTTCATACTGGGAGAGCCACAATCATGCTTAGATAACACTAAAATAGATTGTTGGAAGGATATTTTCCTGAACACGGCTGACGGAGCAATAATGTCAACTAAGTGAGACAGGAAAGAAGTGGATAGAGCAGCCATGCATCTGCTCCTTCAGCATGGTGTTCTTCTCAACCACGGCCTCATTCTTCTCCTACAAAAAAGATTCAGAGTTCAAGCATATGTATGATGCAGCATGAATAATGAATGCAGCAACCTGGTACTGTAAAGTGACAGCAGGACCTGCACAATTTTGGTTCAAATTCAAATATACCTTCAGGAACAAAACCTACTCCTCCGGATTGTCATTCGCCCGCGTCGTGTTTACGTATTTATCCTGCAAACAAATATCCCTTACAAACAAATAGGTTTACCACATAGAGCTGGCTATATATTCTAGCAAGAGCTGGTATTTCCCCTGTTGTACTATCTATGGTAAGAAAATATCTTTTTACCACGTAGACACAATATATATTAATAAAAAGGGGTGGCATGTACTATTCATGAGAAATAAATCCAACAATATGGCAATCGACTGAAAACTAATGAAGAGACCAAAATCTAAACAATATAGATTAATAAAGAGGGGCGGCATGTACTTCTATTTATGAGAAAGAAATCCAACAATATGGCAATCGACTGAAAAGCTAGTCAAAAACAGAAGTGACGAAATATCTATAGGAATTACAAAAGTAAAATTTCCCAATTCTGTTGCAGTGTAATCCCATATGTCAGACCTAATTTCTAATCAACTTCTTACTATTTATGTGGAGCAAGAAAAAAAATCCTCCAGCCGAGGCCAGAGAAAGATTCAAACCTAAACTGTAAAAAATTCTATTCCAGAAGCAACTTGTGCTATATCTCTATTAGAGCAAATGTATAAACAATAGGGAGAAGCCTTCCAGGAAATTCAGACAAGACATCCTTTTCAGCTGTCCTCAACTAATAATAAGACTGTAGCCTGAAACATCAATAAAAAGAAGTGGTTTTCATAAGGAATATTCATCCTATACACATAAATGAATGCACAAATCTTAAGACAGATGCACAAAGAAAACGCGACTCTAAACTGATTTCACCTTCTATCCAGCTAGCAGTCATGAAAAAAGTTATCCTAGGAGCAGCAAGGGAAACACCACTCAGTATTGAATACACCTCCATCTTCAAATGATCCTTCTTCTGCTATTACCACCTATGTAATATTGCAACCATAAAATAAGAGAGAATGGAAGTTTTGACAGAGAACCACTATGTTAAACTATGTCAAACTGAAGGCTAGTATCAATTTAGAAAAGCAACAGAAAGCGATGATGTTAGTGCCCTACAGATGGCTACACCCAAAGCCACAAAAGGTAATGTAACATGAAAAAGTTCAATCATCTAAAGAGCTACAGATATGTTGGCACTTATAATCTTTTTGAGAAGCACGAGGATAATAGAATTTCTTCATTAACTTCCGATAACCTATGCAAGTGACAATATCAAAAGAAAATGTGGGCTCCACGGGATATAAACATATTTCTAGCCTCCTCAAAGATAAACAACAAAGCATGATAAATGAATTACTTTCCCTAGGTCTGAATAAATGTTCAATTTTGGTGAGAATACTTAGAGGAGAATACTTAGAGGAGGATGACAAGCTGCAGGTTCAGTAAAATACCTTTGTTTTAAGCTGGTTCTGTAACCGAAGAGTGGATCACATCAACACATGTAGAAAAAACACATTTATAGGTGCCGGAGGCTGTTGATCTATTCACGGCAAGGCACACCACCGCTGACTACCGTCCTGACATACTTTCTTTCTTTCTACACCGCACCTGTAAGCAGCATCATGTATGCCGCTACCGGAAACAGACGGTGACGGCACGATCTTAGTACCTAAACCACCTCAGTTTCAGTTCACAACTATGCATGATGCATCATTCAAAGTATACCTATTTTACTATTTGGCATCATATTTTTCTGGGAAATAATCCGTATTCAGAATATATGGTACATATGTGAAGTATCATGAAGTGTCAATAAAAATGGGTAGAAATGAAAACAATGGACATAAAGATAAAAGGGCAGATGAGAGTACCCATTATTTGTGTTGAAATGCATTATCTCACTTGCTTGAGCTTATTGTAGATTGTATTTCATTAGTCCACATATGAAATGAAAGCTGTCATTAAAAAAGGATAAAGTTAGGCAAGGTGAACCTTCAAAAAAGTATTAAAACCCCACAAAATACTAATGCATTTACTTCTATATACACTCAACCAAACAGTTCTAGTAAAAACTATATATTGTTCAATGCAGAAAAAGGGGCAGTTGCTCACAACCACAACACGCCTTTACTATTTCCATATTACTTATGGTACTACAGAAGTAATCAGTCAGGATGGAATTGAACTATACGATATAACTTAAATCATGAATGTGTATTTGAATCATATTTCCAGTACAGAGTATAAATAGATTACAAAGACACTGTTAGTAACAAAGACACTCTTAGTAACAAAGACATCATGTTCATTAATGAATCTGCATAGATAAAATGGAGCTGAAGGGTATGAGCTCACTGGGGCTCACTATCATTGACCACTGCAACAACCGTTGTCGCAACGCCAACACTTATGTCATTGTGCCCTCCCATGCCATCTCCAGAAGCCAGTGAACTATAAATTAGCGGCGCCTATCCTCGGGTTGGTGTCCTAGCTTTTCTCTTCAGCAATCCTGTGCAAAATTCAAAACATTGACTTAAAAAGTAGAAATGGTTTCATAAGGAAGAGAAAACCGGAACTATTAGTTGATTTTGAAATGATCCCAGAAAAAAGGCTGAATATGTACAAAAACGCATAAACATGTGCTTTAATGAGAATGCCATCCGCTACATGTCTTTAATAACCAAAAAAAAAAAATACTTCCCCATGAACCCTCATATATTTATCAATTATAGCTTGCAAGGGTAAGGCACACAACCAAGAGACAATATATTGTACACACAAGTCATGTAACTAAGAGGGGCAGTGTACTGTACATGCAACCTATCGCCAATTGCAGCTAAATAAATTTCAGCAAGAAGAAGATATTGAGTAAATAGTGGAAGCCTGCATATTACATGGATTAATCTCCTTCCAAAAAACAGCCACATGAGAGGCCTCACGAGAAGCGGAGCAGGCATATGCACAAGACTCTGGCCATGATGGCCACTTTCAACCCTAGCCGGCATGGAAGGAGGCTCTGAAGAGAAAGAATACATGAGAAAAAGCATAACAGACGATGAGAACACATAACACCTTTAGAAATGTACTCAGATGCGACCTCTAAATAACTATATTCTAGCATATTACCAGTTCATGACACATTAAAAATTGCCCGAAGTTTTCCTGCTTTGTGTGAATCATCCAATTGTTGTTTCCAGTACTTCATAGTCATGCTTGCCGAATAAAAGGAATGTAAAAATGGCAATAATTTATCAAGCATACACATATGGATTTCAATATTAACTCGTTATAAAATGAGACCTAATACATGCTAAAAAGGATAAAAAAACATCACTGAAACAAAACTCAGTGAAACCTTTTCTAAAAAATGCCCAGGCAAACCTGAGAGTTTGAATATAAACAACGACGACACCTTAAGAACTGGAAGGCTGAGAGGTGAGGCGGATGAGAAAGAAGCCGAGCTCCGCAGCACGTAGGGGCAGCACCTTCTTGCCGCTTGGTCGGTGGGCATGAAACCAAGCGCTCGGGCTGAAACTAAATGCACACATAAAGATGATTTTTTTGTTAGATCACTGTTCTGGACTGATGTACTCTAAAAAACGAAAATATAATCTATGTATGAGAAGTGGCACGAGTCCAATGAAAATGGCTGCTGCATAACATATAATCATAGAAAAGTTTGTTTATTTTGAAAAAAAGGACAATCCTTTACGGAAAAGGTAGCATTTTCTCATGATCGTTCTTTTATGAAAAAAAGAAAGTTCAAGTTTTCTTTGGTCCTCAATTTCCCAAATATGAATGTAATACACATGACCATAAGCAAGAAGGAGCAGATGGTAACGTGGAAAAATAATAAACCAAAACTGGCAGTACTCACATTTCTCAACCAGATGAATCCATTACACCACTTGCAGCCATATAGCACAACCACAACAACTCAACAACCCACCGGACAACTTAGTCGACCAATTATGTAAAGAAAGAAATACCTAATTTCCGATGGTGGATGTGGAAGCCAGCGTGCAGGGCTGCAGGTTTCGCACTTTTTCGGTCCTAGCACAGCTCTGGAACGCCCTGGTCTTGAGCAAGGTCTCCACACTGTCACGGTACTGCAGAAACTACAGATTATGATCAACATATATTATTGAACAAAGAAAATTTGGAAGAAAAATCTAAGAAACATGGAGGACTGCAAGCATATTTTTCTCTGAACAAAGAGAAAGATCCCTAGCTTGCACTACGGTTCAGATCTGAATTAGTTCTAACCATTACCTCTAGAACATCAAGATTAAGACCCAATCTTCTGTAAAAGATCATGTTATTCTTCCATACCACACCTGAACCACAAAAATAGAGATGAATCATGCACAAATAGATCAATAGGCATGAGAACCTACCAGATTTACAGCAAATTTTTGCATGACCGTGGATAATTTGACACTTATTCTTCATTCATAGCACATCATATTACAGCAAACAGGCTGTTATTGCGTGCGTTCATAGGGGTGAGTGTATGCGCGTGTTAAAAGGGTTGCGTAACTCTTAGTCTCTTCATAATAACTCTACTAGGTAGACGCAATTAAATATCAACAGATTTTATTGATTGATTTTGGCGTTTATTTGGTACGTACTATAAACGGCAGGCCATTATTGTTGGACGGCACCTCCTCCAGCCCCAACGACGAGGACGGCCTCAACGGCGCTAACGCCTCATACTTGGATCGGTGGGGAACTTTGGAAGCAGCAGCGCCAGGATGTGGAGTCGTCGCCCACTTGATTCGTACTGCCGCTCGCAGCGGTGCGCCGGAAACGAATTGATTGGATCGGATCGCGAGCGCTGGGGGAACCAAACGAAACGCGAATCGCCTGCCTTAAAAAAAAACAAATTGATCCGATCCGATCGTACGTTGTGAGGTGAGATGAGGAAAGGGCGTGACAAAAACACAACCCACACGCATATATGATACGGCCTAAACAAATTGTACAGATTCATTCAATCATCCGGCAGGCTGACAGGGGAACAAGAGGATATACGCGAGTACCTATCCGTCGTCGCAGAAGATCACCGCCTACTCTTAATTTCACCTCGACTCGCATTCTTCCGTCGCCTTGCCGCGGCCGCCACGGCAAAGGTCAAAGTCTAAGTCGCACGCGGTATATTTCACCACTCCTTGTATTTATAGGCGGGCGGCCAGAGGTTTCGTAGCCAATTAAGCGTCAATCTCTTCATCTCCGCGCGCCCGCGCTACTAGTTACTTTTTTTTTCCTTTTCTTTTTGGGTAAGCTAATTAACGTCCAAGCGTGAATCAAGGAATTACCCACGCACCAACACATTATTCATGCATGCATGGATAAATCACGGATTGATTTCCAGGCTACAAATCCGGTCCAATCACGTTCCTTCTTTTTAGCGTGGCAATGACCCACACACGATCTCGATCGGTATTACTACCTCCGTTCCATAATGTAATCCTTTTTAGCATTTCTTTTTCCATCCGTATCTAGACATGACACAGCTTGAATGATCGAGTCTTTAAGTATGGAGGAGAACAAGCTAGCCTCAGTCCTCCTCCCGGTGCATATTATTCAGTTCCATCTAACTACTAGTAAACGTGCACGTGCAACGCACGATCAATACAATATCTTACAAGCCGTCAATAATATTGTCTCATGTTTTCTCCCTCTGGCGCTACTTAACAACCTCAAGTTAAACATGCTATTTTAATGTGTTTTAAATTTTCAGAGTCAAGATTCTCTCTATAGCTTTTTTTTTATAGGAGATTCTCTCTATAGCTAATTGCTTTTTCAAGGAGAGGTCATTTTCATAAGCCACAAAATTTCTCAGTTTCTCTTAGACACCCTTGATGACACCTCGAGAAGAAACGTGGGATCATCCAAAATGCTAATTTTCTAGCAAAAACATTATCGAAAGATCTTTGTCTCAATTATATTTTGTTCGTAGCACTATTGACGCATGACAAAGTAAATAAGCACACCATGAGAAAAAAAAGAAAAATGTTGTATTTTGAAATTGTAATAAATACGCTCCTTGAATCCACATAGATAAATGTATACAATTTATTATCAAAAACTAAACATTACATTACAATGCAGTATCATAACAAGAAATTATTGTGTCTAGAGGAAGTCATTTTGACAAGCCACGAGCATTTCTCGGTTTCTCTTGGAATCCCTCGTGTGACCCTCCATAACACATGTGTGGCCCGATATTTCTTGTTTCCGACAACAACCATTCTCAGTTGGAGTTGATACTAACATCCACCTGCAGAAAAACATCCATTAGATTTGTTCCCCACACTATTGGCACGTGATGACAAATTAAAGTGACCAAATGCAAAAAATTTGGTAGTTCTTTCTTCCGTTAAGTTAGCCTACAAAAAAGAGCATAGACTTCTTCAACAGGCTAGCCTATACTCAACCAGCGTCCGGAGGCCCAAGGCCTAACTCACCACAAAACCCGCAGGTGAAGTGGGAGGTTTGCCCAGCCTTATAAGCTGGTGTCGGCCTCCCTCAACTAGCGAGGTGGGACTAAACCTTGGCGCGTCGCACCGGTTCGTCGCACAGCCGTACCGTCCATTCGAGTGCCTGACACAATTTCAGTATGTCGCATGCTTCAAAAGTTCACTTTCAGATTTGAAAGTGTTGCATCAGGTATCTGTTGAGTTTGGGTCCCAGTCTTTCTGTTGTGTAATGGATATAACGGAATGGAATTCTTGGATCTGTAGCATTTGCAACAGAAAGTTGGGGTACATCATCTCAATACAATCAACCTAGCCCAACATGTTGGAGAGAAAACTAAAACTTTTTGCTGGAATGGTCCACAATTAACTAAATTCTAATGACATTGCCTGTGCATGTCTTCATGTGTTTGTTTTCAGCAGAAAAAGAAGAATCACGTGAATGTGATGTACTAGTACACCAAACATCCAATTGCAATTATTAGTCTATTAGTCGTGGCTGGTACTGCTTTATTTCCATGGGTGTTCTCAATTTCTCATTGGTTGGTCAGTTGGCATCGTGGCTATTAAGGGCTTAAGGCAAAGGGATACTTGTTGGCACCAGAATAGTCCTCTCATCTCTCCTGTAATTCTAGAATTGGAACATTGTTTTGTTGTCTAGATCACTCCTATAATAGCAATTAGTAGTCGTGTAGTTGTTAAATTTCGGGAGCCTTTTCATGTTCAGACCATGCTTTTACATGAAAAATTGTCCATTGTTAAATCTGTATTTCTTATTTCGAAGCCTCTCTGTATGCAGGCAGGGATAGGGGAAGTGGGAGCCTTTTCATGTTCAGAACAACGCTTATTTTGATGTATAGTGTGATCTCTTTCTTTAATAGCCTTCTGCCTCACTGGACAGGGATTGATTAGCCTGGTAGTGTAATTTCTTTTTTGATCTTGCCCTGCCTATATTGTCTTACGGTTGTCGGAGCCGCTGTTTGTAGGTTTATGAGGCGTTCTCGATTTACTGCAGATTTGCAAGAACGTAATTCGGACTTGTTGGAGTAGAAGCTAACAATATTTTGTTATCCTATGTTGAATAGTATTTTGACTACCCACAGCAAACCAGTGGCCTTATATATTTAGAATTCTCTTGTAATTTTACCACATCCGATGCTTCAAAATTTCTCTGCCTACTGATCTTATCACCTGCACATTTATTTTACTCCATGAATTGGTTCAGATTGGTTTGCGTGTAAGACTGCCGGTGGTCTCGGACGACGCCTTGGCCTCTCCGTGCAACCTGGAGATGCAGCCGCGTCTTTCCTGACCATGTCTCCCAGCTGCTTGAAGTCCTAGTTTTTTAACATTAGAGTGCTGTATAGCATCTCATAGTAGAAACAATCCTTTTGCAAATATTAAACTTGGTTGATACTTTCTGATCGATCATTGTCATTTCTGTTCATCGCAGGAAGTTGTAAGAGGAATATTTTAATCTGGCCAACACTGATCTTCCGCAGAAACCTGATTGAGTTTCGCTTCAAGAATGCAGATTTCACATAACATCTATGCTTGGCAGTAATATCGGTCAGTAAGTAATCAGAACGTGAGATGGCTAGCTACTGCTCCAGTCCCGAAAACAAAAGAGTCGCAAGTCATGCGCTCAAGGGACCTGGATAGTTCATCCTATTCCAAGGTTTAGGTTAGTTTCTGGTTCCTCTCCTCTTTGTGCTCTGTGATACCTCGGCCATGAAGTCGACGGCCTGCTCTTCTAGGTTTCAGTGGCACGATTTTTAGGATTTGGTCATGGCACTGATAAGTGATGTTCGATTTTATTCTTGCCGTGATGTTTAAGTTTAGGGACTGCTTGATTTTATTTTGCTAGCTCTTGGCATCATCTGGGTTGGCTATAACTAAATATGCTACCGGTGAGGTTTAGATTGCCATTATTGTCCTAGTATTCTCTGGTTACACTATCAAGTTCAGTATAGTCTTGGTGTATGTGCAGCGCAATTGTGTTTACCATCCTTACAGTATCCATGTGTAGGTGAGGTGTGTTTAACTGCGGGGGCTGGCTGCCCCCGGCTTCCATACCTCCTCGGCTCCTGCCGTCGCGCCGCAACCCTCCGGTGAGCTCCTCGGATTCACTTTTTCCTCTTATATGTGCTGTGGTACTGTGGCCATCGAGCCGTGGTGATTATATGCTCCGCCTTCATGCAGTATGATTCGTAATTGTTTAATTTTACTCGATAAAATTTTGTTGCTGTCAAAGATGAATCTTGAGATATATAATTTTTGCATCATTTTATATACACAATGCTAAAAACTGAATCTGGAGATGTGTGAACAGTAATGTAAAATCCATTCGCTAGCTAAATTTTTATTCACAATAATCCTTGTACATGAGAATTTGGTCATGGAACTGATAAGTGATCTTCTAGTTCATTCTTTCTGTGATGTTTAAGATTAGGGAGTGTTTGATTTTATTTTGCTAGTTTCTGGCATGATGATCTGGGTGTTGCTATCACCTCTGTTTTGTGTACCGGTGAGGTTTAGATATTCATTATTGTACTAGTGTTCTCTGTTATTTCCCTCGATAATATTCTACTGGTTAGGTTTATCCTTTGCACGTTTAACTTATGTTCTATTTAAATATGCTTCTGATCGAGTTTAATGATACACTGCTGGTGCAGACTGGTGTCGAGGCTGCCTGACCTTGGGGGGGGGGGGGGGGGGGGGGGGGGGCAGCTCAAGAAGCTGATACACTAACTGGACGAGAAGCTGATACACTAACTGGACGAGTAAAATTGCTGGAGAGGATGCTGCTGGACTGTTAGGTGCCCGGGATTGTTTGACTGCTATCCATATATGTTTGTAGGTCTGCAATTGGGTGATGTTGCTTGTGGTTGGGCATTTGGGTGGGCGCTATATATGCATCAACATCTTTTTGTGCTAGAATTGGGCACGAATACTATTTCATTCTCGATGTTTTGGCACACTGATTGAATGAAATGTTCATCGTATAGATCTATGGAAATAATTCTATGTGAGTTCTCGTACCTGCCGGCGTCGCTCGCCTTGGCTTGTAGTATCTTGATTGGATTATGCTTCGAGGGTCGAAGCTAGCTAGCAGATCTCGCTGGCGCCTGGCGGAGACCACACCGCACGCTACTCCCCACACTGTTGCCGGCAGGAGCACTTCGGCGCCGCCTGGGGCTACAAGCACATCCGCCACTAGGATGTGTGCGCGCTCCTCCACGACCTGACGTTCGGCCTGACCGGCGGCGCCATGGTGGTGGTGAAATAGCACATGTTCACGGCGCGACGACCCTATGCCCTGGAGTTCACCATAGGTACCTGAGAAATAGCACATGTTCATGGCGGCCGCCGGGCAAAGCCTGAGAAATCTTCGTCAAATGGGCATGCATGCACTACAGGAACGGCAAGAGAAGCCGACGGTCGACGCCCTCGGCGTAGACGACGATCCCCCTCGGCGTAGGATAAGACGAGGGCCACCCTCGGCATAGTCCCTCGGGCTAGATGGGCCTCGGGGTAGCCCACATGCCCTCGGCTTAGACAACGGCGTTAGGCCGACGGACTGCGAGGCCCTCGGCGTACAGGCCCTCGGCGTAGGGCTGGACGGCCCAGCGACGGCCGTTAACGGCGCCACCCTCTACGCCGAGGGGGGTCGTCGGCTTAGCCTCGCCACGTGGCAACCTCCTGGGCGTCCTGGGGCTTCGTCTAAGCCGAGGGGGGCGTCGGCTTCTCCGCCTCCTGGGCGTCCTGGGCTCGTCCCTACGCCGAGGGCGAAGCCGTCGGCTTAGCCCATCCCCCAGATTTTTTTTTGCAGTTTCTGTTTTGATGCTCGTTTGCCAGCACCAAAATCACAGAAATTAATATAATTAATTAGAAATGCAAATAGTAATGCAACTAGCATCATATGATCATCCAAAGTGCAATATACACACAAATGACTAGCATACATAGTACCATCCAAAGTAGAGACATACATAGTATCATCATCCATACATAGTACCGTCCAAAGTGGAAATAGACAAGTAAAGAGACACATGCATAGTACATGATCTACTGACGCCGACGGCTGGGCCTCGACCTCCATGATGGGTCGGTGCAGACATAGTCATCTGGAGACGTGCTCGGGGTGAGCCCCAGATCTCCCATGGTCAAATTTGGCATCCTAGGGCTAGCTTGGTGTCCGGTAGAAGCTGCCGAAGAACCGTGCGGAGAAGCACCGGGAGTAGCATCAGCGGAAGGCCCACCGGTTTGGACCAGTGTGATCTCACGCGAGGCAGAGGAATGTCCCGTTCCCTGCATGTTTCCTAGATGTTAGCAACTTGCGAGGCAAAGGAAAGCGGGTAACGAGTGAATTGGCACCGAGATATAACTTACCGGCGGCGCTGCGTAGTATGTCCTGGCAAACATCTCCCTTGTTGGCACGACTGGTGGCGGCCCCGGAACGGGAGGCGGTGGCCCTAACTCCTGCAGCGAACGTCCTTCTGTCATAGCAAGCATCATCTCCTGCAAGATTGTTTAAATGTCAGACTTTGCAGAAATAAAACATCAAACTAGGGGAAAGTGAGACTTGTCATCATTTGCAAAAATAAAGATTCAAACTTACATTCATATAAGCGTCACGGACCACGGTGCGCTGGTAGTGCTCCTGACTGACCTCCTGGAAGCGGTCGAGGGCAGCTTCAAAGGCCGCCTCGAAAGCAAGCTACAATTTCACAAATAATGAATCTCCTAAGCACTTAGCCATGCAGGAACAGAAGTAGGAAAGATGATGAAAACTTACATCGTAGCTGGGTCGGCGAGGCTGGCGACGAGGCGGGAGGGGGATGTCGGGAGCGGTTGTGGCCTTCACACGCGTGTAGGTCGTGCTGAGGGAATCCCTGACCGCCACATTAAAGTACTGTGTACGGCCATGCTCCAACCCGTGCGAGGACAGGAGCAACGACTCCTGGTCGATCTCCAGGTCCATGGGGTCATCCACCTCCGGGTGACGAGCCCGCACCATATCGATGTAGGCCTGTCTGGCCTCCGCGCTGTTGCCGAAGAACACAGGCAACGAGGGCTGAGGCTGGCTGAGATCGGGCCTCTTCATGCGCATCCTGTCATATGCATCAGTAATCACTTCCCCTTCTGATGCCTCGGCCACCTGCATCGCGAAAAGAAATGTTATGCATATCAAGTAGGAACATGACGAAAAACAAATGAATCTATGTATACACATACCAACTTCCCCTTGAAGCGCTGATAGCTGCGGTTTCCCGCGCAGTGTGTCCCACCGTCGCCTCGGTTCTCCGAGTTTCGCCTCGCCACGGCCGCAAACTCGCCGTTCTCCCTGAGCCACCTCGTCCTGACCAGCTCGGCCCAAGCGTCCTTCTTATTCTCAGCCCATACGGGGACAACCTGAAAATGCAATAATCAACTCAAGATAATGCAATAGCAACTTAGCAGCAATGTAGAATCTAATTGACATCTTACTCACCGTCATGTACTCATCCAGCGTCATATCGTACTCAGCCTTAGCATCGGGACCGACAATGTCCTGCTTCTTCACCCTCACGCCCTTTTGTGCCCAGAAGTGACTAACAGCCGTGGCCTTCTGGTTGTACCACACCTGCGGTGTCAGCTTCCGACAAGCCCGGAGCAAGGTCTGGTCCGCCCTTTTATCGTCCAGCTCGTTCACACGGTAAAATTTCTTCAATCATGCATAAAACAATTGTGAGAGCCATGAGTTAGCACATTAGGGTCATCAACTATGAACATAGCTCGAGAAATATGCCTTACCCAAAACTCGGTCATCACAGCATCGTCGGCGTTATAGTAGGGAGCTGAAGTAGGGGCAAGCTCGTAGTCCGCCCAAGTCAGGGCTAGCTTCCGCACGCGCGCGGGGACCTCCCCGCGAGGAGTGTAAATGCCTGGCCACCACTTCCTAATCAAAGCTGAAAGCATGCTGTTAGGAAGGCGACTCTTGGGCGACACACCCGGGGCCAAGGTCCAATTGCTGCACATAAATCAAACATTAGTACACATGCCAAATTGTTTATCTATACTACTATTAATCCACCCCATCCCCATACAGCGGCTCTGCCAAATCCTCATTATCATGATGTGCAAAAACAATCATAGTTTTGTTTCTTTTATTATTGTTTAAATCAAATTATAATTTTAGATAATTTATTGTATTGCATAAAATTAATATCTATAATGACACAGGGATATAAAAACTCAAACAATTTAAAAAAACTTTATAGAAGCGCATGAGCAACTGCCGAGTAAAATATAACAGAACATTTCATAGAGAAGCTGACTATGATGCAACCATATAATTTAACCAGTGTGCGAGTAAACAAAAGAGGAAAATCTGCCTCTGTTGGTCGTCAGCTTCAACACAAGAATAAAAAACAGATATGAGCATCACATGAACCATTTATTCTCAAAACGGTTAACAGGTAAAGTCAAATAATAAGGATCGTTCCAAATAATGCAACAGAAAAAACGGTGTTAGCACGGAAAATGTACTCATAGTCGACTAATGCTATCATCATCGCCAAAAACAACCACTATGAAGCGAACATTTATGATCCATCAGACCTGAAGTAGACAGGCCTGGATCTGGCCAGTAAACCTGCTATTCATGTGCTAGCTGCTGCTTAAGCTTAACACTGTCTGCCAGACCTGGTTGGTGCCAAATTACAAATTCAGAGTTGAAATTAAGGTGCTGATGTCGATGTCGGCACATCGTGTTCAAGGCAGATCAGCTAGCTGTTCCAGGGACTGACTGTCTAGACCAGCAAACCCAAACACTTCAGGAATCGGGATTATTTGACACATATGACAAATTCAGAGTTGTCGAGCTGACTCTGTTTCGGGATTTATTTGACACATATGACTGCTTGTTTTTCGCCAGCCCCAGCCCTGCTGCCCGTGCATGCGTATTTGGTACCAAATGGGCACCCCGACACTTGATTGTCACACAACTAGAGAAGGTCATGGTGGAGTTTGCGCTTTGTTGACTAAAACTGCGGTGGAGGAGATACTGGCAAGGGTTAAGAAAGCCCACACAAAATATTCATAGTTTGGACCGTTTGTGTATGTGGAATATTCATGTAACATAAGGTATTGTAACTGCTCTAACTATTTCATTTGATTATGGTTTTGTCTTTAACAACAAGTTTTGGGAAGCTGCCAACTGAATCGTAGAGCAAATACAAAAATTTCTTGTGTTGCAGACCTGCAGTTGGAAGACAGAGCAAGTTGTTGCCGCTCCTGCCTGGCTGCCTCAGGCCTTGGTGCTAGCGTACGGCAACTAGTTTCTTAATTAGGAAGTAGATCGCTTGATCATGATTAGTAGGACCTCTGGCATGTCCAGCCAAGTCTGGTTTTAACAACTAGTTGATTGAGGGCTCAATATTGAATTGGGCTAGAATAATAAAACTGAGAAGCATTTGAATTGACAAGTGGCATCTCAATTGACAAAGAATGGACTATACTGGCAAGTGGCATCTCAATTGACAAAGCATTTGAATGCTATGCCAAAAACAGGCAAAAAGCGTACGTAAGTACCATTGTTTCAGAAACAAAATATTTTGTGTGACAAAGCATTTCAATAAGTACTATATATGGTATATGATTGGTTGTTTTGTAATCGTGAAATTTTATAGTTTTGGTGAAACTGAGTCGTGAGAAATTATTTACAGATTTTTAGTGCTTTATGTCGATTTGCAAGATTTCCAGGTTGCATATATAAGGAGGCGTGCATTGCACGTGCATACTAACTAGTGTTGACAAAATGAAATAAACATAGCTCGACATTGCAAAATTAATACACTTACTCAGCCTGCGAGGGAATAATAAGGATCTTCTCCTCCTCGGTCTTGGGCCAATCTTTCTCCTCGGGAACTCTGGATTCCCCACGAAGCTTCAATTTCTTCGGCGCCCCCGTCTCCGTCGACGTCTCCACCTCTGGTGCCTCCGTCTCCGTCTCCACCTCATCTGTAGACGGCCCCCCCTCCAGGAACAAGTCGGGAGCGACGTCCCCCTCAGCGGAGGGTGGTGGCTCAAAGTCCACTCCTCCCCCGCCACCTCCACCTCCCAGTCCGTCTCCCCGTCCTCCTCCTCCCCGTCCTCCTCGTCCTCGTCCCCGTCCCCGTTCTCCAAGAGAGGGGTAACGGCTAGTATTGGGAGCCCTCGGTCTCTCAGTCCGTCTAAGTGAGTTGGACCTACCTTGCCTTAAAATAGGCTCCGGTTTAGCCGCAGGGGGAGTTTCCACATACGGATCCCTGATTTCACCAAGTGTTAGCCCCACGTCTGCGAGCAGGGTCACGGATGGTACATGCAAGGTTACACATAAAACTACACCACACTTGTAATCATATGTTAGGGACACATGCAAGTTTTCTTGTGATTCCGACGCTCCGGGGGTCTGTGTCCGGGGGAACCCTAGACGGGGGGCCCCGCAGGTCTACCCCTATAGCTTTTCCCGTCCGAGGGTTTACCAAAGGAGTGTTCTATTTGTTTTGGTTGGTATAGGCCATATGTGGATGGAAAGCATGGGTTGGACCTACCTTGCCTTAAAATATTCTCCGGTTTAGCCGCAGGGGGAGTTTCCACATACGGATCCCTGATTTCACCAAGTGTTAGCCCCACGTCTGCGAGCAGGGTCACGGATGGTACATGCAAGGTTACACATAAAACTACACCACACTTGTAATCATATGTTAGGGACACATGCAAGTTTTCTTGTGATTCCGACGCTCCGGGGGTCTCTGTCCGGGGGAACCCTAGACGGGGGGCCCCGCAGGTCTACCCCGATAGCTTTTCCCGTACGAGGGTTTACCAAAGGAGTGTTCTATTTGTTTTGGTTGGTATAGGCCATATGTGGATGGAAAGCATGGGTTGGACCTACCTTGCCTTAAAATATTCTCCGGTTTAGCCGCAGGGGGAGTTTCCACATACGGATCCCTGATTTCACCAAGTGTTAGCCCCACGTCTGCGAGCAGGGTCACGGATGGTACATGCAAGGTTACACATAAAACTACACCACACTTGTAATCATATGTTAGGGACACATGCAAGTTTTCCTGTGATTCCGACGCTCCGGGGGTCTGTGTCCGGGAGAACCCTAGACGGGGGGCCCCGTAGGTCTACCCCTATAGCTTTTCCCGTCCGAGGGTTTACCAAAGGAGTGTTCTATTTGTTTTGGTTCCTGTCGTGGGGCTACCTTTCGGGTCCCCCACGGTGGTGGTACCTGGGTCACGCCAATGAAGGCCCAGCGAAGCCCAAGAAGGACACCGTGTGGCACAAGTAGTCGACTTAGGTCGGTGATGCTTTCCTTATCTTGTACGTGCAATCCGCACCGTCCACCCGAGACCCGGCCTGTAGTATAAAGGCCGGGAGGGTGCGCCGTCTAGGGCATCGAATCATTGAACATCGCATTGTAGCCACCAATCGATAATTCCAGACAAGCAGGAGTAGGTCTTTACCTCAACTCGAGGGGCCGAACCTGGGTAAATCGCCCCCTGTTAGCCGTCATGTTCACCAGCCTGATCTCTCTCTTTCTCCTTCAATCAACCCGGGGTATTCGACCTAGGGATTTGCCGAGTCACAAGCTCGTCAGTTCCTATAGGCCATATGTGGATGGAAAGCATGGGTTGGACCTACCATGCCTTAAAATATTCTCCGGTTTAGCCGCAGGGGGAGTTTCCACATACGGATCCCTGATTTCACCAAGTGTTAGCCCCACGTCTGCGAGCAGGGTCACGGATGGTACATGCAAGGTTACACATAAAACTACACCACACTTGTAATCATATGTTAGGGACACATGCAAGTTTTCTTGTGATTCCGATGCTCCGGGGGTCTGTGTCCGGGGGGAACCCTAGACGGGGGGCCCCGCAGGTCTACCCCTATAGCTTTTCCCGTATGAGGGTTTACCAAAGGAGTGTTCTATTTGTTTTGGTTGGTATAGGCCATATGTGGATGGAAAGCATGGGTTGGACCTACCATGCCTTAAAATAGGCTCCGGTTTAGCCGCAGGGGGAGTTTCCACATACGGATCCCTGATTTCACCAAGTGTTAGCCCCACGTCTGCGAGCAGGGTCACGGATGGTACATGCAAGGTTACACATAAAACTACACCACACTTGTAATCATATGTTAGGGACACATGCAAGTTTTCTTGTGATTCCGACGCTCCGGGGGTCTGTGTCCGGGGGAACCCTAGACGGGGGGCCCCGCAGGTCTACCCCTATAGCTTTTCCCGTACGAGGGTTTACCAAAGGAGTGTTCTATTTGTTTTGGTTGGTATAGGCCATATGTGGATGGAAAGCATGGGTTGGACCTACCTTGCCTTAAAATAGGCTCCGGTTTAGCCGCAGGGGGAGTTTCCACATACGGATCCCTGATTTCACCAAGTGTTAGCCCCACGTCTGCGAGCAGGGTCACGGATGGTACATGCAAGGTTACACATAAAACTACACCACACTTGTAATCATATGTTAGGGACACATGCAAGTTTTCTTGTGATTCCGACGCTCCGGGGGTCTGTGTCCGGGGGAACCCTAGACGGGGGGCCCGCAGGTCTACCCCTATAGCTTTTCCCGTACGAGGGTTTACCAAAGGAGTGTTCTATTTGTTTTGGTTGGTATAGGCCATATGTGGATGGAAAGCATGGGTTGGACCTACCATGCCTTAAAATAGGCTCCGGTTTAGCCGCAGGGGGAGTTTCCACATACGGATCCCTGATTTCACCAAGTGTTAGCCCCACGTCTGCGAGCAGGGTCACGGATGGTACATGCAAGGTTACACATAAAACTACACCACACTTGTAATCATATGTTAGGGACACATGCAAGTTTTCTTGTGATTCCGACGCTCCGGGGGTCTGTGTCCGCGGGAACCCTAGATGGGGGCCCCGCAGGTCTACCCCTATAGCTTTTCCCGTACGAGGGTTACCAAAGGAGTGTTCTATTTGTTTTGGTTGGTATAGGCCATATGTGGATGGAAAGCATGGGTTGGACCTACCTTGCCTTAAAATAAGCTCCGGTTTAGCCGCAGGGGGAGTTTCCACATACGGATCCCTGATTTCACCAAGTGTTAGCCCCACGTCTGCGAGCAGGGTCACGGATGGTACATGCAAGGTTACACATAAAACTACACCACACTTGTAATCATATGTTAGGGACACATGCAAGTTTTCTTGTGATTCCGACGCTCCGGGGGTCTGTGTCCGGGGGAACCCTAGACGGGGGGCCCCGCAGGTCTACCCCTATAGCTTTTCCCGTACGAGGGTTTACCAAAGGAGTGTTCTATTTGTTTTGGTTGGTATAGGCCATATGTGGATGGAAGCATGGGTTGGACCTACCTTGCCTTAAAATAGGCTCCGGTTTAGCCGCAGGGGGAGTTTCCACATACGGATCCCTGATTTCACCAAGTGTTAGCCCCACGTCTGCGAGCAGGGTCACGGATGGTACATGCAAGGTTACACATAAAACTACACCACACTTGTAATCATATGTTAGGGACACATGCAAGTTTTCTTGTGATTCCGACGCTCCGGGGGTCTGTGTCCGGGGGAACCCTAGACGGGGGGCCCCGCAGGTCTACCCCTATAGCTTTTCCCGTCCGAGGGTTTACCAAAGGAGTGTTCTATTTGTTTTGGTTGGTATAGGCCATATGTGGATGGAAAGCATGGGTTGGACCTACCTTGCCTTAAAATAGGCTCCGGTTTAGCCGCAGGGGGAGTTTCCACATACGGATCCCTGATTTCACCAAGTGTTAGCCCCACGTCTGCGAGCAGGGTCACGGATGTTACATGCAAGGTTACACATAAAACTACACCACACTTGTAATCATATGTTAGGGACACATGCAAGTTTTCTTGTGATTCCGACGCTCCGGGGGTCTGTGTCCGGGGAAACCCTAGACGGGGGCCCCGTAGGTCTACCCCTATAGCTTTTCCCGTATGAGGGTTTACCAAAGGAGTGTTCTATTTGTTTTGGTTGGTATAGGCCATATGTGGATGGAAAGCATGGGTTGGACCTACCATGCCTTAAATATTCTCCGGTTTAGCCGTAGGGGGAGTTTCCACATACGGATCCCTGATTTCACCAAGTGTTAGCCCCACGTCTGCGAGCAGGGTCACGGATGGTACATGCAAGGTTACACATAAAACTACACCACACTTGTAATCATATGTTAGGGACACATGCAAGTTTTCTTGTGATTCCGACGCTCCGGGGGTCTGTGTCCGGGGGAACCCTAGACGGGGGGCCCCGCAGGTCTACCCCTATAGCTTTTCCCGTACGAGGGTTTACCAAAGGAGTGTTCTATTTGTTTTGGTTGGTATAGGCCATATGTGGATGGAAAGCATGGGTTGGACCTACCATGCCTTAAAATAGGCTCCGGTTTAGCCGCAGGGGGAGTTTCCACATACGGATCCCTGATTTCACCAAGTGTTAGCCCCACGTCTGCGAGCAGGGTCACGGATGGTACATGCAAGGTTACACATAAAATTACACCACACTTGTAATCATATGTTAGGGACACATGCAAGTTTTCTTGTGATTCCGACGCTCCGGGGGTCTGTGTCCGGGGGAACCCTAGACGGGGGGCCCCGCAGGTCTACCCCTATAGCTTTTCCCGTCCGAGGGTTTACCAAAGGAGTGTTCTATTTGTTTTGGTTGGTATAGGCCATATGTGGATGGAAAGCATGGTTGGACCTACCTTGCCTTAAAATATGCTCCGGTTTAGCCGCAGGGGGAGTTTCCACATACGGATCCCTGATTTCACCAAGTGTTAGCCCCACGTCTGCGAGCAGGGTCACGGATGGTACATGCAAGGTTAAACATAAAATTACACCACACTTGTAATCATATGTTAGGGACACATGCAAGTTTTCTTGTGATTCCTGACGCTCCGGGGGTCTGTGTCCGGGGGAAACCCTAGAATGGGGGGGGGGGGGGGGGGCGCAGGTCTACCAGCGACTCCGACCCTCCGGTGGTCTGTTTGGGCATATGTTTGGGCGTACTTTATCATATGCCATGTACCAATACATAAAAAAAACAAGGTTTAAGTAAGTGGTACTTATAAATAAAGCAAGTCAAATGTATCAAAAGATTAAAACTTGGAAAAAAGAAAGTCGGTTAGGCCGAGGGTGACCGTCGGCGTATGGGAAAAAAAATGAGGGGGCGCGTACGCCGAGGGGGGCCGTCGGCGTATGCCTAACGCCATGACCGCCCCGGCACGGTCCAAACGCTAACCTCCACCTACGCCGAGAGTTTCCTTTACACCGAGGGCGGCCCTCGGCGTACCACTGCTACGCCGACGGCATCCATACGCCGAGGGCCGCCTCCGTGGCGTATCCTGGCCACCTTATACGCCGACGGCACCCCTCGGAGTACATCCTGGCCGTCGGCGTATAAGTCCATTCCCGTAGTGCTGGGCGTAGTAGTGGGGTACGTACCTGGTCGGAGGTTTGGCTCTGGTAGAAAATCAAGGTGGTGTTGACGACAACGACGACCAACATTGGTCACTAACTCACTATGAACAACACCACACAGAAGGACAATCTAAATTTTCCAAAATTATATCCGCTATATATAATAACATAATAAAATACATAAAGTATCATCTAGGTAATGACCAGTTGACAATATTTGTGTTCCACCACCTCACAAGTAAGCCTGGAGATTAAAAAACTGGGGAGCAAAATAATACTCTCTCCGATCCATATTAACTGTCACTAAATCCACCGCTGGTACGCAATCCTTTCGCAATGCATAGGCATCGCCGACCCGCCTAGGCCCGCATATGTAGTTAGCATGCTTCGTGGAGCTGTGACGCAGCTCGACGTCGAACACCAGCACACCATTGTGCAGGTCCTCCGCGAGTCTATCGAGCATGGAGCCCGGCACGTCCAAGTTGGCTCTCGTCGCTACAACATGCTGATCAACCGGCTTGTTCGTTCCGGCACAGATCTTCTCCGTCGAGATAACGCTAGAGGCGAGGAAGACGCCATGGTAGGACACGTCCACGTGCATGGCGGGCTCGGCGCACTCGTTTCTCCGGAACCCGCGCGACGCGACGCGGACGGTGAGGTTGAACTGCGGGTCCAGCCGGCCGGCGAGAACCAGGTCGATGCCGGAGACGGAGTCGATGGCGACGGAGTAACGGGGCAGCACCTGGTGGTCGGCAGCGGTTTGATCGACGACGACGAAGCATATGACGCCTCCTACTAATAAGAGTAACATCAGCAGCACCATGCACCATAGGAACGTCCAGCAGATTTCATCCGGTGATCTTCTTCGCGCTTCCACCGGCCGCCGCTGCCGCCGTAGGGGCAACAGGTGTGGAGCGGCGTCCATCATCATCTTCTTGCTTTCTCTCCTCGAGGATCGGCTCGGCCGGCCAGATTTGTGTACGTGTATCTTAGCTTGGGCTTAGTGGGTGCTTATATTAGTCGATGGAGAGATAGGCTTGTTATGGTATAGTATATGTTTGGCAATCTCCGGCCGGAAGAACCTGATACGTATATGAGCAGGAGAAGCAATCCGGAACAGTTCCTGCAATATTTCAGGTTTGGAATGTGATGGAGCAAGACTACAATATTTCAGAGAACTTGCTGACGGTCGTACCACGTTCGACTCCGCCTCCCGCGCCGGTATGGTTCCGCCTCTCCTATTCCCGGTATGGTGTCCAACACAAGAAGCGCCGTGGCAGCTTGCGCCGCTGCTGCACTCCGGCCGTACCCGGCGATTAGCCCGGCCGTATCCTTTAGCGGCGAGATTGGAGGCGGCATCTCCGACGAGGTGGAGTTGGCGTACGTACACGGACTCAAGGACTAGACAACGGGGTTGTTATGCTGCGATCGTAGGACCTCGGCGGCGCAATTTGTGCTGTCCGTCCGTCGGCAATAACCATGGTCTGCAACCCCTGTTCGCTCAGGTACACAAGCTGCTCGACGAAATGCTCACCTACAAACTTGGTTTTTTCAGAACTTGTTGAGACATGGGTGATGTAGTGGCGGCTGCAGCTTCCTTGGCGAATGTGCTATGAGTAGTGGTGCAATGGTGAAGATACTCAATACTCGAGCTCGGCGGCCGAGCCTCGATCTGCTGCCTGAGTTGCCGCCTCTCTCTGACAGACTCCTCGAACGTGCATCCTCAAGATCCCCCTGCAGTGCACCACCAGCGATCAAGGTGAGGCCCCTTCTCTCTGTTTTTTTACCATGTCTCTGTGTGTTCATTTCTCTGATTAGTGGTCAGCGGTTAGTCAATCTGCAGCTCATATCTCTCCCCTGCTATCTGATTAGCGAATCAAGTTGATTGTCCTGGTGACTCGACAAGCGGGGCAAGGTAGTCAATATATGTGCAGCAATGTCAACTCGGTAGGTAGGCCAGTGCCACATCCATTTCTCAGGGGCCGCGTATGTCTTCATCAGTGAAGTGGAGACCGTCTAAGATTCATTCCCAAAGCTCCAATCATTGTTTTGTTATTCCGGTTTAGCTGCATGTATATATATTAGAGATAACTATAGCATCACAGGAGTTGATCTTTGAGAAATAATTCATTTTTCCTTTATGTTTGTTGTAGCCTTTTCTTACATTACATTATATTTGGGTTGCTCTTTGATTATGATTCTTTAATTTTTGGTTAGTGCAAACATCAGTTCTGCAAATACGGGGAAGAAGAGACTAAGAAGAATTTAAGAGAGATTGGTTCAAGTCTTGATCAAGTACAAGCAAGTTAAGAGAAGATTGGTTAAAATCTTGGTGAAGAACAGAATGATTTTGTTCTTTTAATGTGTTCTTCTCATCCGGTACTTTGATACTTATTTAATGTCCAAACATGAGGAGTCCACTTCAGGGAAAGATGAGAAGATGAATAAGCTATGGAGCGGAGACAGGAAAATTGTTTGAGGGGGGCCGATCAAAGAAGACAACTCACAAATGCCAAGAAAAAAGCCAAAAAGTGGGACGATGTGATAGCAAAATGATTTTTCATTGATTACCATTCATACAATAATTGTCGAGGACAAAAGAATGGACAATTGCATATTACCCAAAAGAAATCTAGACAGTAGGAGATAGAGCAACTAACACTTCTCAATTGAAGTCCACTCGACGTGGTGCTTCATCAAACTCATCTATAATTGCATCTGTCGATATTCCAATAGCATCTCCTTCTCAATGTATGTTACCAAGCAATATTTTAGAAATCCATCTTCCATTTTGTTTCGAAGCCTTGTTTTCACAAGTTTCAATTGCTGGAAAATACACGCTCAGTGGTTGCAGTTGAGACCGGTAAAGTAAAGAACAAGGCGAATCAATCTGTCATTAAAAAAAGTTAGCGTCTTTTAGCAATAACTAAATCAACTAGTTAAAGAACAATTTATACCTATCAATCAAGTGATAATCATCATTTTTCCGGTTGCTGCAAGTTGTTGACAAAGCTGCGATATAGTTGTCAAATTCTGAACTTTGGGTTGTAAGGATATCATGCTCATAATGTCGCAACTGGCATCTTAGATTCTCCCTTTCTTGTTCTTCAAAATCAGCGGGGTAGAATTTTGAAGCTAAAGAACACACATTATCAATGGCAAATGAGCTGAATGAATTCTTTGGGTCCAAGGAAGTGCACAAAATGAGAAGCTCTGTTACTTGTTTGTTGAATCTGCAATTTAACTCATGTGCTTGCTGATCCACAACAACCATGAAAATATCACACACGGATAATGTGCTCAACTGTACTCTCATTTGCTGCACGAGAATTAATGAAATCCACATATAACTCACCAAACTGTGGTGTTTTAACTCCTTGTTTCCACAAAATGAAAGCACTTCAGCTTTAAGTTTGCTCCAACCATGATCTCTTAGCTCCTGAATCAATAATTTTGTAGTCTTCACGTCATCCATTGCATTCACAATATCTCGAGACTTTTTTTGCAACTTTGTGCATAACATATCTGTGATTCCCATAAATTCTTTCATGACATGCAAAATAAATATGCAGTCAAAAGACATCATCAGCTTAACAGCACCATTTGCCTTAGCTCGTGCTGAAGGTAAGTACCCGAACCTTTAGAAATAGCACTGCTTTGTAGTACCAAAAATGTTGGTTTGTATAGCTTCAAAAGGCTGCAAATAGATGCATAGTGAGAACTCCACCTAGTGTCACATGGTCACTGCAAAGTTCCAACTTGATTAGCCCCACTTGCAGTTTCAAGCTCACTAAGCTCAATGAGATGCTCCATTTCAGCAATTTGATTAGCATGCAGCTCATCATTTCTTTTACTAGAAGACACAACCGTAGTGACAACAAGAGCAAGATGATCAAAAAAGTTGTGAACATCAGCTACTTCTTTAGCTGCGGCAACAAGAGCTAGCTGCAACTGATGAGCAAAACAATGAACATAATAGGCATAAGGACACTCTTCCATGAACTTGGCTTGTAGTCCATTCCACTCCCCACGCATGTTACTAGCACCATCATATCCTTGTCCACGAAGTTTGTTAACATCTAACTGATGTTGAACCAAAACAAAAGATAGTTCATGTTTTAAAGTAGCTGAACATGTATCCAAAACATGAACAATATCAAGAAAACGCTCTCGAGTGAAACCATTTTTGTCAACAAAGCGAATTACTACAGCCATTTGCTCTCTTTTTGCTTCATCTCTTGACTCATCAACTAGCAAGCAGAACTTAGCATCACCAATCTCTTTACGAATTTCACGTTGCACATTCGAAGCAATGATATGCATAATTTCTTTTTGAATGGGTGAGGAGGTATACTTAGCATTTTGTGGAGCATTACCCAATACAACAGCACCAATTTCCTCATCATAAGCAGCTAGCAGTTTCACCATTTCAAGAAAATTGCCTTGATTTTTGAGCCAGGACTTTCATCATGTCCTCGGAAGGAGCATGCTTGGAATGCTAACCACCGTAATACATCAATTGTTACCTTGCGCCTGCAGCCTATTTCTCTTGATGTCTTCTTCTGTTTGCTTCTCCACTAATTGTTCCATATGACATGACTTATTCTTCAGATTATCATAACATTTGACAGCATAATTATGAGCAGATTTATTATCCTTACCCATGTGAGTCAAGAATGCGCAGTCCTTTCCGTCGTTAACTTTCTTCCATTTCTTGAAACCCTCCACTCTAAACTTATCAGACCCTTTCCTTCCCAATGGCTTCTTATAAAATAGAAAGCATGGGAAACAATATACTGCATCTTTTTGTAGGCGAGTATTCTAACCAAGGGAAGGTTTTTAAACCAATGGTATTGAAACTTCCGTGGATGGTTTGCTGCATCATCAAGAGGGTACTCATCTTTGTGAAATTGGTATGGACCATGCTTCATATACGCCAACGGGCCTTTTCTTGATCATTAGGAGGATAGTCCAAATTTGGCAGCGCAGACCCGGATCCCTTTCTACTATCAAAACAGCAGAATCATCATTGTTTCTCTGAACCGAAGGTGGTGGTGGTGCTCCTGATGTTGGTGGGGCTGTTGGCACTCCTTCTGTTGGAGGTGCTGTTGGCATTTCTTCTTCTAAACCTTCTGGTTCAGCCTGCTGTTCTGGTTCTGGTTCAGCCTGCTGTTCTGGTTCAGCCTGTTGGTCTGGTTCATCCAATTTTCGGCCAGCAATCAAATTAATTTGTTGTAAACCATCATCAACTCTTGCTTTCTTCCCAAAATAAGAATGCATGTTCTGCATCGGTACAGTCTTTCTTTTATGTTGGCCATGATTACCGTCCTGAACAATGAACACCATACTATGACTATGAGAATTTATCATATTTCAGAAATAATAAGGCTAAATAAAACAAATCATAGAGTGGCCTGCAATCATACAAAATAAATCATAGATCGATCCAGATTCTAGAGACTAGTGGGGATTGGGAAAAATCTGTACCTGTCCTTTTGAGAAGCCAAGAATCCAAGATCGGAGGGGTCGAGGAGAGAAAGACCAGACTCCAGAGAAGGGCGGGAGTGGGGCTGCCGCCTGCCGGGCTGGGGCTGGGCCGGCCGGACTGCCCGGCCGGCACGGCGGCGACGGCTTGCCTGCTTCTGGTACGATTTTCAGAGAGGATCGGGGCAGGGCTGCCTGCTGCGTGAGTGGATTGGGGCAGGGGGATGGATGGATTGGGGAGTGGCGCTGCTACGTGAGGCTGTCGTTGGGGAGCGAAATTGGGGAACAGAGGATGAGAGGAAGCTCTGCTCGTTTTCTTTGTTTAGAATAAAACCAAAGGAGGGTACGAGAAGTAGAGCAAAAATCAATATTCTTAGGGGTAAAAAAATTTGTTTGCAAGTTGGGGGGGGGGGGGCCTGTTGGTCCCCTGCTCCTCCGCCACTCCTATGGTATCAAATTTATGAAGAAGCCGAAGTTTTCATATTAGTCTCTTCCTTGTCATACTAAACCATGGTAAGTTCCTTTCCTACATCATGTTGTGGTTTACCCACCTCCAACAGTTTGTGTACATGCAGATCCAAATGCTTTCTTTATGGGATTATTGTATTGCGAGATCAGGTGCTAAAATGTGTTGTTAGATTTAATCTTCAGTGGAGTATCAACCACTCAAGATCTATTTTATAAATCTGGACTTTACATTCTGATTTTTGGGAGTATGAATATTACCAACCCGATGAATAATATACATGATAAAGTATGCGTATGCTTGACTTGTATGCATTCCGTTAATGCTCATGGGTATGCATCCTTTTATTTCAATTGAAAATAAAATTTTGATGTCCAAATCCAATTATCCAATACATATTTCCTTTAATGTTTTGTACTCTAGGATATAATATGGGACCTCAGATGAGCATTTTCCACTTCCAAGATTTGGCTGTAGGTAAAAGCAAAAAAAGCAATGATTCAAATATCTGTTATTCTATAATTATTGATATATTGGTCTGCAGAAAATTATTGTGCCAGTGTTGATATTTTCTGCCTTAGACACTTGCCATTTGCCCATTGTCTGCTTAGAACGTGGTGGTAACTGTCGTTACAAAGAGAAATGTAATTTTGATTTAGTTCTGAAAAGTGTTTGCGATAATAATAATTATTATGTGTCTGCAAGCAGTGCTTCCTCATGAAACTTGAAGGAGCTATCCTCATATGCATATGTTTACTTCAGTGGTAGTGAAGGCAAATTATTCGGTGATTGACTTCTTTATTTTTGCCAGCGAAGTTGGTTTGGCAATTTCACTCTCTTTTCTGCTGCTATGAGTTGATTAAACTGATATGATGCTTGTTATGTTAGGTATTGTTCACGTTGAAGAAATCAAAGGTACTATTGAGGATGCTGAAGCTTTTATGCAGGTGAGAGTTTTGTCAAGATAACCTGTTTCTTGTTACATGTCCTATACAATTGTGAAGAAGCGTTATTTAGAGCGCGCGGTGTTGTTACATCCTCTATTGGAGATGCTCTAAGGAGCTTGCTCTTAGGGACAAATATCCATCTATAAATCTAGTCAAGATCGTGAGACGAACTGCACGTAGCGTAGGAACAAATGCCATCAACGCTATAAAAGAGGGGCTGTAACGCTCTACAACATCCAAATGCCAGGATGCATGCTCCGTCAACATCCAAGTCCCAATACCCATGCGCGAAGCAACATGTGCTACGGCCATGAACATCAATCATTTGGTATTCTTTTAGGTTTATCTCACCACATCTTCTTCTATTAATAGAAGGTTCGGAACAAACATATATTAAAGACGGAAAGCATGCATGAGCTCAAACTAAAAAGAAGGGAGCAATTTATAGATTTGTTGCAGAAAAATTACAATTCACTTCTGAAAATCAGACCAGATGTGTGCTCCGACCGGGGCCTCATATATATCGTGTTGTTTCTCCTTGGAGTAGTAGCTGTGGATGGGAGCGATCATGGGTTGGGGGATGAGCCACGTCCTCATTTTGATGTCAAATCCTTTTGACATCGACTCGATGAACTCTGTTGTGTTGTTCATGAGATTGTACTTAAACACGCCACGACGTCCATTTATCGAGTAGTCGTCTTTAACGTCGTGCATGAAGTAGACGAACCCGCCGGGCAGACCCAGACGTGTGGCGTCAACGGCAAAACTATTGGGCCACCCCAGGAACAAAATGCGGTCTGCTAGGGTTTCGCCTTCCTTCTGCACCCATTTGGTATTCTCCAGAACGTACACCGACACCGAGCCCACTCCGACCTTGCCGTCGACGAGCTTCATCAACCCGTTCGGGAAGTCCTCGCTGAGGTGCACCAACACCAACAGAAGCTCGCCGCGGGACTCTAGCACACGGCTTTGGTCGTGGAGGTAGCCGGCCTCGAGTTGCGTCGAGGGCGGCCCGATGACCGGTGGCACATCGTCGCCGCTGGCGGTGTTGGTCAGCGGGATGACATGCCAGAGGCTGCGCTCGACGGTGACAATGATCTTACCGCCGTGATAGGCGAAACAAAATACACGGTGGTTGGGGCTAGGGGACTCAAAGATCCTCTCGATGACCGTCCATTTGTCGTCGCCGGGACGCAGGAGGGCGACCCTGACCTTGGCCATGGCGCCCCACCTGATGTAGTCTGCGCCGTAGAGGAGGATTGTACCGTCGTCGTAGATGATGCCGGCTGGATTCATCTCCTCCCACAGATGGCCGTCAAGATGAGAGACGTCAGGCAATTGGACCAGCCGTGTTCCCGAGAGAGGGTCGCGGAGGGACGTTGGGCCATCGTCGGAGAGATAGCAGACGGCGGTGCCGTTGGCGCTGGCCACCCAGTTCATCCCTCTGCTGCCGTAGGATGTTGGCGGCCGAACAAGGTAGCTGGATTTGGAGAATACACATCTCAACTTGAGGGACCCGTCGTACTCCATGTTGGGCGCCAGGAGCCAGGGCAGGAACTGATCCGTCGTCGTCTTCTTCCTCGCACACAGGGAAATTTGTTCGTGTGATCTGCGCCATGGCTTGCAGACGGCATGGAAGATGACGAAGTCGGAGGCGACATGCAGGCGGCCGGAAATCTCGTGGAGAAGCTCCGGCGGGAGGTCAGACCACCGCCTCCGTCGCATGGCGGCGCGCAAGGTTTTGGAGATCCAGATGGGAAAGAATCGATCGACCAATCGTCGTTTGCGTGGGATCAGTTAATTCCGGCCGGCTATATAAATTGTTCCTTGTACGTACACGACGCTCACGTACGTGTCGACGCGCGTGTACCTAACGTAGGTCTATATATGTAAGTATGTAACACACAATTTGGTGTGTGTATATATATATATACTTTGCAAAAAAAAAGTGTATATATATACGCGCACATAGGTTAAAATTGGTGGGCACGTAATTATTAACCATTGCCAGGGCACGCATATATATATATACGCATGCATATACACGATTAATAATTAAACAATTCGTTAATTCATCCATCACATGTACGTGTGCCCAATCAATAGATTCAGCTGCAAGGTCGTCTTTGGTTGATTTCCTAAATGTGTGTAATGATTAGTGGATGTGTTTTTCTCATGCGGGCAGGTTTTTTAGGACGCATGTCCCAGTGAAGCTGGCGCATATATAGGTTGATAGGTAATATGCCCGTGCATTGCACCAGGTGAGAAAAAACTGCGTTGTGGAGACATACAAAGTAAGTTCTCATTGGTATAGTTGCAACCTGTCACAGAAATCCGGCCGCTTTTAGCGCATCCACGACACGTTGTACAATGAGCCAACACAGTCATGTGCCGTCATCTGACTCCCTCGCGAAGTCATTCACCTTTCTGCAGGGTCAAGGAGTAGAGAAAGCGGAAGATAGATAGATCATTGGGGGAGGAGTGGAGATATAGGAATGCGTCGCCGTCATATGCTCCAACACCGAGTCTGGATGAGGACCCGTCTCCTTATTATTGTTCCGATAGTGACAAGGAACAAACATCAGAAGGGATTACCGAAATCCCCTCTAGCTCGGAGCCAGAGGGCGCAACCCCACGCACGGTGGTGGGACACTTTGATAGTCTGGTGACCCTCCTGGAGATTCCCCCTTTTTATTTCATACGCAAAAAATAAGCAGTAAAGTTGGATAACCCTGTTGCTAGTCAGCCAACATCATTAGATCTTGGTGACGTCAAGTCCTTAACTCACGAATTCTCATCAAATTAGAGACGTGCAACTCCCGAAAAATCGTTTTCGTAGAAAGATATACAAACCTGTACATTTTTTCTGGAGACAAATATTTTACATGTTCACCATGTGATTTTTCTCAAGGGATATTTAACCTTCGCTTTCCACATATTAGCATATGTTCCTAAACGAAGATATCACAAAAATACTAAGTGCATGTTAGTCAGGACATCTTATAAGCTTTTGGTTCAAAATAAAATGTTTCATTGAACATACACAACTCACATAAATGCACAAATCTTTACACACGATTATTCTTCCCCTTGGTGGTTGGAAGCTCTTCCGTACAGTCCAGAATCCTAAAGCGATGGATGTTCTGACCTTTCATTCATGCCTCCGTAACCCCTTCTCTTCCTTGCTCTCCAGCGGGCTGGACGCTGATGTCGACCAAGCACTTAAACCATCACTAAAGGGCCCTCTCCATGGCGTTGGTTGTGTGCTTGAATCTGGCACTCTTGCCACTGACACCTCTCGACGCCGTTTGAGGCACTGCCATTGTAGGCCTTGTCCTTGTCGTTCCTATCTTCTAGACAATGCTCTAGGTGATGGCCTCCAAGGCCACCATGACCCCCCTCACTAAAGGGCCCTCTCCATGGCGTTGGTTGTGTGCTCGAATCTGGCACTCTTGCCACTGACGCCTCTCGACGCCGTTTAAGGCACTGCCATTGTAGGCCTTATCCTTGTCGTTCCTATCTTCTAGACGATGCTCTAGGTGATGGCCTCCAGGGCCACCGCGATGCCCCCAGGATGCGCATCATGATGATTTAGTGAGTCACTTCCCTTCAGTTTATGCATCTGACATAAATTTGTAATCATAGTCAGAAGGTGGCCGTCAGTTACCAGTTGAGTTAATGACATCAATTTTCTGGGTACCAATAGGGACAAAATTATAAAAACATAGAAATACAAAGAGGTGTGACAAGCAGCTAGGACAGAGAAACCACTTGAGCTTTACATGTTGGTACTTCCGTAGTATCATATACCTTGATTATCACAACCAGAAAGACATGATCTTGTAGAACCATATATCTTGATTATTACAACCAGAGAGACATGATCTTGTAGGACCCCACATATATAGCTACCAATTCTTTCAGCAGTTGCTAGGAGGTCATATACACGACTTAGAAGACTATTTTACATCGGCAGATACGTTAATGGCATCAACTTATTCAACCATAGTTAGGATGGGAAAAACTGAGGTATCTCTGCATGAAAATGCGATATAACCTTGCTTCGCAGAACAGGGAAACAAACAGTGTGAACGTTAAGAATCTACATATCTCAAGCACAACTAAGGGCACAACTAAGAAGCCGAGGAGACGGTTGCTTTTCCTCGGGCAGTGGGACGCCTGACCAAGACCTGACGTGAGGACTTGGCCGACGTCAGCCACAGCCCTTCGCGCCAGCCGGCCAGGACGGCATCATCAAGAACCTTGACAACCGGCGATTGGCAGTCGAACGAGCCGCCCCAGGGGCAGCCGGCTTGGCCCGACGCCATCTTCTACGACCAAGTGTGGGGGAGCTCGCGAAGCCTTTGCCGCCAGTGTCCAAGCCTCCCCGCGCTCGAGGGCTAGTGTTGGGGGAATAAACCCTAGGTACCCTCGAGGAACCTCAGTCCAAGACCAAACCAGTGTGCCAAGAATAGAAGACCAAGAAAGCCAAGGCTAAAATCAAGGAACCAGTCGGCAGCCGGCTACCCGAGGCGGCTCGGACAGTCCGGCTCCAGGACTAGCCGGATCTACCAACCGACCGGTCCGTACCAGTGGGGCCCGTCCGACTGCACCCTTGTCGGGCGTTACGCCAAAACCTCATGACGATTCTGTTGATCCGGATAGAGGTCCCAGGGGTAAACATGTAACTTCCCTGTAAAACCCTAACCCTAGCCCGCTGCCTTTACAAGGCGGACTAGAGTCCCCTGCGAGGGACAACTAAGACCTGATACGCGCACATTCTCTTCCACCTCTAGACGGCTAGATAGAGTGGTCGGCCTGCTCCTGAAAACAGTTCTAGGAGCAAACTCTGTAACCGAATCTTGTGATCACAGCAATAAGAAAGAACAGAAGCAGGACGTAGGGGTTTCCTCATAGCGAGGGCCCTGAACCTAGGTACATCGTCCGTGTCATCGGTGCTTGTGCCCAATCCCGCGCGAACACCATCGTCGCCTTGCTCCACAAAACTTCTCCGTCCTTGATGGATATGCCGTGCACACCACCATGACAGGTGGCGGCGCGAGGGGGTCGGGGCCTAGGAATTTAATTAGATGACGACCAGGCAATAGGTTCAACGGTGGATTTTTTAACGGTGGCATGTACCAAAATGTTCTAGGGATCAAGTTTCATACACGATCTCCGTGCAGCTGTAACGGCCCACACCGGAGCCGCTGATCGATCGAGTCTTTCCTGCCAACCTGTCTCCCCTTTCTCTCGCCGCCGCACATGAACATCGCCGGACACGAGGTTCTAGTTGATCAGTTTATTACTATATATTTTGATAAGAGACAATCATCCGAGCAATGTAATATATCTATATCGATCTCAGTTGCCCAATAACCAGTCGCTACATTAAATACAAATACACACTAGCGTGTCACATATGTCCGGATCATTAAGGCCTTATTTAGTACAAGAGGTTTTGAGGGGGTTAGTGGGGATAATCCCTAGAGGGATTGGGTGAAACCCCCACCTTCACCCAATTAATCCCCTCAAATCCTCTCCTAATTAACCCCTTCCACTCTAATCCCCTTTGTAAACTCTGTCTTTTTTTGGCATATAGGGATGCTCCCCCTCCTCTTCTACTCCCTCCGTTCATAAATATAAGATGTTTTAGCATTTCTCTTTCCATCCGTATCTAGACATGTTTTAGTGCAAGATTCATTTGAACCTTACACTAAAACATATCTAGATACGGACGGAAAGAGAAATGCTAAAACATCTTATATTTAGGAACGGAGGGAGTAGTACAAAGAAATAAAAATGCAGTCTTTTTTTTATCTCAAATCCAATGTGTGCATGATCACTATCACAATTTGTTTTTGTCACTTACGGCGTATGGACAATATAAAGGCTGAAAGGAGTAGAAACCTAAAATATTAGGCAAATGCTCGATCCAGCCAAATAGCTAAGCTGACATATTACAATCGTCAAGTCCTAGGCTTGTCTTCTAGGCAACAAAATAAAAATGCCTCAAATCAGAGGTACTAATCAGATGATAGATGTGGAAATTGGCTAAGGAGAGAGGGAGACTGGAGGGGAGGTGGAGCGGTCGCCGACGGGAAGATCTCGCCGGAGGTGGCCGACGGCTAAGGAGAGAAGGGAGGGGAGTGGGAGAGCAACCATACCGGGGAGAAATCCAGCGGCAGCCGGCGTCTAGCGATAGGAGGAGGAGGAGGCGTCGGTGGCTGGCGATGGAAGGAGGTGGAGGCAGTGCCGGCGGTTGTGGCGACGGGAGGAGGCCTCGCTCTCCGCTCGCCTCTATCGATCCACGAGTCCCTCCTCGAGGCATCAAACACGCGTGGATCGGAGGGGGGAGATATGGAGCCAGTGGAGCTCTTCGTAGTGGTCCAGCCCGCCATCAGCTGGAAACAGACTTGATATTGCCTGATCATCTTGCCCTTGGCCTGCAGGTTGACATCGTGTCAGCAGCTGCTGCGGTGTTCTCCCGCATGATGTCCACGATGATGAAATATGAAAAAGATAAGAATAAATCAATCGTATCCGGTCTGTATCCGGTCTTAAGGTAAAAAGATCGAGGTTCTATTGTTAAAATAAAAAGGAAAATATCAAAAGAAAGGAAATGCAATTCTGAAGAATAAAAATCGGCCTGACACAGCACAAATTTAAATCCTTTCCTTGTACCACATAACTGTCCATATTGAGAATGACCCGCGACCCATGGCGACCACAGCTGGCCTGCCGCCGCCGGCCTGATCTCCATCCTACGACGTCGTCTCCGAGCTCTGCGACCGGATCCGGTCTCCCCTCAAGCTCCTCTTCCCGTCCATCCGGCTGCCATGTAGGAGCTAGGCCCGCTCGCCCCGCGGCAGCTCCCGGAGCTTCCGCCCTTCCCATGGTCGTGCTGGCGGCTTCCGAGGCGGGTGCCTTCGACTGGGGCTTCGGGATGCCCCGTGCTTCCGCGACCTTCCTTGCCCCGGCGGCCGCGGACTCTCAGTCACCGCCGTCCGCCGTCACCGCTGCGCTGCAGGCCACGCCCGGCTCGTCCCTCTCCGTCGACCTGACTCTGGAGTCGCCTCTGCCGGACTCCCCGTGCCTTGCTGCGCCCAGGTCGGTGATGGACGGCCCAGGGGCCGATGCTGCTGCTTGTGGCGCTGTTTGGGGGCACTCTGCCACCGCCGCGAGCCCTCCACCTGCTCTGACATCCGAGACGGCAACCGCCGCACCCTTCTCCCACCGCCCACTCCCGGTTCCGGCCTCGCTGTCCACGCCGCTCTACCTCCGCCCCCACCGGATGCTGCCTCCGCCGCCACCCGAGCTCCCCAGGGATTTTGTCCCCCGTGTGGTGCACCTGGCACCAGTTCTGCTGCGCCCACAGCTCCGTTCCGTGGTGGTTGGCGGGCCGTGTGTCCTGCCCAGTCCGATCGGGATGTCCTCCGGCGTGGATGAGGAGCCGGAGCCTGCTGGTTGCGCCATCGGTGTTGCTCCCGCTGCCTCCGTTTGCATTCTTGCGACCCCGGCATCCCCGCGTAGCGACGCTAATGGCCTTGAGGTTGGTGGGCGGCCTTGGTAGGTTGGTCAACATCGGCAACCCCGCGCCTTCTACTCGCCCACCTGCTGACCGACCGCGCCGTCAAATTCCTCGTCACCTACGCGGACTCTGCTTCAAGTGACTGCAAAAGGGGCACTTCATCGCCGTGTGCAAGAACCAGATTTGCTGTCGCCGTTGCTCTCACTCAGGTCACAAGGAGAAGGAGTGCCACCGCGAGCGGGGCTCTGGGCAGCTCCAGCAGGTCGGCCAGGATCCCCCCGGCTCCATGTCACCTGCAGCTCATCCGCGCCGCCCTCTGGACCGCTCCTGGGCTTCTGTGGCTGCGCCTTCCACTGCGTGCGGGGACCTGCAGCCGGCGACCAGCTCTCTGTCTACTAGTCCGGCAGCTCCACAGGTCGGGATGATGAAATCTTTCTTCGAGGAGCAGGCGATGCTACTACGGGCTGAGCTGCGAGGCATGGTCATGTTCCAGCTTGAGGAGTTGGCCGCTTTGGAGCTCAGGAGGACAGAGGCTGTGCAGGGCTTGTTGGAGAGATTTCGGAGTTTGTTGGAGCGGGCTGAGATTGCTCTAGAGAGGCTCTCCATGGCAACGGGTGTTGTGCAGACGTTTTCTACACCGACTCCGCTTGCTGGGATCGGTGATGGCTGTGCGGATGGTGGCTCCGAGCCCTTTGGTTGCTACTCCCCTAGGAAGGTGACCAATCCGGTGGGGGACCTCTTCCATGAGCTTGCTGGCATGATGTCGGGATCATCCAGCGACGAGCGACGTGACTGCCGCTTGGACCGAGAAGAGATTATGCAGGAGGTGCATGTGGAGCTTCCACAGACGGTGACAGGGGAGGTGATCTCGCGACAGGAGTGAAGGGGTCGTTGCATAGAAAACAAAAATTTTCCTACGTAACAAGCGGAAGAAACCCCAAGGATCTAGATCTATTAGACGGAGGTAGCGAAGATGAGATCCAATCTCTTACCCTTGAAGAACGAACAAAGCCTTTTGTCGATGCAGGGGTTGGTCTGTCGATCCCCGCAACTAGACTCATCTAGTCGCTAGGAGATGCATTATCCACGCGATCCAATCCGATGGAGCACCGCACGAGCAGCGCCTCCGTGGTATCCACACGTACAGCTCGATGAAGACTCCGCCTTCTTGATCCCGCAAGCAAGGAGGGAGTGGCTAGATAGATCTAGGCACCACGACGGTTGTGGTGGCGTTGATGGTGGAGAAATTCCTGCAGGGCTTCGCCAAGCAACTGCGGGAGAGAGGAGGGAGGCCGGCGGCTAGGGTTCAAGGGTACAACGCCCCAGCCCTCCCCTCCCCTTTATATAGGCGTGGGGGGGCTGCCTTGGCCCCTCCTCCAAGTCCTAGGGCCGGCGGCTTGAGGGAACTTGTTCCCCAAGTCGGCCCCCTAGGGTTTTGGGTGCCTCCCACATGGGCCAGCCGCATGGGCCTTTAGGGAGAGGGTGTGGCCAGCCCAAGTGGGCTGCTGCACCTCCCCTTAAGCCATGTGGGCCTCCTAGGTTCGTGGCCCCCAAAGGTGGGGCCCTCCGGAACCTTCTAGAATTATTCCGGTACCCTGCCAAAAAATTCCTGAACTTTTCCGGAACCCTGGAAACCACTTTCCTTATATGAAACTTTATCTCCGGACTCTTCCGGAGCTCCTCATGATGTCTAGGATCTCATCCGAGACTCCGAATCATCATTCGTTCATACCATCAAATATCTAATCGCAAACCCTAGCTACATCGGAGCGTTAAGTGTGTGACCCTACGGGTTCGAGAATATGCAGACATGATCCGATCAATAATCAATAGCGGGACCGGGATGCCCATATTGACTCCTACATATTCAACGAAGTTCCTTATCGATTGAACCACGATGCCGGAGATTCTTAATCTCATATACGATTCCCTTTTGTCTCACCGATATTCAACTTGCCCGAGATTCGATCGTCGATATCTCCATATCTAGTTTCATCTTGTTACCTGGCAAGTTCTCTTTACTCGTCCATAATATAGGATCACCATGATTACCACTTAATCACATGGTTGCAACCTTTCTAATGCTATATTACCGAGAGGGCCCAGAGATATCTACTCCATCACATGGAGGGACAAATCCCACTCTTGATTCATGTCACCCAACAACCTACCATCGGAGATACCTGAAAGCCACCTTTATAATCACCCAGTTACGAAGTGACGTTTGATGTCCACAAAGTATTCCTCCGGTAAACGGGAGTGACATAATCTCATGGTCTAAGGAAACTATACTTGGCATACTAAAAGCGTTGGCAATGAAACTGTGTGACACGATCAATTGCAACTCTTTATTATTGGGTCTTGTCCATCACATCATTACTCCTAATGATATGACTCCGTTATCAAGTGACTATAACAAGTCCATGGTTAGGAAATTCTAACCATCTCTTAACTAACGAACCAGTCCGGTAGAGGCTTACTAGGGACAACTGGTTGTTTATATTCCACACATGTATTATGTTTCTGGTTAATACAATTATAGCATGGAGAATAAAATATTATCATAAACATGAATATGCTAATAAACCATTTTATTATTGCCTCTAGGGCATATTCCCAACAAGGAGATGCTCGTCGGTGCGTCCTGTGAGAGGGGGCACGTCGACATGGAGGAAGAAGCTGAGAGGGATGATGGGGAGATGCAACAGATGGTGTCAAGCCTGGCAGACCTGGGAGAGCAGGTGGTGGTGCTGAACGACGAGGAGGTGAGCATCGACGACCCCGAGACGGGTATCGTCCCGCTCACCGATCAGGGTGTGGCCGGGCGGCAGTTCGAGAAGGATGTCCTCATGCCGGTGCAAGCTGGCTTTGGAAAGCAGGACCTGGAGATGGGCGCACCTCAGTGCCCCTTGTCGAGCTTCCTTGCCCGGGTCATGGCACCGATTGAGGTCTCCGTTTTGGGCACGCCGGCCACGATGATGGTCCACGAGAAGGAGGTGGAGGCGGTGTCTGTGCGGAGGAGCGACAGGATCGCCAAGCTTCACCCGGAAGGCGCCAACATGGAGCAGCTGGCCATGGAGGCCGTGGCGTGACGTCTCGGCTCGCGGCCTGAGGAGGCCAACCCCTCTGAGTGCCTGCGGCAGGACTACTTGGCTCTGTGGGGTGGCCAACCCCTCACGGACCAGGCAGTGGCGGCCATCGATGACCTTGTCCTCTCCGTGAAGAAACCCAAGAAGAAGAAGGCGTCTGGGACCGGGGTGGCGCGACAGAGGCCGTCGGAGATTGCCTAGATGACAGCGGCTAGCGGAGCCATCATCCTCTCGATGTGGGGGATATGGAAGGAGAGGAACCGGAGGTTTTTCTGCAGCTCGGAGATCCCTTCAATGGAGGTGGCTGATTTGGTGCGGGAAGAGATGGCGTTGCGGCCTTTCGCCCACACGCATGATCCGGGAGACTTAATTTTCTGTTTTTGCATGTAAAGGGAGTTTTCCCTAACCTAAAATGCTGTACATAACCATCTATTCTATCTAATCTGACAGCGGATTCGACCGCCTTAAGCCTCAAAAAAAAATAACTGTCCATATTGGGGGATATGGAGCTAGTGGAGCTCGTCGTAGCCGTCCAGCCCGCCATCAGCTAGGACCAGACCCGATATTAATTGGTCATCTTGCACTTGGCCTGCGGTTGACATCGTCAGCAGCTGCTACGATGTTCTCCCCCATGATGTCCACGATGATGAAATCTGAAAAAGAGAAGAATAAATTAATCGTAACCGGTCTTAAGGTACAAAGATCGAGGTTCTATTGTTAAAGGAAAAAATCAAAAGAAAGGAAATGCAATCTAACGTATAAAAACCGGCCTGGCACAGCACAAATTTAATCCTTTCATTATACCACATAACTGTCCATATTTTTTTAAATACTTACCATGTGTGCTGTGGGGGGGGGGGGGGGGGGGGGCAATTGCCCTCGTCCCCATGGTAAGGAGTAAAACTTGTATAAAAAATAATGCTATAGCTAGCACTTAGAAATTTGTATGTGGTTAACAATATGGAAAAGGAAATTTAAATTATAACAGAAAGCAACTTAGCATGCTAACATTTAGTATAGATGTTCAATATAGTTTTTATTTTGGCCTGCCTTATGAGAACTGGATTTAGAGTAGGGAGGAATACCAACAGGACTCCCGCATTAGGGTCCACTACACAACGTCTAAAACTTGATAGAATTAGAAACTTTGTCCGTAGCAACGACTTGGAGCCTCGATTGCGGGCGACCCAAATGAGGCGCATCATCTGGCCCAATGAGCACGAGCACCAGCACTGCTAGCTCAAAAGCCAACTTTGATCCACTGCTCTTCCATACGAAAAACCGACTAATGTCCATCTTCATAGATGTTGTGATTGTCGTGCCCTCTGTCCCGATCGATATATATGACCAGCACCGTCAACCATGAGTCGCTCACTTCCTTCTTCTCCGCGCTTCCGCTGGAATGCTGACTTCCACGTGTGGCCGGGGAGGTTGCGTACAGGAATTTAAAATTTTCCGTCTTACGCAACCGTTAACCAAGATTTACTATGAAGATATGATCCACGCAAAGAAGTATGATCTAGTATTTATAAACACCGTACCGGAAGATACGATCCACGCAAAGGGGACGGAGAAATTTGTGACCTTTTTTTCCGGGATGGAGAGAGTATTATTATTTAATTAGAATTATTTGGATGTAGTGCATCTCTGTTCCCACGGATTTATAAGATCAAACCCTGACCGAATAAATCAAGTATGGAAATATATAGTTGAAGTCATTCACTTCCTGAATTTCGTAATTAGATCTGCTAGCTATATCTTTGGTAAATTCATTGCAAAACTGCATTAAGTATACGCGTCAGCACGAACGTCCGTCCGTTCAGCCACATCTGCAATTACGAATACGGAGTTTTTTTTTTGCTGTATAAGGGGTGTGGATACGACTCGTTATGATCAGACGGTGGGGGGAGGTGGGAGATATTTGCACCATATTCCCGGGAAGAATTTCTAGCACTGTCCTTAAGAATCCTATATAACTAAAAAGATCACCCCCACTACCTATTTCTCTAAACATGCAAGCCGTCCACGTCATCACAATACCCACCTCAGTGATTTTCGTTTCATTTTCCTTTTCTCGCTCATTCTGTTGCCCTGTTGGTGCGTATACTTCTACCATTAAGCCCACATTAGACATATCTAATAGAACAGCCCGGCCCAGCACAGTTCATCTTCTCCATCGAACAAATCTGATCCGACGACCAGCCTTCCTCTCTCCATCAATGTCCACCATAGTCGAGAACAACTCTCTCGATTCGTCTCCCCGGCGATTAACGCGAGGTATACGAGAAGTTCGCTTTAGAGTTTATTTTCCTCGCCTCAGCCTATTTTATTCGCATCGTCCTCCATTATGTGCGTTCAATCACACCATTCTCTCTGCCTCCATCATATTCTTCTCGCCTCCATCCACTCCACATCGCCGCACTTAACCACTCGCCGTATCTTCTCGATTTATTTGTTGCTGATTTGTGTCTGCCATGCGGGCTGCCTGTCTGACGCCTCTACGATCCAGCCCATGGCGTCCAGGACCGGACACGCCCGCTAGATCAGGAATCTCCACGTAGCCAGCATACGAAGAAGCATGAGAAGCACTCCTTCACCGTTCTCCAGTTGACATCTCCTCGATGAAAGCCGCGGCTTGCAGCGTTGATCGTTCCTTTACCGATGACCCGTCGGACTCTCTCTCCCAGTTTTGCAGTGCAGCCGGAGCCAGGAGCACCTAATGTTGCCGATGGTTACTTCCGTACATCTCAGTCTCCCAGGTAGTTCATTCTCCTAAAAAATATTATGTGATACTCCTCCCGCAATTGATTTTTTCCATCTCTGTTGCTATTAATCCACACTGTTGCTGTCTAAAACTTCCATTGTAATGTTTCCATCTCATGTGCACTATTTTTCATCTCCCGCAGTTGATTTCAACAGAGAGACGAGATTACTAGCAATTTTAAGCTGCCTCGGTCAGGAATCTCCACAGTACAAGTTTAAGCTCCTGCTCTCGCTTCAGGTTTAGTTAATTGTACTTTGTAGAAAAATATGATGTCAAATTGTCGATGCACTACAGAGATTGTTGCACCGTATTGAGAGTGCATGTTTTCTTTTCTCCTCTGCGATTTAATCTTCCACCTATACAATTTCTATTTTACTTATTTCAGGCATTAGTACGATGTGGAGACAAAGATTGGTTAAAAATACTGAAGAAGGTATGGTCAATTCTTTGGATTTTAGCGACAGTTTTTTCTTCTTCTGATCGTTCGCTTTCAGCTGTGTTTAGCAAGCTGTCCATATTTTGACGCAGGCTGGTCTCTATGGCAATGCATCCTCACGCGACCTCATCCATCCAGACAAAATACTCAATTTCTTAATTAAAATTGTGAAGCCATTGGGCTTCCAATCATTGAAAAAAATGTTCTAATTGAATATGTTAGCTCTGCATAAAGTTGTATTAGTAGTATGTAAGAATCTTCCCTAATTGTTTTATAGTGAGGTTTATAAATTCTTAGCAATCTACTCCTGGCAGGGGATGTGCAAGTGGATATATGTAAATCAATAATTGATTTTTGGCTTCGGACTGATAGTGGATCAGTTACTTCATGCTAATGCTTATATGTAAATCTATAGATTCTAGGTAATGGTCGTAGAAAAAAGTACCTTTGAGATCGGTGGACGTTCCTTTGTTAGGGTTGTCAAGATGTGCTTGGCTGAAATGATTATTTTCACTTTGATACAAATATGCAACTCTTATTTTCAGATTTTGTGTAGGAAATTCTCACGATTTAAAACCTATGATTTGAGAAGTGAACTCGGTATACACATTAAAATGGGAAAAGTTGCATTACATGTATGTAACTATTTTGGTTTATTTGCTTGAGGCCCAAAATTAACTATTATTTCAGTCAAACAACTGAAGGCATTCAATTAGTTCAGGAGCTATGATTTATTCGTTTCTTATATATTTTCACCAAATAATGTCTTTAATTTTGATGCAGCATTTAAAAACCTACCAATTCCGCAGCAACGCGCGGGGTATTTTCTAGTTTACCAAAATGGTCGGATTGTTTTTTTGCGGCATAGAATCCATACCGGAAGAACGAAAACTTGTTCTGAAGATAAAAAAAACCGCATAAAACCGTTCTAGTTAAACCAAGGCCCATAAATAAATCACATGACGAAAACCCTAGCTTAAACATCCCCCCAAGAGTAGAGGAGAGGAGAGGAACACCAAAAAAGATTGCTTTTTTTGCTCCACCCCCAGCAGCCCAGGCGGAGAGGATGAGCAATAAGAGGAAGGGAGAAGAGATGTCGCCGGATCATGCAGACGACGACGACGACGAGGCCGCCAAGACGGCCATGTACCTGGTATTGGAGCACGCGCTCGAGGAGCCGGCCTACTCCGTCTTCAGGATCGACGCCGCCGGACGTCGGCGCGCCCGCCACCTCTGCCGGATCCCCGCTTCCCAGCACGGCATGTCGTTCGCCGCGGCGCACTCGAAGCGGGGCCGCTCCTGGATCGTCGGCGTCGGCGGCGACAGGACAGTCTTCTACGACCCCACGCACGACGAGGGCCGGCGGCAGTTCCAGCAGGGCCCCCGCCCCGAGTCCGCCAAGCGCGACCCGGTCCTGATCTCGCACGGCCGCAAGCTATACTCCATCTCACGCCGGTACAAGGTTGACCCCGACGCCGGCTACGAGCCATGGTTCGAGTACCTTAGCTTGGGGGAGGACGGCCCTGGCTCCAGCTTCTGGTTGGATCTCCTCCCGCCGCCCTTCTACCCCTTCGTCCTTACCCCACGGCAGTACCTCGACCCCCCTGAGATCCGTGTCCTGGCCTACGCCGCCGTGGGCTCCTACGTCTTGCTCTCCCTCCAGCCGGGTGGAACGTTTGCTTTCCATGTTCGCAAGGAAACCTGGGCCAAGGTTGACGACAATAGCCTGCCTTTTGTCGGCGACGCCGTGCACCTCAACGGGAACTACTTCGCCTCCCGCTCCAAAGGAAGGTCTGGTGCGACGGCCGTGTTCTACCTCAAGGTTTATGGCGCGACGAGCTCAGAGCCAGCAAGGCTGTCTGTCCTAGAGTTTCCTCCCGTGGCATCACAGGCCGGCGTCGCAGGGCAGCAGCTCTTGTGCCCCCTGGCCCTGGGGCTGGGAAGCTTCTGCTCGGTCGATTTGATGTCCTCTCGTCCCAGCCGCAGGCAACCTGGCATGCTCAAGACTGCACAAGTTGCTGTCAACGTCTGTCAGATGAAGACGAAGCAGGAAACTGATGAGCTGCAAGTATTGGTCAATGGCGAACAGAGGCAGATATACCGATTCTGCGACCGGACTCGTTTCCTAGCTTCGCCCATGCCCCTGGTCGCTGTGTTGTCCATGTAAGCATCTGATCACCCCTTACTGCATCCTTGTCACCTATGTAAATGTCGTGCTAAGTTTAAGTGTACAACTCTGTTAAGCCAAAGATCATTTCACTTGATTTTCATTTTTAACCAGTAAAGTGACTGGCATCCTACTGCTGGATAAACAACAGAGCAAGAGTCTTACTGTATTGTGTACATGTAGCGGGGAGGCAAGTAACTGAACCAGGGTTAAAAATACGCTTGCATCTGATCCCCACTTACTGCATCCTTTTCACCTATGTAAACAAGTTTAAGGTCTCCTTTGATTCATAGGATTTTCAAAGGAATTTTGTAGGATTGAGATTCTATGGAATTTTTCCTTCGACAACCATTTGATTCGAAGGATCATATTCCATAGGAATCTTGTAGTGCAAAGTTCATATGAAAAAGACATTAGGTTGAATCTCATGGAAAATTCCTTCACCACAATCAAAGACAATTGTTCTTCCCATAGGATTCAACTAGACATGACATAATAATCCTACGAGTTTCCTATTCCCACACTTCTCCTATGGAAAAAGAACTGCACAGTTGTATATATACACAAGAACATAGTACGTGAAGACTTGAAAGTAAAAGAAGAGAGAAAAAAACCCAATATTATTTCCTTAATGGAGGCATTAGTGCATAGGATATTCAACCAAGCGACCCCTAGACGACAGAGCTCGGGATTCAGATTCCATAGAGAAGATTAACTTTTCTTGACGTATATTTTTTACGGCGGATCAGAGAGTATGTTAGCGAAGAGGGATGCATACTTTTGCGCATTTGTTTTATTCCGGCCGCTGGTAGCAGCAGACAAGCTTGTATGGTCCAATTATTTGTTGTAATCGGGCTATAGTATGTTATCTGTTTCCCAAGAGTTAGTCTTGCTGCTGTTGGAGATGTGGTTGCAGTTTCTGAAAATAAGGTTATATAGGTCGTTTTGGCTATATGGACACCATAGAAACAAGATGGGCAAGACCTTGATTGATTTAGTTATCTTACATCAAGAGATTGTACTACAAACTTAGTCATAATCTTGGCTTGCCCACTCCTCGCCGGCCTCAAGTCCAAGCCGCTTGCCACTTAGCTGACAGTGGGCAGCTGCCTCTCCGGCGAGAGCTGAAGTAGAGTGGTGAAGATTGACGTGACATAAATCATACTACCTGGAGACCCTGAGTGTCTCCTTGCAGATTTGGTATATTTTCTTCGAATGGAACTCGTCAGGTCTAGGCGTCTAGCTGAGCCCGGTTGTCACAAAATGCCATGGCTATATTATTTTTCTTCCATCTCCTGTGGGTGCATAAAATCGAGCTCTAAGTAGTCCATGTATATGTATCAGTTTATATTCTCTTACGTGGGATATTATGTATCCGTTAAATATCCTAAACATTGCCGCAAGTATTTGGTTATTTTGTCAGTGTAAAGCTAGATGGAAAATTTCATCAACGTGAGTAGGCATTTATGATAATTACTACTCCCTCCGTCCAAAAATAAGTGTCTTAAGTTTGACAAAAAGTGGATGTATCTATATATAAAACATGTCTAGATACATCCACTTTTAAGCAAATTTGAGACACTTATTTTTGGACGGAGGGAGTAGCATGTAACGACGTCGCGCCCGCATGGTAGTTGCAAGCTGAAAATCGAAGGTAATTGCAATTAAAAACAGAAGGATATATATTCGTTGATGCGGCACCACGAAACAGAGTTTACAAAGTCCATAATCTATACTAGAAAGATATGCGCGCCTTGCCGCGCCGTGTTTTACAATTATAATGTTTTTTAAAGTGTATTGTTTTGTTGTGATGGGTTGGTTGCTATGCCATCAACTTTTTACTAATTTTCATAATAAAATTTAACAAAGAGAACAGCTAAAGGAACCATCATATCAAAGAAATGAATAACAAGCTAGTAATGAAGAATCACAAACGGTCCAGCGGGCTGTGACACTTTGTTACGCAATAATCGGTGTCCAGTTCAATAATATATGTTCAGCTTAGTGGATGAGGCGGTCTGACGGATAGAAATTTAACTCGTACGACTGTATGCCTACCACGGAACAACCGTCTCGCTTGGTGGAACTGCCTTTATTTTTATCGATTCACACACATATATTTTCTTTTGTTGAGGCAACACGAATTCAAAACTTAAAGCCAAGTCAAAAAAAAAAAACTGAGAGCCAACACATAGGTGACACGTGGAGCTATCATTGTGCTCCATTTCTTCCAACAATACCTATTGAAGAAGATATGTAGCTTGACCATTTTCAAAAAGTGATACAGAAATGAACTAAACCAGTAGAAGCTATAAACATCTAAAACCATCAATACTCATACATTTTCTCCATCTGCCTTGTTCTCGTCAGGAGGAAAATAGTCAATTTCTCAGATACAAATGATCCGAATAGCTATAAAACATCTGTACATCCTTTTCTTTCTCTTCTGTCTAGGACATGGACAAGCTAGCTAGACAGCTAGCTAGTGCGTACACGAATACACGATCCAAGAGACGGGATCAGAGTAAAAAAAACGCTCGTTGTTCTCTTTCCGGTGGTAATTTTTGTTAGCAACATGATATGGATGCAATTGGCAACAAGGACGATCAACGACGAAGCAAAATCATTGGTAATTTTAAGGGGTTTCCTCTGTTGCCTTCGTGGTTTTTCGGTTCGTATGATTAAACACCTAATAACACCTAAACTCGCAAGATTCAACCTCGAGATCCGAACATGGAGGAGTACATGGCCAAATTGCTGCGTGAGCGAAATAAAAACAGAAAATGCATGGCCTCGAAAGTTATGCTCAAGCGATCGGGCCAGCCAGATGATGAGTTTTTTTTAACCTTTGGAGAGTGACTCTGAAGAATCACCACGCGATGTCTTTAACAAAAACTTTGCCTAACGGCCCTTATTCAGAGTTACAATCAAGAAAGATCTCACTTAAGCACCTTAGCTTCTCGTGTACATACATCCTACACCCTTCTCTTTTCCTAAAACTGTAAACCACATCTAGTTGAACGTCCCCTACGTATCGCACATGTCCAACCACTTTGAGACCGTGCGAACATGCTCCAGTATACAGGCCCGCACGAAACCAGGATTTAAGGAATTATTGCGAGGTTATGCACTACCCGGATGAGTAGCCCATAATTTTTGCCACGAAGAAGAAACTGCAAATCAAACTTTTTCAGATGCATTCGCTCTGCAAGAAAATCGGACCTCACAACCACACCTTAATTTTTTTTTGAATTAGTCACTCTCATTTTGATAACAAGAAGTGTAAGTTCGAATTTATGAAGGAGTTTATAAATTGAACGTGTATTCAGATAGATAGATTAAGTCAAGCAATATTTGCCCGAATTAGATACAAAAGGAGTTCAGAATGGAACAAGTAAATGACGGAGGTTCTTACTTGTGAAATTTGGCAAAATATTGAGTTGAACCTCATTGCAAATAATAGTGGTTTGAATATGTGTTGTAGGAACTATGCCTGAGTCATAGATGCTAACATACGAAACCATATTATGTGCTTGACGAAATGTGGCCCAAGTTCTTTGTTAGAAGAACATGTTCTGAAGTGATTAGGAGTAAATCACTGAACATGAGTTGAGTAATTTCTCTAGCATCTGAGATAGAGCTATGAGAAATATTTCTAGTGATTGGTGGAGTTAGGTATAAATGTTATAAAGTCCTGACACCAAGCTAGATTGGAAATCTCGTAAAAGCAGAAACGCAGTGAAAGCATGATTAAACCTTCAAAGTAGCATAGAATGCACTGTCGATCTAAAAGTCTACCTAGATATAGAAGTATATGATTACTTCGAAGATTAGCAAAATATGTTGTTTAAATTTGAGGAAAATTTTGTATCCTAATTGAGTGTGTTTCGGGTGCATATGACGTTGAGAAAGTCCGTCTGAATGATCAAGGATCATGTAAGCACAAAGGAAACAAGAGGTCTCACTCTACAACCAAACATATTTTGGGTTCATCATGGAGATGATGGGGTAATGTCAATTAAGGTGACATTAGTGTTTTGCAAATGATAGATGGATCTGAATAGTACAGACCATTGACGATCAAACTCTTCCGCTAGCCAGCATGATCTGAAAGCCTGCAAGGAGAATGCAGTGCTGAGATTAGTAACAAATGCAACTAGTTTATTTGTACTCTAGTGCAAGTGGGAGACTGTTGGGATATGCCCTAGAGGCAAATAAATAAAGGGGTTTATTGTAATATCTCATTAAAGTTTATAATCAGTTTTATACCATGTTATAACTGTATTAAGAGGAAACATTAATACATGTGTGGTATGTAAACAACCAGGTCCCTAGCTGGTATAAAGATACGCTATTCCATTGGTCAGCCGATGATTGAGGTGTCCCAATCATGGACATTTATGTCAATTGACAATGGAGTCATTTCATTGGGTGAATGAAAGTGATGGATGTTACCCAGTAGCGATTATTACAACACGATCAAGTCATGAAGTTCACCGTTGTAATAATTAGGAGACGTGGTAACTTATTCCTTAGACCGTGAGATAATAATCTAATCACTATCACCGGAGGATGCCTTGACTGTATCAACCGTCACACCGTAACAAGGTGATCATAAATGTGCAGCTCAGGTATACGAAGGTGATATGTTGAGAAGTATGTATCGAGAGCGGGATTTGCACCTCCGCGTGACGGAGAGATACTCTGGGCCCACTCGGTGAGATTTCATCTAAATAAGCAGCGCAACGTATGACATTGGTCATGGGGATGAAATTCACGTGAAGGAGTTAAATAGCACTTGACCGGTAACAAGAGTTAAGCATGGAGATGCTAAATGAACTAAGCATGGAGATGCTATATGATTGAATCTCGGGCAAGTCAGTATAGCGATAGCAAAGGGAATGAGACTCTATGTTTATGGTTCAACGACAAGTTATTCGTGGAATGCACAGGGGTCATTATGGACATCCAGGTCCCGTTGATGATCATTGATCGGAGAGGAGTCCCGATCATGTCTGAAGTGTTCCCGAACCGTAGGGTAACACACTTAAGGGTTTGACAACGCTAGGAGATCGTTCTGGTAGTATCGGAATTATCGAAGATAGGAAGAGAGAGAACCGGAAGGGTTCCGAAGAAATCCGAAGGATGTTCGAAGTGATCCGAAAGGAGTTTCGGAGTCACGGGAATATATATATATAATATGTGAATATTAATTGGAGAATTATATATTCATATATTGGCGGAAATAAATTTGATAATATATAAATAATTAATTGGAGAACTAAATGTTTATATATTATAATAAATAAAATTAAATAACAGGTAAATATATTAGTTGGAGACTTATATACTTATTTATTGATTTACTAAATTACTTATTAATTAAAAATGGTTTTAGTTCGAATTTATGGGGCAGCCTCCCTAATGGGCCACTTCCGGAAGGAAGGGCCCGGAGGGGTCGGCCACCCCAAGAAGGAAGGAGGTGGGGGGGGGTTGGGCCCCCCTTGGCCCAAGCCGATTCAGCCAAGGAGAGGGGCCGGCCAGACACCTCCTCTCCCCCTCTATCTTTAGTCCCACATGGGGGAGCTAAGGAGGAGGGGAGCACCCTTCCACCTATATATAGAGGTGCCACGTGGAAATTAATTAAGAAAAATCCCAGTTAATTCCAGAAAATCCACGACACCCTCTCCACCTCTCTCGTTGCCCACGGCCCCAAGTAAGGGCTGCGTACGAGAGGGACTTCTTCCCCGCAGCGCGTCGTCGTGCTGCCGAAATTCCGTCAGAAGATCTACTTCCGCAACCTCGGCTGGATCGGAGGGACCGGGAGTCGTCGTCGAGCACCGTATATGTGTGAGTACTCAGGGGTGCCACTACGGCACCAGTCATCGCGCCGGAGCTATGCGACCTTGAGGTCGTCTATAGTTCAACTACATCGTCCACGTTCCTCCTGGAACGTTAAACACTTTCGGTCTACAAGAGGTATGTCGCCGAAACCGTCCCGTTACCGTATTACTAATAGATAGATCTTGGCAAGTTGGTGTTGCGTTAGATATTTTTTTTTCTGCTGCTACTGAACACCTTCGCAAGACAAGTTAGTCGCATCATTTGCCCACTCCGATCAGCGTGAGCGTCAGCACAGTTAGCTCAAAAGCAAATTTTGAGCCGATTCTCTTCCATGCAGATAGGTGGCTACTTCTTAGTTAGATATGACAAAGTTAAAAATATATATCATTATTAAGTTAGAATCATTTGGGGGGGGGGGGGCAATGGCCCCCGTCCCCCATGGTAAGGGGTAAAAACCTATTAACATTATTTGTTAAACATAAATATATAAGTTTCAATTGTCCAAAGTAGTCGCGTTCATCTTAAGCATGATGGCCGGAATCATCCTCGACACTTTGCATTACTCTCAAGATATTGAGCGTCAGACAGCTAAAAATGATGACAGGACACGGACATATAACACTTATATTTCAGACTTCAGACTTCATGGAGTATAGAGTCAATGCGTCACAAACATGGGTTGGAAAGCGCGTGCTCAAGGAAGTTTCACCCGACTCGCCCACGCCTACTTGATTGGCAGTAAAGTAGGCCTCGCCTTTTTACGCAGAAACCTAAAGTACAAAAAGAAAACGATTAGTCATTGAGGACTATATAGCATGCATCGAGGTAAGTAAAAACTAAGAATGGTATGCTAGTAGTACTTACTTCAACGCCCATGTTCCCATGTAGGTACCTATGTGGGTGTCAATGACCGTACCCACGTACATGATGGAAACAACAGGTTTTTGTGGGTTTACGCCAATCATGTGGGCGCAAACCATGAGGGAAATAACTGCGAAGGTCAAGACATGTAGAGTCTTGATAATCCCCAAGAGCAAGGAATCACTATAGCACAATTTGATAAGTATTTGAGTGTCGAACCCACGAGGAGCTGAAGATAAACTATCTATTCTCTAAAGCCCTATAACCCTCTTATATGGCCTTTTATGCAAAGCAATAAATTTGAGTATGAAAGGAATTAACTAATGGAAGCAAGTGATGTGGAGAAGGTTTATCTAGCAACAAGTTTCTAATGCAAGTTTCTAATGCAAGTATCTAGAGCAGTTTTATCAAGGTAACAAGTAGCAAGAATCTCAAGTAGCAAATATCTCAAGAGAGCAAATGTTCTGGCAATTGTTATTTCATTCGTGTGGTTGTCACAATTAGTGAAGCACATATTTTAGTCTTAATTGTTTCTTCTAGGGGGGAGCCATAAATAGGTGTAGTCAAGTGAATAAGCAAATTACACAAGTCTTATGATGGATCTCATGGCCAATTGAATGTGCAGCACAAGAATTATTAAGACATAATTGTCCCACCATAGCCTTAAGTTCTAGGGTCTCCCATATATCCCCCAATAGATGTAACTTCATGATTCGATCTTGGGTTTACTTGTCCTCCCAAGTTCTCCTCACTCCATTACCTTACCAGTGATCACCTTACATGCATTCCCCAACATATGCATGCACTCATACATTGTACATCAAGACAATCATAAAAGATAACAAAACTTGTATGCAACCAATAAACAAACTATTTCACTATTGCCATGAATAAATCACTTCTCAAACATAGATGGAGAGACACAATAGATCACGGGAAAAGTATATTGCATTATACATCATGTTTGCCAAGAGTTTATAGTGGAGAGATGGAGATGATCTTGCTGTAGATGTTGATGATGATCACGCCGGAGGGGGGTGGAGCCCTCCGGAGGTGGATTCCGGCGGCGTTTCCCCCCTCCGATCTTCTCCGACGGCAGCCTTCTGTCTCTCTATTTCTGGTTTTGTGTTTCTCTACCGCCTCCTTCTGGAAAATGTCGGGGGACTATTTTTATAGGCTTTTTAGGTCACGAGGATGCTTCAGGGCGAAGGATCGACGCAAACGGGGCCACGAGGGCTGAAATAGGTGGACCCACGCGGCCTGGTACTGTAGCCGTGTGGGCCCCCTATTTTGGCCCTCCGGCCTCCGTTCGTTTGCTTCTTTCGCTCCTAGGTCTTCCTCCTTCCAAAATAATGATCCCCGTAAATTTATAGCTCATTATGACGTCGTTAAGGCCCTGAAACAAATAAAGAAAGAAATAGGGGTTTTCTGCCTGCGCAGGATTAATTTCATAAAAAGGGGAAATCATTACTAATTACCAAAAATCATTAAATAACAGTAATATACCCTTATATGATGCAAATATGAATGGAAAACAAGTATTATACTGCAAAGTTCATCTATGCATTTTAGATGCATCAAGTCTTCATTCGAAAGGAGGTACGACAAAACTTTTCTTTGAATAGAATAATCAGAATCAGCACCGACAGGGTGAACGCCATCGAGTTCACGTATTTGTACCACGAATAGGCCGAGGAATACCAAGTCTCCATGTTTCTTGATCGATATTTTTTCTAAAGAATAGAAATCGGTCTGATGCATCACAAATTTAAATCCTTTTCTTGTACCTAACAACTGTCCATATTTTTTAAAATCCTTATGGGGGGGGGGGGGGGGGCGGGAGGGGGGCAGTTGCCCCGTCCCCCATGATAAGGAGTAAAACCTAAATAAAAATAATGCTATAGCTAGCAGTTAGAAATTTGTATGTGATGGAAAAGGAAATTTAAATTACACTCGAAAGCAACATAGCATGCTAAAGTTTAATATAGACGTTCAGTATAAGTTTTATTTTGACCTGTCTTATGAGAATTGGATGTAGAGTAGGGAGGAATACCAACAGGCCCCCGGCATTAATTGGGGTCCACTACACAACGTTATCGAGTTCACGTATTTGTACCACGAATAGGTCGATTTGAGTCGAATATCGCTGAAGTTGAAGAGAGTTAAGAGCTAGATCTGACGGTGGTGGCGACGATCCTACCCGAGGGGATGGTGACCGAGGGAGAGGCTGGTGCTCTTGCCAGCGTCGATGTGGACCGAGCGGTGGTCGGTGGATGCTAGGCGGTGTGTGGTGCTCGGCTGCGGGTGGCCAGTTCTGGTCGGCCCGTGCGTCGTCGGTCGCACATGGTATCGTGAGGGTGTGGAGGCAGTCAGGCGACACTACGCCGGCGGCGGTCAGACCAGGGCCAGGCGGGCCTAGGTCTGGCGGCGGTGGCCACGAGCGTGCGGGCCAGACCAGGGCCAGGCGGGCCTAGGTTTGGTGGCTGCTCTGCGGGCCCATTTGGGCACGAGCTCTTTGTGCCCCGCCCCCGACGTGCTAGTCGTTCTACTGTTGATGCATCCTCCCTGGCCGTGCGCGCACGAGCTGGAACCTGGCTTTTGGCCTGGATCCGGTGGCATTCTCGGGGCTTCTGTGCCAGGATCTGGGTAGTGTGAGGGGTGTTTGGGAGAAATCCCTGCTGAATTGCTCAGCGCCGACGCGTGGCGCTCGCGGGCGTCGCCAGTCCTCCTTGGAGGGTGTCGTGCTTACCCCCTCTCCACTCCCATCCGAGTGCCGGGGGAAACCCTAGGGCTGGCTTGCTAGTCCGGGCAGCAGCGTCGTGTTTACGTCGCATCCCTTCTTGAAGGTGCTGCCTTGGCACTCGGGGTCCTTGGTTCATGAAGCGTGGTTGGTGGTTTGAGCTTGGAGGACGGAGTGGTGGATGGTTCCCATCTCGCTTAGTCGTTGGATCGTTCTCTTCCTAGCGCTCTTCGAGCTGTATCGCTTTACTTTCTTGTCGGGCGTGTTTGTGCTGTTGCCCCAGCGTTTTTATTAGTTCTTAAACTCTTGTATGGTTGTTGCTTTATTTATAAAGCGGGGCGAAAGCCTGTTTCGAGAAGAATAACTCACATGTAGCTACACCTTCACACACTATTATGCGATAAAGAGACTAAGACAGACCATCACATTGCGGATGCAAGTCATACGACTCAATGGCATCCGGGAGGTGGCACGCTTTTGCTTATAATTTTGTGCTAAGTAGTCACGTATTTATGACTTTAATAAATAGGTTTTTATATAAAGAAAAAACTTTTAAATATATTTGATACTTACTGGCTTAGTGCAGTTGTTGATTTTCGTAGACGAGAGAGACGTGTCGTTTGGGTCGCCTCGTCGTTGTCGTCCGTCTCCCGGCCCACACGCAGACCGACGCTGGTCCGATCTGCCTCCTCGCCATTGATTTCTTCCGTCCATCCATCTGCGGGGATCCCGATCTATGCTCCGCCTCTCCATGGATGTACCCTCGTCGCCGGTGGGCAGCCCTGCTGTTCGACCCCACGGCCGGATTACCCATCCAGGGACGGGACGGGACGGCGGCTACTTCCCAATCCCCATCGTCTACAGCAGGTGCTCCATGACTCCATCGGTCCATGATTCACGGAGCAAGTTGCAAAACTATTTCTCTTTAGGAGCTTGTAATTAATCAATCAACAGTTGCGTTGCAGTTGGAAGACAGTGTTCGTCCCCTGCCTTGCCTCGATCAGGATTGGTTGTTTGGACTTTGGAGTGGTTCGTTGTTCAACCAAAGGTGAGGAGCTAGGCGGCACATCGATCGGTCCTCTCTCATTGCCCCATATTTTCCTGTTCAATCTCTACAGCTGATTTAAGTATTGCTATCAGTTGTTTACTACTCCTACACCAGTACTAATCACAATGCTACAGATCCCATGTGCTAGTGTGGCCAAGCATGCTGGGTTAACGTCAACAGTTGGTCCATCCACGCGCTAATATATAAACTCAGTTTTGTTTCTTAATTAGGACCTCGATCGATCCCCAAGTCGTCTCGTAGCCACTAGCTAGCCAGGCCCCGAAAGTCTAGCCAAGTCTGAATTCAGACCTGAAGCAGACAGGCTCTCCATCCATGCATCTAGGTCGATCTGGCCAGTAATCCTGCTATTCATGTGCTAGCTGCTGCTTAACATTATCGGCCAGACCTGGATGGTGCCAAATTACAAATTCAGAGTTGAAAATACACGCTTGCGCTCCTGTATTTTCAACATTGTCTGATATATTTATCCTCACCAACCGATTCTGTATGATAGTGTAATTAAGGTGCTGATATTGATGTCGGGGCATCGTGTTCAAGGCAGATTAGCTAGCTGTTCCAGCGACCGACTGTCTAGATCAGCAAACCTAAACGCTTCAGGAATCGGGATTATCAGTTACTCTATTCAGTAAGTCGCCAAACCCAAAGATGGATCACAAACTCTAGTTAAGCATGCATGTGAGGGTTCTCGAGCTGACTCTTAGCTAATGGAACCCTTTACACAACTAATTGAACAATTCACTTCCAATTCATGCTCTGTTTCGGGATTGACTTTACTCATACCACTGTTTGTTTCACCAGCCCCAGCTTTGCTGCCCGTGCATGCGTATTTGGTACCAAATGGGCACCCGCCACTTGATTGTCTGGTCACACAACTAGAGAAGGTCATGGCGGAGTTTGCGCTTTGTTGACTAAAACTGCGGTGGAGATACTGATAAGGGTTAAGAAAGCCCACACAAAATATTCATAGTTTGGACCGTTTGTATATGTAGAATATTCATGTAAAGTAAGGTACTGTAACTGCTCTAACTATTTCATTTGATTATGGTTTTGTCTTGGTTTTGTCTTTAACAACAAGTTTTCGGAAGCTGCCAACTGAATCATAGAGCAAATACAAAAAATTCTTGTGTTGCAGACTTGCAGTTGGAAGACAGAGCAAGTTGTTGCCGCTCCTGCCTCAGCCGACGCTCCAGTATGAAGTGGTCATTGTTCAAAAAAAAAGTTGAGGCATCCTCTCTCATCTAACTCCAAGGTTATCGATCCTCTTTCGGTTCATATATCCATGCTTAATTTTTTAATCTCTACTAATTATATGTAGCTTCGGTTTAGTACTCCAGTTGCTAAATGCAATTAACTCGGTCAATGCTACAAACCCTATGTGACCATGGTGCTAGCGTCCAGCTCCATGTGCGGTTAACGTGAACAAAAGGATCTACCCTTCAGCTGGTCAAATCAACTATTTTCTTTATTAGGAAGTCATCGATTTGATCATGATGGCTAGCTAGGTCTGGCATATATAGCCAAGTCTGATTTAACAATGTTTGTATCATTTTCAGACCTGCAAACTCCCATCTTAATAATTAGTAGGACCTCGGTCGGTCCCCAAGTCTTGTCATAACTAACTAAATTTGGCACATGTCTAGCCAAGTCTGGTTCAACAATGTTTATATCATCTTCAGACCCGCAAGCTCCAACTTAATTAGTAAGACCTCGATCGATCCCCAAGTCTTGAGTCTTGACACAGCTAACTAGGTCTGACATGTCTATAGCAAAGTCATGTTCAACAATCTATGTCTGAAATTGCGTGCCGTTTTCAGACCTGGCTGCCATAGAATTGCTAATTCGAAGTAAGCACTAGATGGAAATTTCTAATTGGACATATTTTCTGGGAATTTCTATAAAAAAAATTGGGGATCTATTTTGCGGCTATGGAGGGAGTATTGGCTAATCGCGTCATCCTCGTCTCTTTCCCTTGTGGTGTGGTGGACCCGTGTGGGAATAATTCAGTAAAAATATATATCAACTTCTACAATATCAAATCAATATTATTAGAACCATCATGCAGTATATTTCATATTGTATGCATTGGTTTGTGGATGGTGATATTTTTTTATATACTTTGTCAAACTTTAAAAATATTTACTTTGTCCAAAACTTGTTTCAATATATTTTTAAAGGAGTAAGTAGCTAGCTAGCTAGCTAGCTTTGTAGCATCATCTCTGTCACTGTCACTGGATCTGCTACGCCATCATGCATCTGCGATCATTTATTTAGTTAACTTTTCTTCGAGAGGAGGAGCCGAAAAACGGCCCCCAATTTTCATTTCCATGAAAACGGTATAACACAGGTGTTTCTGTTTTTTACCAACCATACACACACCAGCTTGGGGGCGTAACCAGCTTCTACCAATGTTTTTTAAACACTCTAACTTGCCTCCAGACTAGGAAAATCAACAAAACCAAGAACCACTTTGTCCTAGTAAGAATATTACATATCCAGGTCGATCATGAAAGTAAACAGAACAAGCTTTTGCCACAACGCAGGAACACTACTCCTTCCTCCGGCAGCTCATTACGAGTCAGTCAGCCTCTGAGTACAAGCGGTCCCCAGCCCTGCCTTCGATGAAAGAACTCAGTTGCCACTAGAAGTAGCATTGTTGCCCCTCCGCGTTGTGTTCTTTGCTGTCTTGATCTCTGCAGTCCAGCCCAATACGAAATAAAGTGAGAAACCAGGAACTATGGCAGTAGGGTCCTGGGGTAAGACTCCGTTGAAGCATGTGTTATTCTGGAATCTTCAGATCGCCCAAATCAACGCAGCCACCCCTGAAGATCCAATAAATCTATCATTTACTGAGAATTGCTCCAACCATGAAGGCAAATCTTCAAAGTTAACAGGTAAAAATTTAATGTTAAAAGCACAACTAACAACACTCCACGTGTATTTATTTAGTTAATTAGGACCTGGATCGCCTCAATTCTCCTCACAGCGAGCTAGGTCTGGCCAGTCTAGCGAGCAACTGTCTTGTTTACCAATATATGTCATAGAGATTACAAAAAGACATCAGATTCCAAATAAAAAGCAAATGTTCGGCGGCATGCATGAATTGCGGCTCTTTATGGCTACACTCTCTCCATGACCATACATAGAGAGACTATCTGGAGCTATGCACAACACTCAGGACAAAGTAAAATTTGATGATGCAGGCTCTAGCTAGTTTATTTTGGGGAATTCGCCATCACATGTGAGTTGATGAATAGATCCCAAATTGATACCTCAATTAAATTAAAGTATGCATACAGAGTGATGATGGGTTGTGTGCTCAGTTGTGTAAGCCGGCTGCTAAGTCTATCATTGAACAATGTTTATATCACCTTCAGGCCTGCAATCTCCGTCTTAATATGTAAGACCTCGACCGATCTCCAAGTCTTGAAATAACTAGCTAGGTCTGACACGCTATCGCTAAGTCATGTTCAACTATGTATGTCTGAAATTGCGTGCCATTTTCACACCTGGCTTCCAGCGAATTGCTAATTTAAACTAAACACTTGTTTTTAGGAGCTATGTTCTAGGAATTTTTATAAAAACTTGGGGGTCTATTTTGTGGGGATGGAGGGACTAGTTGGCTAATCATGTCATCGGCATCTCTGTATCAATCAATAATTTTTTTTAACTTGTACAATATCAACTCAATATTATTAACCATCATGAACTATATTTCATATTGCATGCATTTTGTTTTGTAGATAGTGATATTGACTTTGTCCGAAAAATTGTATGCAACCTATTTTTGGTAAGGATTAAGTAGCTACCTAGGTTTAGAGTGCCATCTCCATTGTTGGATCTGCTTGGCCATCATGCCCCCGCTTCGGTACACCAACCCCCTACCCCCCCAATCACCACCACCAAACTTTAAAAAGGGCACGATTGTCTTTTTGCTATAATTTCTAATTATCTTAATTTAATTAGTTGGCCCGCCCAAATCTTGTTCCAGGCCCGTATACCCTATCATATTATATTATCGTGTCGACCGTGACCTGCCTGCGTGTGCACCTCTCGATGTTGGGCGTACAGCCGCAGTAACCGGCAAGGGGCGCCATCGACCACCGCCGTCGCTCATACCGGTCAACACCGCCGAGGTTGTGGCATTGCTTGCTGCCAACCACCGCCGTAGCTTGTCCCGGTCAACACTGTAGAGGGACGGTGAGCGACAAGGATAACACCACTGGTTCCGTACATATACGGATGCGTAGTATCCACACATATTCAATTGGGCCATACGGGTTTCTACAGGGCTAGATATGACTTAACTAATCGTTAATTATGAATTATAATTCGTTAAGGACCATCATTCGCTTAGCTATGAAGGAGAACTCGAATTTGGGGAGGGGTTATACCGAAGCAGAAGTTTTATTTTGTTAATTAGGACATGGATCATCCCCAAGTCTTTCTCACAGCATGCTACGTCTGGCGAGTAGACTAGCATGCAACGTCTTATTTTACAATATCTGTCACAGAGTTGGCTGAGAGAAATCAGATTACAATAAAATAAATAAAATGGCCGGCGGGTCAATTTGTCTTCACCCTCTCGTTTTCCATACAGAGACTATGTGGAGCTATGCACGCAAGGAAAAGTCAAATTTGATGATGCATGCTAGCTGGTTTATTTTGTGAATTACTCAATAGATCCCACATAGATACGTCATTTCAATTAAAGTAATACATACCGAGTGACAAGGGGATGTGTGTATGTAAGCCGGCTTGTAAGTCAAGCTAAGACTCGTTTAACTATGCCTGTATTCAGACTCCTATGGCCCCATCCCCATGGCGCAACATGTACCAATGGACCAACTGGCCTGATTGATATATCGGTATCGGTGCATAACTGCATTTACACTTATACAGTGATCCAAGCTAGGCCTCCCCGCAAATAAATGTTAAGCATGTGATGTGATGTGTAGCTACGGTCAAATCAATTCATTTGGAAATTAGATGTCTCTTGCGGCAACAGTAGCAGCAGCAGCTCTCCACTTTATAAGACCATCTCTACGTTCTATCCAAACTCCAATCATCACAAGCTTCCTAGCTCCATCGATCCTCCTGTCATACCACACACAGCTCGTAACAAAGAAGCCAGCATCTGCTGAGAGATCGAGCAACGATGGCAGAGTTTGCGCTTGGGTTGACCAAGACGGCGGTGGAGGGGACAGTAATCAGGGTGAAGTCGGCGATCGAGGAGGAGGCGAAGCTCAAGGTGCAGGTGCAGAATGACCTGTTGTTCATCTCGGGTGAGTTCCAGATGATGCAATCCTTCCTAAAACTCACCAGCAAGGAACGGGCCAAGAATGAAGTGGTGCTGACATGGGTGAGGCAGATCCGCGATCTCGCCTTCGATGTCGAAGACTGCATCGAGTTTGTCGTCCACTTGGACAAGCCGGCGCAGTGGGACTGGGTGCACCGGCTGGCCTCGTCCGTCTTTGTGTGCATGTCAAGGAAACCGCTGCCGCTCGACACGGCGGTCGCCGACATAAAGCAGCTCAGGACCAGGGTGGACGATATAAGCCAGAGGAACACCCGCTACAACCTCATCACCAACGTCGAGGACGACTCCAAGCCAGCAGCAGTTATGCTGCCGGACACCAACGGCAACGGCAATACATCATCAACAACATTCCGCGACCTGAGCACTGTGTGGGAGGACCTGGGGAAGACGCGACAAATCACTGGTGGCCTCAAAAGGCTGATCAACAACGAGGGGAGTCGCCTTGAGGTGATCTCACTCTGGGGAAGTACATCAACTGCTCATCTCTGGGTGACTCGCGCCTTCACGGAGGCCTATCATGACCCAGAAATCTGCCAACAGTTCAATTGTCGGGCCTGGATTAAGCTGATGCATCCTTTTGACCATGACGAATTCCTGAAGAACTTGCTGACTCAGTTGTATGCCACCTCTCGTCACCACCAAGAAAACTTAGAACCCTGCTTCCGGACAACAGAAGAGTACCATCTCATCAATGCCGAGCTCATGCAGCAGGTGAGACATCAGAGGTATCTCATCATCTTGGAGGACGTACTCAGTGTGGTAGAGTTGGATGTTATCCGAATGTACCTACCAGACTGTAACAATGGAAGCCGGATCGTCGTGGCAACACGGCAGTTGGGACTTGCACTCTCTTGCACGGGGGAGCCATACCAAGTATCGAACCTTAAACAGTTCTCCGACGGTCAATCTCTCTGTGCTTTCTTCAGCAGGGTAAGCATGCTTCAACTAGCCACTTATATAGTCGTGAGTTCATGGTTTATTTTTTAACCATTAATACTACTATCGCTTGCTTTCTTGCTTTAGTGATATGTATATGTGGAGGAAGGGTGGAAAACTATACACGACACTGTTCATTGTGAAGTTAATGTCTTAGACTGAATTGTACTCCCTCTGTTTTTATTTACATCGAGTTATGTGTTTTTTTAAGTCAAACTTTTGAACGTTTGACCAAATATATACGAAAAAATATTAACATCTATAATATAAATTTAATATTATTAGAATCAGCATAACACAATATTTTTATATCATATACATTATATAGTATAGAAGTGGATTTTTTTCGTACATACTTGGTCAAACTTTTAAAAGTTTGACTTTATAAAAACCCAGAACGCAATGTAATAAAAAACGGAGGGAGTAGCTATTTAGGTCTAGACAAAAGCATATATATTGCCGTCGAAAATCAGTGGTCCAAGTAGTACCGGCCTATGACATAATTTGTGGTGTTTCTTTTCGGGAACCCCATTATACTTTAATGTAATGCACAAAACTCTAAAGCATTGTCCCTTCGATTATGAGTATATATTGCTTTGTACATGAATGTTTCATGTGAGAAATATTAGTAATTTATTACGTATTACTTGTTAAGTTAGAGAAAAACTTACTGATCACCTACCTTCTAGGACGTCATATATCGACAAACCCCATGTTAATACCAAAGAAATTAAGGAGAAAGATCTAAACTTAAAGTAGTAGAATTAAATGGGATTTTATCCAATCCTTGAAGTCTACTTTGACCATTCCGTTTCTGAATTACAGGTTTGTGGACATAACAGTTATATTGCTGAATTTATTTGGCAATTAAGACGTCGTGGTGTGATGTCTGTCCTCAAAGGCGATGAAGAAAACACATCTCTCATTGATAAAGTGTATAGAGGCATAGTAGAAAAGTCAAAAGAATTTGAGTGGTCTGATTTTCAGCGGCATGTCTGGTTCGATGCAACCCTTCCGTCTAGTTTGGAGGATTTCTATAGGAGGTTACTTTCGAATTTCCAGTCAGATGGTATTCGAGCCAGGGAAACTGCAGCAGTTGGTGTTGTTGGTATCATGGATATCATTGAAGAGTGTCATAAGTTTCTATTTGAATACAACTGTCTCGTTGTTCTTAACGGTCTGGGCTCAGATAATTGGACTATGATAAAAGATACCCTCTTATCAAAACCTACTAAAGGTTGTATTCTTGTCATTACTGGTGAAGAGATTGTGGCCAGGCATTGTGTAGATGCGGAAGATCGAGCGTTCAATAACTCAGATTTAGAATACTCGGCCATGTTTGGTGACTCGGGAAAGGTATGCATGTTTTATTTGTTTGTCATATTTCGTAAAACTAATATTTATTTTTATTCTAAAAAATAAGCTTGTATCTTACCCTCAAACATCTTAGTCCGATTTTGGTCAAGCTCAAACCCAATTAATATTTTTTATCTCGACGACCGCTTGCTACGTACATTTGTTAAAGTTCAACTTGATGCAATTAATATTTTTTATCTCGACGACCGCTTGCTAGCGTACATTTGTTAAAGTTCAACTTGATGAGCAGAGTAGAGTGGTCTTAAGAGACGACTCATGTGTTAGGTAATTCTCCATTCTAGTTAGATGATATGGAGAGACCAAAGAGGCAAGAACGTACACTCTTCCTATTTAATCAGATTTCCCTTACAAGTAAATACAGAGTAATGTGCATTATATGTCCACAAACTATTTTTGGTCTTACGTTTGTTTTCGAAAATGGGGGCATGCCTCGACTTTTGGTCTCAGGCAGATCCAGGGACTTAAAATTCGGTCACACAAGATTAAGAGCAAATAATTGACTCAGTAGTCACTAATTATTTTTTCGAACCTCTGTAGTCACTAATTATATCCCACAAATTACTCTGGTATAGAGTGCAGCGATTGATTGATGCACGTCTATAAATTTAAATTTTATTACCAAAATGATTGCAAGAGTTTAATCTTACCTGCAGAAGGAGTTCTTAATCAAAAAAGACTTCCGGAAGGAGTGCCATATCAAGTTTGAGGGTTTCTCGATGACTCAGTTTTTGTCTGATAGACCGCTAAAGGCATTTGAGTGGACGGGGGACAATGAACTTGTTGGGCATCACACTGAAAAGAGTGACCTTTGCCATCTGTTAGAGGACCATGATGTGATCTCTGTGTGGGGGGTTGCAGGGGTTGGGAAAACAACTCTTGTAAAACACATTTACTACACAAATATAATTAATTACAGCCTATTTAAGTCGGGCACCTTCACAAAGTACAGCTGGGTGGATGTGGCTTATCCATTCGATTTGACAGACTTGTCTAGAAGCTTACTTCTGGATTTTCATTGTGATAATCTTGAAGCCAAGGAAACTGCGGCTATTGGTATGATGGAAGGGCAGGACCCAGCACAAGAGTGTCGCAACTTCATGTGCAAATTCAAATGTTTCGTTGTTATTCGTGGTCTGCGCTACAATCAGGACTGGGATTTGATAAAACCGGCCTTCTTATCAGAGGATATCGAAGGATGTATACTTGTCATTACAAATGAAGCAAGTGTTGCCAGATATTGTGCCAAAGATAGAGTGATCAACGTCAAAGGTCTAGCAACTGACGCAGCCTTTCAACTTTTCACAAAGGTATTGACTCAAGATTTTTTTTAAATGAAATGCTCTAGTTCAAACATCTAGGAAAATAGTTCTTTTATGCATCCTCACATATATGCTTATCTATATGAAAACATAGCTATAAGGCCGTCCCCAACGTAGTATCTTAGCGCGAAATCATAGGTAAAATAGGCCACGCCGCCTTGTCCTTCGCATCTCCGGCATCGCCTCCACTTCACGAGGGTTTCCCCTCTGCTGTTGTGGCGGCTACTGAACATGGCTGCAGTAGGAGTCTGTAACCACGTCAAAAGGTCTGCAGTGTGGTTGAATGCCCTCATGCCCGGACGCCGGCGGCCGCCCGGATGCCAAGGTGCACCATATGCTATTCTCATTGCTCGATCAGCAGCATTGAGGAAGCGGTGTCTCTGTGTGCAGCAGATCCGTTCTATCTCTATATCCACGTCGTCCAACCGTCCTGACACCGACAGCTGCGGCCCATCTGTACTACTCATCAATGTACACGAAGTCTGGCCGCATCCATAGCTTGTTCGTTATCCATTCCTTTTTGGATCAGATCTTGCTCTCATGGCTAGTTATGAGCATTGTACTGTGTAGCAATGTGGTAGCAAGGTGCAAAATTTGAGTCTAGTGATTAGATCATGAATACTGCACATTTTATGCAAGTTCTACATGTGTTGTAGGCTGATGGTTTTCAGGGGATGACATTTGAACCTTAAGCTGCAAATTATTGTTGTTTAACTTGTGTTTCAGGATTACAATGCACTCATGTCTTTCAATATTTGTTTTAAACCGTATGAACACCATTATATTTCTAATTTATATATTCATCTTGTGAGAGCAAAAAAACTTGAGTCTTTACAATTCATGGCACAAATAGAGCACAATGTTTAATACAACTATGATCCCTAAACCAATTCAATAAAATCTCTCGTGGACACAACAGTTAAGATACAATGCACTGGGGTAGTTGTCTCTAAGAATCTACTCTATCCTAGGATAACGTGCTACGAGACAATGCATTTGGAGCAGCCTAAGTATTATTTTTGCCGAATTAATGGACCAACTGTCCAATATTTTTTAATTTCGAGTTGCCTTCAAGCTGATGATTTTTCTTTGTGATATACACCCGCGTCGATGCAAAATATGCTATGAATACCCATATGTTTATTACTTAAACAGTAAATGGGTTGATCTACACACCCATCAGTGACTTGTATATATTTATTACTCCGGGTTTGAGTTTTTTTTCCATCGATTAAGTTACTTAACCTGCTCCCTAATATTATTATGCTTTACAAGTTTGTTAATACAATATGAATTAGTAGCCAGAATTATGTTCATTAACTTCATAAATTAAAAGTTTTAGGGACCTATAAAAAGTTTGTTTAGGAGTCAAGTGCTGAAGATACAATGTGATAAACTCAATTACTACAATTTGAGTGTCTGTAGAAATTCGTTATCTTCTCGTATTTTATATATGTAGGTATTGTTTAATTAGATTTCCCAATTTGTTTTCCGTGAGATTTTTCCTTAATACACATTTCATATTTGGATTTAATTATGTGATGTTAATTTGAGATCTATTACCCATTTAACCGTTTGATTAAGTTAGTATGGTTTCCAATTTTAATTATGTTTATACTTCAGAATTTAACTTCTCGGGCGACCGAGGAATTGAGTACCCGCGAGAAGAAGCTTTCAAATATGATCCTGACCAAATGTGGAGGGCATCTCAAAGTAATTGCTGCAATTCGCGAATACTGCAAGAAAGAGGGTGAAACTGAAATCACGTTGAAGGCTATAAATGATAACTTCATGGGTATGTTGGAGAAGGACCCGAGATTCCATAATTTGAAGGGTCTCTTTTCTTGGATGCAAACCTACTTTGTTGCCTGCCCAGATTCGCTTAAGCCATGTATCTTCTATCTGTCGATATTCCCTTCTGATCATGGTTTTAGGCGAAGGCGTTTGCTGAGGCGGTGGATCGCGGAGGCTTACTCCAGGGACAAATCTACCGGTAGTACCTCGGAGGAGGATGGGGAAATGCTCTACTCCAAGCTCTTAGATCTGAGCATAATACAGAAGAAGTCACAAACCAGTGGTAGCAGTAGTAGCAAAAAGGTTGACATGTATCAAGTCAATGGGTTCTTCCGGGCATACATTGTATCACGGCCAATGGAAGATAATCTTGTGTTTTCACTGGAAGGGCATTGCAGGCCCAACTCAGAACACACCGGAAAACACCTCACCATCGGGAGAACATGGGACAGAGACGAGATTGTATTCAAGAGCATGGACTTGTCGAGGCTGCGATCTTTGACAGTGTTTGGGAAGTGGAAAAAATTTCTCATATCGGACAAGATGAGGCTACTCCGGGTGCTGGATTTGGAGGACAGTTCAGATGTAACAGATAGTGACCTGGAGAAGATCGGAAAGGTAGTGTTGCGCCTGAAGTTCCTGTCCTTGCGGGGTTGTAAAAAGATCAGTCATCTGCCAGATTCAGTGGGTGACATGAAGCAGCTGCAGACTCTTGATATGAGGGGCACCCTGATAGTTAAGTTGCCAGAAGCTGTAATCAAGTTACAGAATCTGCAGTATGTTCGTGCTGGGATGCCATCGTCCACAACACCAACCTCCATAGTAGCAGAAGCAACAAGAGAATCTGCAACTACAAGAGAAGAAGAAGATGATGATGATGAAGAAGAAGATCCAACATCACTTCCAGCAACAGCAACAGAAGAAGTCGTTGATGGTGGTTGCACGGGCACATTCCTGCGAGCATCGAGAGTCAGAGCGTCTTGGAGGCAGAGAAGCACCGGTGATTCCCTAGCATCCAGCAGCTGGTTGTCCAAATTAATGGAAAGGTCAAGGCACCTTTGTGGCAATCGCAATAATAATTATGGTGTTGAGGTTGTTGCAGGAATTGGGACCCTCACGGCCTTGCGTACTATTGGTGTTGTTAATGTGAGTGCTGCAGGTAGGAATGGGAAGGCCATCCTGAAGGAGCTCAAGAAGCTGAAACAACTGCGCAAGCTCGGGGTGTCCGGCATCAACCAGAAAAATTGGCAAGGGTTATGTTCTGCCATCTCCGGTTACGCCCATCTCGTGTCCTTGTCAGTGAGACTTGATGGTAACAACAAGCAACACCGGCAAGATGATTCGTGTTCTTTGAATGATATCTCCGTGACACCAAAGGCCCTAGAGAGCCTCAAGCTGTACGGTGGGAATGTACAAGTAACGCCACTCTGGCTAAAGAAGATTGACAATCTCAGGAAGGTTCATCTTGATGATCTTGAGTTGATAATGTCGACGCAAAAGGGCATAGACAGCCTTATAGAGCTGCCACATCGAGACAAGTTTAGTCGTGTTTGTGTCAAGGCGGATAAAGATGAGAAGCTCAATTATGGCTGGTACACTGAGTATGATAAATACAATCGCTATAAGTATCAGGAAGACCTCAAAGCCCCAGTCCTCAAGATTGAGTGCAGCAGTGACAAGTTTAACAAGTTTGAGATAGTGTTTGGACCTATGATACCGGAATTCGTCGAGGTGTTGGAGGTTCACTCTTCAACTACTGGGTCGTCTTTGGAGCTTTCTGGGATACATTATTTAAAAAGCCTCAAGGAAGTCTGGCTTAAGGGTACCTACAGCAACACACTCAGGGAATACTTGGAGCGGACATTTGTCGAGCATCCGAACGAGCCTGTCTTTCATCTGGGTGACGAACCGACCAGACAGTCTTGAGAATCAGAAGGCCCTGCGGCTTTTGCGTGCTGAAAAGCATCTTGTTCATTGTAATACATATGTGCTATAAGTCAATGTTCTCCTTCAATGTGTACTACTGAATGTTGTAGCTCATTTGGTGAAGAATGTCTCGGTTGTGTTACTTTATTATGTGAAGATTTACCTTCTCAGGTGCAATTTTGTGTTCAACCGTGAGAATTAATTATTGAGACTTTGCAACTTACAATTGAAGAATCATCAGCTCCAGTCTTTATGATATTCAAAACTCCCTGCATTGCAAGGTGGGCGAAGATCCATTTACTACATTATCATCTCTCTCTACTGTGCTTGAAAGAGTATTAGCATGCGACCCCCACAAGTCTGCTGTCATGTGAAAAAGTATCCTATTGTGACACTGCAACAACTGCAAGCAGAAGAGGAGACGAACAGGAGCTTTAAGACCTCTTTGATTCGTAGGATTCTAAAACACGGAATAGGAAATATGTAGCATTATAATGTCATGCTCATTCCGTTTTACAGGGAAAACAGAGGATTCCTACAATACGATATGAGTGGATGTTAAATTTTCTATAAAATGTAGTGCAAAAGATTCAAGAATCAAAAAGGTCAAAATCATATTGTGAATAGTACCTGTCGTCGATCGATCGATCCGAGGAGCCCGTCGATGCGTCCAACGCCCAGCTGACGCTGACACGGATAGATACTGCGTCGTTTAGTAGCTAGTAGGCCGCCGCACGCACGCGGCGGCGCCGCCATTATTTGACCTGACCGGCCGTCCTCTCCACGTGTGCCGCCGCCACCCCTCCCTCCTCAAGCGGTCAAGCCCATCCCATCCTTCCGGTTCTAGAAGGTTCCGCACCGTCGCACACGCGCGCGCACACCGGCCGGCTATATATACCTCTCGATCGCCCCTCCGGCCTCATCCATCTCCATAGGCTGCTTTCCTCTACTCTGTCAACTGCTCTGTTTCTTCTTCTTCTTCCTCTTGCTGAACCTGCACGCGATCGAGCAAGCAAGAAAGGCTAACTGTTTGGGATTCGTTCATCCATCATCCATGGACCACCTGCACCATGGGCAGGAGAGTACGACGAGGCGGCCCTCCATCTCGGCGCACGACGCGGCACTCCGGTCCGTGCAGAAGCCGCCGTCCAAGCCCTGGCGTGCCGGTCCTGGAGCCCCGCCCAGGGTGTACCGCGTGGAGCCCCGGGAGTTCCGGGACCTCGTGCAGCGGCTCACCGGCGCGCCCGCCGCGGCTCCGGCAAGGCAGCGCGTGACGGCGGCGCCGATCCAGCCGGTGGCCGTGCGCGCCGGCGGCGAGGAGATGGCAGGACACATGTACGCGCCCTGGTGCCCGTTCCCGCTCATGGCAGCTCCGGCGGCGGCTGGCGTGCTGCACCCAGGCCTCAACGGAGACCAGCTCGTGTGACCGATGATCCACTGCTGCTTCCGCCGCTGCTCTTGTACATACATACATGCATCTTCTTCTTTTCTCTCTAGGATCGACAAGCTAGCTAGTGCGTACACAGTCAATCCAAGGGACGGGAGCCGAGCAATAAAATCTTGTGTATCTTGTAGCAGTGCTGTTACCCCAAGTGTTAGCCGATAGACACGCTCGTTGTTCCCTTTGTAGTAGTGGTAGTAATCCTAGCAACATGATCTATGGCTTCAACTCGTAACAAGGATGATGATACAAAATCAACCACGCGCGGCATTCGATTTTGTTCCGGCCGGTGACCATGCTGACCCGTTCGGGGTCAGTCAGTCAAAGATGTCGGGCCGTTCTAGCACACCGCCACCACCTTGTTGATTTGTGCTCCAGCATGCAAACAAACAAACAAAAAACTTATATATATATATAGCCGCGCGCCACGAATTTCCTGGCTGCAGGATCGAAGGATCGATCGAATCCAATATTTATTCAGACGGCACCATCATCCTATTCAGATGTCCCCGGCTTCGTCGCCATTATCGTAGATAAGATCGGATCAGACACAAAGGATTGTACTCCTACGTGAGCACTTAGACATGGAAGGTGTACATGACCAATTACCACAAGAGCATAATAGAAAGAAAAAAAAGAAATTACATGGCTAGTGCGATTTCCAAATCCTTAATTAGCGAGGGTGTGCATGTTTCAATCTCTGACATTCATCGAACAATCAAAGTAAGAAGACGACAGGTGTGATTTTCAATGTAGTTTTGTTTGTATATTGGTCATGTTGTGTTGACTTGTATCTCCTTTTTATGGCCCCAAAGTTATGGCTACACGATCAACCACATGCATCAGGCGATAAGATCATAAGTTTTTTTAACCCTTGGAGCGAGTCCGAAAATTCTTCAACAATATTTCAACAAGAAAATTCGCGTAATCACCGTCATTGAGAGGTACAACCGATGAAGAACATACCTATAATTTTCACCCCGAAGCTCTAAGACACCACCAAGCCAAATTCATCATGTGTTGCCGCCCGCCACATGCCTCACAACCGTCGCCATACCTCACAACCTTGTCAGGTGAAACGTAAAGCAACCTTAATTGACGCGTGAACCTTGTTAGTCCTATCCGGGCCAAACATGCAGTGCACGTGGAGCAATGTCAAAATGTTGAGAACTCATAAAAAACTATACAAGCCAAAAACCAATCCTTATGTCTGTCTTGTGTAAATCATTGGTCTCTCATCAGGCATTTTTTATGTATACACTTGCATGTGTGGAACTGTCAATGATGTTGAGGTGCAAGTTAAGTAGAGCTTTCACAAAAGTGGACATATACAACATTTTTTTCATGTTAGCAATCCAACATCTGTTTGATTGTTTTGTTAGTTGTCTCAATGGAAAACTAAGAAACTATTTTTGCATTTGATTTGTCTTGCATAGTAATCCATATACATGCATTTGAACATTAGGATGTCTGATTTTTGTTTGTTCAGCTTGTCGACAACAATAATTTGCTTACTATGGCCTCATGTTATGGTTGTAATGTGTTCATATGATTACTATCTGCTAGTTATTTCTTATCCAACACATGCTTATCGGTTGAGAAAGAAAAAAAAATTGCAACAAAGTGGTGCAGCAAGATGAAAGAAATATTTCTAGGTTGATGATGAAAGAAATGTGACCATCTACCATGTATTCGCTCATTATTGTGTCTTCGTGGTTGATGTGCAACATCCACTACAAACGGTCCAATTCGTGGTCTATGAACGGCGGACTCCTACGGCTGGCTCCACCTACCACGGTCTACGATGGTCTCATCAAATGGTGCTCATGCCAAGACTCTTATGCTGAGAAATTCACATCTACACATAGGAGTATATGCTTTTGGTGCATCGAAATACGGGTCCACCAGAGAGAGTTTGAAATAAATAAAAATATAGGGGGTTCATCGACCCAATTACAGTAAAATTTTGAATTAAAAAGGTCCTAACTATTCAACGAGCAGCTATATTATTTGCTCGCCAATTTCATGAGCTGCTATATTACGGAAGAATCTTCGAATAGGCGGGTATTTGCTCGCCATGAGTTTGCCGCCGGCAAAGCCACCTGTCGTACCATGCCGTGATCGCCACCAACTTCGGTATTTTGATTGAATCATACCCACGTACACAAGACGTCAGTGTTTTTAAACAATTCTTTAAGAATGGATGATATCGACTTGCATCGCATCTAATATACTGCTTTCAATTCCTAGACCACGCCAAATATTTGTAGGTCCTTGACACTTGTAGATCATATGCAATACAACCTCTGGCCCCGCTTGACAAGTACCAGTAGTTCCAGTACGACGAATTGCCAAAATTGACTTAAGGGATAAGAGATTTTAACTTTTTGTCGGTACATTTAGAGTCAATGTTGTGTATTTTCTATGGATTTTAACTTTGTGTATTTTGTCGGCCCGTCCCCCCTGTCCCCCTCCCCTTCCCGCGTCGCCCCCGTGGGCGACGCAGGGGCTCCCCGTTCTCCACCGCCGGGTCCCGCCCCTCCCGCTCCCCCGCCTCGTCGCCGCCGGTTGGCGTCGCCGGGCTAAGCCCGGGCGTTGGCGGGGTGGGGCCTTCTTCCCCTCTCGCGGCGAGTGCGGCACGGGCCGGGGTGGCTTCGCGGGGCGGCGGGCTCGGCCGTAGGCTTGCCGGCGCGGCCGGAGGCGGTGTGGCGGCTCGGTGGTTCTTCTGCGCGTTCGATGGCGGCGGCGTCCTCCTCGGTGCGGGGATGCGGCCTCTCCCCGGTGGCCGGCCTACTTGGGCCATGGCGGCGAGCTCAGCGTGGAGGAGATGGCATGGGCGTCGCGGCCTGGCAGAGGAACGGCAGCAGCGGCCACGACGCTGCAGCATGGCAGAGGGACCTATCGGGCCTGATCTGGACCAGGCGGGTCTGAACCGGGCCTAATCTTGGGCCTGACGGGACCGTCTGCTGCGTCCGGTCGGCGGCCGCTGTTGGCGGTGGAGGGCTGTGATCCCCTCCGGTTGGCTGCCACTGTTGTCCTTCTGCTACCTGGATCCAAACCAGGCGGAGGTGGACTTGGCGTCGGCCCCTATCTTCCGACCCCTCGCTCACGCGGTGGTCCTTGTCGCTCCACAGGGTTGAGATCGCGGATGCCGGGGTGGCGGCTCCGGAAGGTGGACTGCACGGGGTGTCTCGACGGCGGGATGACGTGGCGGTGTTGATGGTCTGTCTCTTTGGTCCATGAGGGTGGCAAGGAGGGGACGACGGGAACTCCTGGTGGTGGCAGCGCCCAGATCATGTGTTGGAAGCTCGGCTCGGGGATTGGTGGTGATCCTAGGTACCGAATGTGGCGAGAGTTTTTCCGGGCGAAATCCCAGCGCGTCGACACTGATGACGGCGACGCCTGCGGGTGTCGTTTCCCTCTTGAAGGTGTTGTCGTGGCCACTCTCGCCACATGTCTCTGGGTGAAAACCCTAGACCCTTGTGGTCTCGGTGGCGGCGGCGTTTTTGCGTCGTTACCTTCTTGAAGGCGCGGTCGTGGAGCTTCGGATTCCTTAGTCTCATCGTCTTCGGTGGCAAGGTAGATGCTTCTTAGCCTTTTTTGTTTATCTTTGATCTGCTTGTAAGAGGTTTTTCTCATCATTTTGTATTGGTTTGGCCGTTTGGCTTTATTTATAAAGCAGGGCGAAAGCCTGTTTCGTGTATTTTCTATGGATTCGCCGAAGTTAGCCGGCGAGAGATACCCCCAATTTGGGGGTATGTCTCCGATGGCACCATAATGACCTACGTCGCGCAACTGCGATAGCACTGCTACGATTTGTTGAATGCTTGCGTTAACTTTTTTTTTGTTCATTTTGGTTAAGCGTGCCAATAAATACTGTGAAAGGCAGGTGGCGTGCGGCAAGCCATGCCCCCTAAAATTAAATAAGCCGTCGGAACTATGCGTGATATATTTTCAACACTTTCTACGTCTACTTATTTTCTGACTACATAGTACATATCATCGATTTTCATTTCCCCTTAGTTTTGGTATTCACACCCTCATATCAAAGGCCTCCATATCTCCCCACCATCCAACATTCAAAAAGCGTACGCGTAGCGGAGGCCTAACGCTCCGTTTCAGCCCTGAGCGCAAGGAGGCGCGGTTAGTCGCGGCGATTAATCATTGAGCCACGCTTACGCGCGGAAGCGAGGAAGGGAGTCCAAAAAATTGAGGAGCTCTGCTCTGGGAGGGAAATCGAACCCTAGCTGCGGCCCCCAGCCCATGCCATTCCCCACCCCGATAGAGAGAGGAGAGAGGCGGCGCACCCCGATGGGTCGCTTCCGCCGCCGGTGAAGCCCCTCCTCCGCCGCCCTCCACCTCTTCCTCCAGGCCGCCGCACGTTGCTTCTCCTCCAGGCCGCCGTCCCCTTCATCCCAGGCGCAGATCGAGGTCGCCCTCTGCCGCCCTCCGCCGTTGAAGCCCTTCCTCCGCCGCCTTCCGCCGTTGAAGCCCCAGGCCGCCGCACGTCGACTCTCCTGCAGGCCGCTGTCTCCCCTTCATCCCCTCTCCGCACATCAGGTATGCAAGGCTGTTTCAGTGTCTTGTTCTTTTCTAGTTTTCTTCTCATCTGTAATCTGTTGCTGGCTGACTGCTGCCTGTCGGTCATGTAGATACTCATGTGTACTTGTGTACTGCTGGTCTGCTGCTAGTGCTAATATCTGCCTGCTAGTCATGTACTCATGTGTACTGCTTAACTAGTATATGCTGCTTGTATCTGCTAGTGCTAAATAATCTTGCAAACTTGTTTAGGTACTGTATAATGGATGTCGATCAAGCTATTAATCCACTTTCTTCTTTGAAATGTAGAATTACATATTTCGGATACCGAAATACATATATATTAGGCTTCTATATGCCTAGTTAGCCTTCTCTATTTCCTGTCCGTACGGTTTTTTTTACCCTGGACGCTTAAGCTCGCCTAAGCAGTAGTTACTCTAGGCTGAGCCTCTCAGCGCTTTTTTGAACCTTGCCTAAATCTATGAATGGTGTTCAACTTTTCGGGAAGCCCACCGATTATTATGCTTTTAATTTCATAGTACTACCTTGGTTACTTCGTGCTTCAAATGAATACTTCTGGCTTGCAAGTGCGGCGACATGGTTGCATAACATTTCCATCATTTTTAGGACTGCGTATCATTGCTTCAGTTCAGCCAGTTCATTGTTTTTTATTGTTTCAGCTGCTGGAACGGGTGTAAGCAGCCACGGTAATTTCGTTTTGTTAGCCCAGGTTGCAGATGCTACTGGCAGAGGTGTTCAGAGCAGGAGCCTGCGTCGCTAGGGTTTCTCGACACGCATCCCAAGTATATACACACTACTAGCAAAAAATTATGTGCACCGGTAGCAGTTTGCTTGTTAAAAAATGAAATGCATTTCTTTTCAAATCAAACGAGACATAGCTTACTTGTGAAAATGCCTTTCGTTTCAGATGAGACACAGCTTTCATGCTCGAGATACATACAACATGCCTTTCGTTAACTTGATTGCCTGTCGTGTGGACGTTTCTCGTTGTCTTGTGATGGCCCAGGACCTTCGATTTTTATTTTCATACTTTCTAGTATAGTTACAGAAAACATCATCTCTTGTGTTATCTAGGCGCTTCTATAGTTTTTTTCAAGAAATAGTGAGCCTTTTGTACTTTATGTCTGTACTGTTCTGTGGCATATGTTTCCGTATAGTTGTCTAAACTGCAAGCTGATAAGTTACATCTTGCTTCGTCAGATTCAGGCTGCGAGATTCTCCGGTATTACTTCTGCACCCGTTTCTCTGTTTGCAAAACGCCCATCTCTGGACATCAGCAGCCTGAGATCTTGCTACTTCGGTCAATCTCGGCTGATAGCCATGGCAACTGCTCTCGCCAATGGCGATGCACAGAACAGCCTTCAGAGGAATTACCAGGTTGTCGTTGCTGCTACGCGTGATATGGGCATTGGGAAGGATGGGGTCTTGCCGTGGAAGCTTCCTGGCGACCTTAAGTTCTTCAAGGAGCTCACACTGACCACGTCCGACCCAGCGAAGAAGAACGCTGTTATAATGGGGCGGAGGACATGGGAGAGCATACCCCTTAAATTGAGGCCATTGCCTGGCCGTTTGAATGTCATATTGACTCGATCTGGCAGTTTTGATTTTGCGACAGTTGAGAATGTCGTTATCTGTGGAAGCATGAACTCTGCCTTGGAACTCCTAGCATCCACTCCGTATTGCTTGTCCATCGAGAAAGTGTTCGTCATAGGGGGTGGGCAAATACTGAGGTGAGTTGTGGCCTTTTCCAGGAACCTACTGTACCTGCACCATGTTGTATCTGTTCAACTGAATTGCAGTGCTATTGACCATGTCTGCAAAATCTTTCTGCAGGGAATCGCTTAATGGACCTGCATGTGAGGCCATCCATTTAACTGACATTCAGTCAAACATTGAGTGCGACACTTTCATTCCTCCAGTTGACTTCTCGGTGTTCCAACCATGGTGTTCATCTTTGCCAGTGGTTGAGAGCAACATTAGGCATTCTTTTGTGACCTACGTTCGTGTGAGAAAATCAGTTTCAGAAGCTCATGACTCGAATGGCAAGGAATCAACTGAGCATGACACCAAGAGTAACAAGTTTGAAATCGAGAACTTCTCTTTTCTCCCTAAGATGATATTCGAGCGCCATGAAGAGTATTACTACCTCAATCTTGTTGATGATATTATAACGTCTGGTGCTCAGAAAGGTGATAGGACTGGAACAGGGACATTGTCTAAATTCGGTTGTCAGGTATTTCTCTATTTTTCTGCAATATTTAGTCTGATAAAACATATAATGAACTTTGTCTTCCTTTTGCTTATTAGATGCGGTTTAACCTAAGGAAGAGCTTTCCCTTGCTGACAACAAAGGTATGCATTTACTTGCACTGAACTACACCCAGGTGTATTTACTATACTTAACAACACTGAGTCAGCACATTTCGAGAATTGCCCCCTTTTTTACTAAAAAATGGATATAACAGAAGAGCAACAAGGGAAAGCAATGATTAGAAAATTGCACCTGTTTTCTCAGTTTCTGTATCTTTCTAGTGCTTCAAACCTAGTGTCAATGCATGCCACCTAGGATGCTGCCACTTTCTCTATTTTGGATGTTGACTTGTATATCCAATCAATTATGATGCCGCTGTACTTCCAATCTAATTACAATTGCATATGGTCAATTGACAGAACTTGCACAGCGTCTGTACTTCGCTATTAAGTGAAGATTTATTGCATTGTCTGATTTGTATAGCTATTGTCTAGAAACAGCTATATCTCTCACTAAGGAAAAATAAGCTGTGCATTATGTATTGAGTTGCGACTTCTGACCCTTCTCATTAGGAAGATGTTTATCCTATCGTTATTTCACTAGTGATGCCGGTAGATGCTGCTGATACGCGGATGCTGCTGCATAACAGTGTCAATGTTCTGTTGAGTCGTAGTACCGTTTTGTTATGTACTCTTTTGTATGTGTATATGTAAACCTGTCTTGTCCTGCCTTGAACTGTGAATTGTGTTCCCCTTTTGTTCTCCTGAATAATATAATAACATCTTTTTACCAGAGGGTGTTTTGGCGTGGTGTTGTTGAAGAACTGTTGTGGTTCATCAGTGGCTCGACAAGTGTGAAGGTACTTCTTCTTAAATGTACCGCTCTCATTCTGAAAGAAAGTTAACGGTACCAGTTCCGTTAGGTGTATTCGTTAACATTAGCAGCACTTCAGGCACAACATATGTTACTAGTTTTTAATTTCTTAGCATGAACTTTCTGTGCTTCAGACTTCTGATTTTGTTACGATAATTTGCTATTTTCTGTTTGTAGGTTTTGCAGGAAAAGGGTATTCATATATGGGATGGCAATGCATCAAGAGAATATCTTGACAGGTATATCTCTTGAATATAAGCTACGAAAAAACAATGGACACTACAATTCCTGAGGTCTGATCTACCTGGCAATATTTTGTAGTGTCGGCTTGGCAAACAGGGAGGAAGGTGATCTAGGCCCGGTATATGGATTTCAATGGCGACACTTTGGTGCCGAGTATGTTTGCCTTGCTCCCCCCTCCCTCCTTTCCATCCTACCTTCCTCCCTTCCTAATATTCCTCGTTTCTAAGCAAGCAATGATGTTATGTACAGGTACACCGACATGCACGCTGACTATACTGGAAAGGGTTTTGATCAGCTAATGGATGTGATTGACAAGATCAAGAATAATCCTGACGATCGGCGAATCATCATGTCTGCTTGGAATCCTTCAGATCTAAAAAAGATGGCCCTTCCTCCCTGCCACATGTTTGCACAAGTTAGTACATTTTGGTTATGCTTTGGTAAAAATCTGAGTCTAGTGTATTTGGCATGAGTGACCATTACAAACTTGTTTACTTAACGTCTGGTCATTATGATGCTAAGCCTAGTGAGTTACTCTCCCCTTCAAATGAATCTTTTTTCATAACTTAATGCAATGTTGTTGATATGCTTCAAATGTGAATGCTATTTGTTCTGATTCTTGTATGCAACCGATAGATCATATAGAATCTAGATGTTTGTCTTCCTTATAAACATGTAGAATGGTAGACATTTCTCGTGGTATAATTTTAGAGATAACAATCATATTGCTTGCTTATTGTAAATTATGTCTTGCAGTTTTATGTTGAGAATGGGGAGCTATCGTGCCAGATGTATCAGCGCTCTGCAGATATGGGGCTTGGTGTCCCATTCAACATCGCATCATATTCTCTTCTGACGTGCATGATTGCTCAAGTTTGTGGTATGTTCTTATCTACCTGATTATAAGACTCTGGTTAACCGCAGAAGTAGAGAACTTAATGTTCGGTTTAAACATTGTTTACTGTTAATAACTTAAGTGTCTAGCTGTGCTGCACGATACTAACTATTGTAATTTCGATTGATGTTAAACATTTGAGGACTTCTCAAGCTCAAATACTTTTCTTACAGTCTGTCGCAATATCATCATAAGAAAAATTGATGAAATGCCACTCATAAAAGTGGGTATCAAGGAAATACCCATTCATATGATGGTGTGAATGGGTATCAAGAAATGCTATTAATTTTGTTGTGATTGGTAAGATGCCACTCATTCCACTGTTAACTATAACCCATATAATGCCATTTTGGTCCCTTTCTTTACTGCGTTCCTGGTTATGTAGTTTTTTCCTGCCCCTTTAATTGTCTCTTTGTACTCTTGGGTGATAGCTAAGCAGTCTCCCAGCTAAATGCCTAGATAACCAGGAAATGTGAGTAATAAATTACAAGAATGTCAATTATTTTAGGTGACACCTACTCTTGTGAATGCCATTCCTTAATCCTTCTGCTACACCGTAAACAATGGTTGCTCCTGCATTATGAATGTTCTTGCAATGCATTTTTGGAAAGCAATCTGTTGATGCGATAGCACAGTTTATCCTTGTGTACGTTGCTTTTGTTTCTTCCTGCCTGTTTCTTGCATTATTAGTAGGTATGATAGTGGTTGGGGAAATATCCGTCCATTCCGCAAACAATGTGCACTGTCTTCAATGCGAAGGAGATTATCATCCTTGTCCTATCCTGTATTCATGTATCATCTGTTTTATATTGCTTGCAGATCTCTCTCCTGGAGATTTCGTCCATGTCATAGGGGATGCCCATGTCTACAGAACGCATGTTCGAGCTCTAGAGGAGCAGCTCCAGAAGCTGCCCAAACCGTTCCCAGTAAGCAGATTTCGCAGATAAAAAGCGCAGAGCTCGTGATATTTTTCCCTTTAAGGAACTCGTATAGTAAACCTTTAAATTACATGGTCCTCGTCGCGTGCAGATTCTGAAGATAAACCCTTCGAAGAAGGGCATCGATTCTTTCGTGGCGTCGGACTTCAAGCTGGATGGCTACGACCCGCACAAGAAGATCGAGATGGAGATGGCGATATAGGGGGTAGCGTTGTTTCTAGTCATAGACGATGCCTTTGGTCTGTGTTGTCTGGCATGCAATTGTACTCGGTTTCGGTCGCGTGTCCATAGTCTAGAAAACTGTCTCCCCCCTTTTATCTGGAGTGCAGTGACGATGGCTCGAGGATGTGAGCGAGAGCCTCGTGATGATCGATATACCCCCATTAGACTCCTCCTAAGAGAGATTCATCTGTCTGGTAATGAACTGAAGCTGAATTTCTGCCGATTTGTCACATGGTGCTAGCTGTAGTACCTTGTAGACTATATATCCTTTACTATAAACTACTCCCTCCGTTTTAAAATATAAGATGTTTTAGACATTTTGATTTGGACTACATATACATAGTTAAATGAGTGAATAAACACACTAAAACTTGTCTATACACATTTGAATCAAAACAAAATCGAAAACATCTTATCGTGTAAGTTAGCGGGCCGAAAGGAAGGACGAGAAGATATGGGCCGGGCTGGGCCGGGCCGATCTGGGCTGGCCATCCTAATAAGCGCGACCGACCCCTTACTTTTCCCTCCCAGCTCCCACTCTTCTTCTTCCCAGCCGCCGCCGCCACCGCCGCCGTCTCCTACTCTCCCCGCCCCACCGCCCGCCGCACCAACCGGGATGGACGCCACCACGGACCTCTCTCGCTCGCGCCGCCGCCGGCGACCCGCCAAGTCCGCCTCGCCCCCACCAGGTAACAGCCACGCCCTCCCGCTCCCTGCCTCTCTCTCCGACGATCAATCAATCAGTGGCCGACTATACTCGTCCGCTACCCTGTCTTCCAGCCACAGCCGATGAGCACGGCGCCGGTCCCGAGTACGACCTCGACGAGCCCACCATGGCGGAGAAGCTCGCCGGCCTGAACCTGCCCGCCGCCGAGGAGGAGCAGGCGACGGAGACGGCCGTGGTGGTGCCGCCCAGCGCGGACTCGGTCCACGTCCTGCTCAGGCAGGCCCTGCGTGCCGACGACCGCGCCGCGCTGCTCGGCTGCCTCTACAACCGAGACGACAAGGTGTGAGCTCCGCCGTCAGTCTTGTTTTCTCTCTCTCTCGCTTCGCTTGCTATCTGCCTATCTGTCTAGTGCAATATTAGGTCAGAGTAACTACCATTGCATTGGCTGGTTACAGTTTTGTTCGTAGGATGCAGTTCGTAGGATGCAGCACGCACGCTGGCTGGCTGTTCTTTGGCACGGTCCGAGCTTGGTCTCGGGTGCACTATGCGCGATTTTAATCTTGCCACGCATGATTTATGTTTGCTGATTATGTATGGACTCTGTTGTTTAGTCATGGAGGCTTTTATATCATGTCCTGACTAGCAGGCAATAGCTTGTTATAGTTCCCATGGCCAATGACACTTGGATTAGTCGAAATATTCAGAAAAGGTGATCAGGGCAAGTTTCAGTTTGATCAAATTTATTTAGGTGATGTTTTGCTTGGTTAGTTTGTACATTGCCCGATGTCTAATGACTTCCTCCAGACTAGATTGGAAACTTGAAACTGAAGTTGTGACCAGAAACACATAATACTTCTCCCAAGCTGAGAATGAAATTGACCTCAACAACCGGTGTCCAGCGCTGTTCCAGGATTAGCTTACATCACCAACAACTCTGCTAGGGGCGAATCTACTTGCAGCTTGCCACGTCTGTTTCTGTTTGGTTATTCTGTGTGGGCTCTGTTTCGTAGTCATGGAGAGCCTTGTGTCCTAATCATCAGCAAGCAATGCTTCTTAGAGCTTCCCCTGGCCAATCGCACGTGGCTTAGTCACGATATTGTGAAAGATAGCCAGGGCGAGTTTTGGTTCGATCAAATTGATGTGTCGTTTTGTTCAGTTGGTTTATATTTGCCCATGTTCAGTGAATTCCTCCAAAGTAAAATGAAGCTTGAGTTATTACTAGAGACTTGCAATAGCCCCAAGCTGAAAATGAATTCGTCCATGACAATTGGTGTCCGGAATTCGGTGCATTTTAGCATGAGTTTACTTAACCAAGAACTCCTGCTCACAATTTTAAAAGATGTTATATGCCAGTAACCAGTTCTTTTTAACGTGATTAGGTCATCAGTTCTGATGGTTTCAAATTAAATGTTGTCTTACACGCAGGTTATCGTGAAGTCGATATCGCTTCTGACGCCAGCGGATGCTGTGAAGCTTCTCAAGTCCTTGATACTGCTTATGCAATCTAGGTATGATAATGCTTTAGAGGCATTGTTCTGTCGATTTAGTACATAAATGGCTGGGACATGTTCCGCAGCGCACCTCGGTTGACGTGAAAACGGAAAGTCTTAGTTCGATTCAATTTGTTAACTTGCATGTTTGACTGGATTTATCATGGGCTACTTGAAGTCTCACACGATTTTTCTGCTTGTGTACCATCATATTTTGACCCTGAGGCCTCATATCTGCCTTTTCTTTTTCGCCTCGGCAGGGGTTCGGTGCTGTTATGTGTGCTCCCATGGCTACAGACTTTGCTTAGTAGACATATGAGCAGCATAGTGTCTCAGGAGTCTTCTCTTGTGCTGCTCAACTCGCTCTATCAAGTGAGTATTTATTTCGTATATCAGCTGCAGCGATGTACTGATCTAAAGTGGGTCATATCGGTGAAGGATGTCATCAGTAATGTTATTTTTAGACAGTAATGTCACTTGTGCATTTCTTTTCAGCTGATTGATGCAAGAACGTCGACCTTCGCAGCATCACTCAAAATGTCTACCAGCCTAGATTATCATTTTAGTGAGGTAAAGTTTCCCCCCGGCTGAAAAGTCGTCCGTTTCCAGCGTTGCAACCGTTTTTGTGTAATTCCAGCATGTCTATTCCACATTGATTATTCCAGATCGGCGATGATGAATCCGATGAGGAAGATGGGGCCCCATTGATTATTTACGAGGATAAAGATACCGATGAGGAAGAGTCTGAAGTTGATGATGCTATGGAAACCGATGACAAGGAGACAGACGAGGAAGAATCTGAAGTCGATGATATGTGAAGACGAGGAGAGTGGGAAAGATCACTGCATTGCAACTTTCTGGCCTTGGTTATAGTAGGCTGTACTGTCATGATCGTGAACAACTGAGACACTCTGCACTAGTGCAATCTGTTCTACAAAAAGTACACCAGAAGTAGTAGTGAAGATGGTTTTGTTTTGCGGGCTATTGTTTAGCGACATTGTGGAGGTTTTGTTGATCCTGGTGAATGCGTTATTTCTTGTTGCCCTTCGGGACTACTCAGATTCGGTATATCCATACCTGTTTTGTGATAACAAAAGCATCATACAGAATTTCAGATGATACACGGCAAATAAATTCCAATACATTGGGGCTAAACGCAAAATATATCCAGATCACACATTACATAAACCAATTTTTAGAGTTAAACCAGGTGCACAACTTCCATTGCACATGGTACCAAAAAAATATATGAAAGAGACGGCGGAAACAGCCGTCGAGTTCTAAATAGAACCACAAAAAACATGTAACAGATGAAAAAAAGAGGGTAAGAACCCGCATCTAGTTTGACACTTTCAGAATATACATGGCTTGAAGTAAACCTCCTGTCCACCTCTATCTGTTTCGAGAATCCAGAATGTTCATACATAAACTACTAGACCCATTGGAGGTTTCAGGACAAAAATTTCAGAACAAAGGTATTCCTTTCCACATCGACATACTCATGTTTGTGGTGGCATGTTTGCATAGAGGAACGTGTAGAAGAGCTCCACCTCCGGCATACTTCGAATGGTCTGGATGTGCTTGTTTTTACTTGGTTCCTCGAGCAATGTTGAACTTAGTTGAGCTACTCTGGCCAAGAGCTTGGCTAACGGCAGTCCTGATGGAGGAATCGCCGCTCCAACCTGTGCACTCAAGTCTTCTATCACCACTCCAGCTACCTTCCTCAGTGACATGTCCATGATACTTCTGAAATCGTCGCTGCAACGGGAGGTTCCAATATGATTATGTGAGATACTCACGGAGTCTTCAGAACACAAATACATGACATTCCAAACGATTAACTATCATCCACAGTAAACAGGCAACACAACTCCACTAGAACAATCAAACATGTCAGTTATCTCTTTTTCAATAGAGCCAATGGCCTATAAATCATGTGAACATCTGTTAATGATAGAAGAAATGAGAATTCCTCTCCCTGTCTCAAGAGTTCAAAAGCCAGTTACAGGAAGAAAAAATACAGACCCTGGCCAGCTGGTAACCAGCTTTGTACCAGACAGTTTATATCATTAAACCTGAATTCAATGTCTGAATATGGCCGGTTTCCTGCCGATTAGAGCTAGAAATTCCATTAATCAATTCAAGATTTCAATTTCAAAGTCTCCTAAAAGTTTTCATTAAGTTTTCTTTGAGTTGTCTTAAATTTCTACCAAAAAAAGATAATTAGATGCGGAAATCCACTTTGGCTCCCGGGCTCATCTGCACCCGGGTGCCTTTTCGATTTTTTTGAATTTTGAAAATGCTTCAAAAAATCTGAAAAAAATTGTGCGGAAACATATTCATGTATTCAATACTCGTGTAAATTTTTGACAGAAAATATCAATTTTTGCGCCCTGTGCAAAAAAGACAAATATCTGACAGACAAAATAGGTGAACAGTCCACTATTCAAAAAGACAGATTTGTCTTTTTTACACAGGGCGCAAAAATTGATATTTTTTGTCGAAATTTTACACGAGTGTTGAATACTTCAATATGTTCATGTCCAATTTTTTTCAGAATTTTTCAAAGCATTTTCGTATTTTAAAAAAATCGGAAACAAAACCGGGAGCAGATGAGCCCGGGAGCCAAAACGCCATCCTCAATTAGATGGGGCTAGCTTTTTTACCAATCAGAAATAGGTCAGAACAAATATATCCATACCCAAGCTACAACGCTACCAGTACCGACCACCACCAACATGGTAAGCTACATCTAGTAACCGGCCATTAATTTTTATGTCCCTTCTCCATATATGAACATAATATAGTGATTTAAATCAAATCAAACCCCAACTCATACAGACGGAGTACTTTCATCAACCCACAATTAAGAGGAACATGATAATGTTATATCATGTATGTTACTAAGGGGAACTTTAGAAAGTCATCCAGTACAAAGTAGTAACCTCATAGCAATGGTGTATCATGTATGTTACTGACTAAGGGGAAATTTACCGCAGCACCACCTTGTCCTAAGTTCTCTCGCTGTCTCTCATTTTAATTTCATTAACCCACTACATCATGAATTGTTCGAACCTAAATGAACAAACTAGTTGCTTATATATCAAATGGCATATGCCATTGATTACAAAAAGATAATTGTTGAATGAAAAATATGAATGGGTGGCGATATACATATTTGAGAAACTTATACATTGTGATGCAAATTGATTGCTACAAATATAAATTAAATAAAGTTATATTACCTTGCCAACACTATGCGTGTCTCAGTCATTAGCTGGTCAAGCTTTCTAACATCCATTACAAGAGATGAGTCATCAAAGCCGCTACTGGACACAGCCATCAACTGCGCGTAACGATTGGCGTTCTCAGGTACAAGGTAATTTATCCATGAGTTATCTTCACAAAGACTCATGAACTGGTCTGATATCTGTAACATCGTTTGTAATACTTGATCCATGGTCATGGGGTCTTTCAGTTGCTTCCTGCATATTTTTTCCATGGGAGTATATCACTACGGGAAACACACCACGTTATACAATACTTGGTAATGTAAACTAGATGAGAATGTCAATATACTTTCGATTGATCAGAGTTTTGCTATAAAAGGATTTTGTATGTAAAAGTGCAAATATAGTCTACACGAGAAAGTTCGTATATTCTTTACTCTGTTATAAATGGGGTCATGTAAAAGTGCAACAAATAATTTCCCTACGGACTTCTTAAATTTGCTTGTCTCTATTAACTGGGTGGTGAACATGTTGGCAATATGATAATGGGCTGGCATGTTGGCAACAATCATATGGACAGGGAAAGAAATACTTACTCTTTCAAGATTTCAGTCGCAGCATGTTGCACTTGCATAATCAGTGCAGTGATACCATATGTTGCAAGGTAGTCAGAGGTTGCAATAAAGTCCTTATGTCCGCTGCGGCTAATAGTGTCCGATTCAGCCTACAAAGAAGACATATATTTCAATGTCAGGCAGCAGCTTGGTCACAAGTGAAGTTGCCCTTGTAGAAATAATTCAATTATCTAAGTGCCTCATGTGCAATGATCAATACCAGAGAAATACTAATGAAAGCAGCCCTAACAGGGAATGGCTCAATCACAAATAATGGAAAACTGATTTACCTGTAACTGAGCACCATCAGTACCACGAGCAAAGTCCAAATAGAGATGTCTGCCCAATATGGTGACCTGAACTCTAACATATAAGCTCAGCAACGTCATCGCCCACATCGAAGACACTGTCCTTGTGAAACCTAATAGCACGGAGAACACATAAAAATAGTTAACAACATGGATACCAATCCGCGCTTCATGCTTGCTGACGAGACAATCAGACAATGAAACAAAATCAACAATCCAAGGAACAGGATGGGATAAGCCAGGTATCGATCATACTTAGAACTTTAATCTTCTCCCAGGTATCGTACTTCTCCTTCGTTGTCAGCAGACCGGATTCCCCCTTGCCTTGCAGCAGCCTCTCGGTCAGGTGCGAGATATCCAGCTCCTCCATTATCCGCGAACGTAGGTAGTGCATGGCGAAGGGCAGCGTGGTCGTGTCCGAGATCCTCTGCACGTTCTCGAAGTGGGCTTGCAACCTGACAGGAAGCAGCATGGAATTAACGATCATAAAGGTACTGATGCGCCACAAAGTGGTCTCAACATCTTGCTAGTTCTATGAATCACAGGCTAACTCGATATCACCACCGCTAAGACGAGGAACCAATGAATCGATTGTTTGTTTTCTGGCCAACATAGCGGCGAATCCAACTAAAGTCAATGTGGTAATATCCGAGATCCTCTGCACGTTTTCAAAGTAGGCTTGCAACCTGACAGGAAGCAGCATTACTGATGCGCCACAAATTGATCTCAACATCATGCTACTTCTATGAATCACAGACTACTCTCTACTCGATATCACCACTCAGAGAAGCAATCAATGAATCGATTGTTGCTTCCTCGCAACCATGCTACTGAGGCAAAAGACATAGCTTCTGAAAAAAGAATAGGGTGGTTTGCTGTTGTGCACTCACTGGTTCTTGACGAGCTCGTCGGCGGCCCGCTCCTCGAGCTGACGCTGCTCGACGCGGACGAGCCGCTGCTGGTGCGCGTCGTAGAAGCGGTACGCCGCGTAGCCGGCGCCGGCGACGCCGAGCGAGAGCAGCATCTTCCAGCGGTGCCGCGCCCAGAACCCCTTCCCGGGGGCGGAGCTCAGCTGGAGCATGGCTGGCGGCTCTCCTCCGGCAGGCGGAGCAGCAGACTGGATAGAGGAGCGAAGATTTGGATCAGAACGGAGTAAGAGAGCTTAGAGGAATCGTCGACTCCGAGAGGATCGAATCGACCTAGGGTTGCTCACCGGCGACAGAGGGATCGAGATTGGTCGGATCAGCGGGGGCGGGTATGTGGAGGACGGCGATGATCGGGGAGGCGGTGGCCGGCGGGGTGGGAGGGGATCTGCGCGGGGACGGGGGGTCCGACTCCGATCGATGACGTCACCGGACGGCGTGGGGAGAAGGTGGGGATAAGGGCTGGAAATTTGTTGGATGTAAAATCTTTTGAATCAAACAGTTTTTATTTGTTTTATACTAGCACAAATGCCCGTGCGTTGCTACGGTCTAAAAAAAATTAGACCAAACTACGCGGACAATATCTTGGTCTCTTAAAATTGCCAAAAAAAAAAACTTAGATGAGACAACCATTATCCTAGTTCACCGAGCTGAACTGGTCAACCTTGCTTGATTCTTCAAGGGGTAGATGATTATAATTAGATCTAATAATTATTTGGAGAACATGAACCTAGTTGCTACATACTGATTTTTATTTGAACATATGTGGTTTCTGGTAGCAGTTGCCATGTAGAATAGTCGACCCTAAAATTGATAAGCCCACGTAACCTAACATCAGCTCGCTCTTTCCCTATCATGTTCTTGAGCATACCAGGAGGGGTTCTCTCCTTATAGCAAGTTCAACGGAAGTGGCAAATTTATCTCTCTATATGTAGACTTGGAGAGCTCTCTAAAAAATACCGACATTTTCACTGACCTAATTTTTTGTTATTGTCAAATTAATATAACACAAGAATCCACACACACAAAAAAAATCATATAATAGAAAAATGCACGTAAAATTAAATCATTATTAACAATTTAAATATGTTTTAATCTGATCTACTATATTACATTTAATTAATATATATTTTTATCATGTTTTGTTTGATCTAGTGTGCACACAGAGCATTGATCTTTCCTCTCGTGTAGAGGATTACCTGCAACACCACAGTGAGCTCCATGGTTGTGCTTTAGAAGGGCAAAGCGAGAGTAGTTGAAGGGATGGGCTACATCCTCACGTAAACTGAATCAGGAATAGAGAGGCTGGACTGACGATGCAACATACCAACAACCTTCAATAGCTAGCACAGCATGGAGGGATACACGAGCAACTGGCATACTCGAGCACCAAAGTAGCTAGAGCAGCTGCACGTCCCACGCAATCGCGCCATGGCACCGTGAAAAAAGCTCATGCTGTTTCTTTGTGCCTCAACCAACGGGTACCAACCGAGCTCCAGGATCACGACCGAAAAGTCCATGGCGAGTGTGACTGCAGATGACGACTTCGCCGCACCTGATGGGGCGCGATCGTATGCCAGGGAGGCCAATAAGCGTGCGCCTGCCATCCTCGAGTGGGAGATCGCAGGAGACATACCTGCATGGCCGCAATTCTTGTACAGTTCGAGTTGCTTGCTGTGCTCATCGTCTTCCCCCATGAGGGTAGCCAGGACGACGGCCTTGTCGTGCTCATCGTCCTTCGCCATGAGGGCGGCCAGGACGACCGGCACCGCAGATCATGTCGTCGCTAAATTAACCGGTGGTGATGCGGGAGATGTCCAGCTGGAGAGCAAGACTCCTTATCGATGCGGAGCTGGTTCCTCTGGCGGCGGCGTGCATGTTGCTGTACTCGAAGAAGAGAGCGTGCCGGCGATGCCCACCGAATCGAGGATCTTGTGGACGTCCTCCTTGGTGGCGGTCAGGTTCCCGAACGGCGAGGTTAGCTAGCAGATACGCCTCCCGTAGTTCATTGTGATCGGACGATTTTGCTGATCGAGTTTCTGAGTTGGACGGTGTATATATGAGTGTTTACGTAGAGGTATATACATGTACGTCGACCTAGAGACCGGATCTGATATGCACGTACGCTTTGGTCTCACGTCGATCTTATTAATCGATCAGGGACGGACGACCGTGCCAAGGTGGGCTAGCTAGCCAGTTTTGATTCAAATAGGACTCTGTTCGTGGTAAACGTAGGCGCCGCGGAGGAGTTGTACGGGCATAAAGCGGTGACCGGTGGCAGTGCATGTAATATCCAGCAAAAATAAGGGTAATAGGAAAGTTGGACGAAAAAATTGGGAGAAGCAACTCTTCCTTTATTATTAGGTAAAGATTTACAATAGTTTGGTATTTAATCGACATGTCTACCATTTCGCAACTCGATATATTGGTGTAATGATATATACACAATAAAAGGTCGGGTTTTCCCTAAGAGCATCACCGCGCCTCCGACGGGCATGGCCCGTCTGCCATCGACACGAAACGACGCATCCCAACAAGTTCCGGTTCATATAAGTAATGAAAAAGCAGAACTTATGATGTCTTGCTTTTTTTTCTACCGATGCAGGCAACACATCGAAGCAGCGCGCCGCAGTGATTCAGCCAGGGGCGGAGCTAGGCCGCGAGCCACCTGGCCATGGCCCTGGGCACGCGGCCGGAATCCTTTGTGTACTGTTTATTATTATAGCACTTTGAACACTGTTTGTTGCTGTTTAGACAGGTTTTGCCCGGGGCGTGGCCTGACCTTGGCTCCGCCACTGGCTAGAGACCTCTTGGTTACCGAGGCTTAAATGTAATCGTGACATTGCCTTGTAAATATAAATAGAAGAAAACAGTAGGTCGTTGGATGAGGTAATAATGGTCACCTCCTTCACCTTGCATGGACATCTGCACAACTTCCACATTTGGGGCAATCTCGCATCCTTCATCTTTCTCGGCCTAATAGCTTGGTCGGAGCAAGGCAAACTCATGACCACTAAAAATTTTGGGGAACAAATAGAGTAGTGGAAAAGGTTGCTTGAATGAAGAATGCAGTGCGGGTTTTTATAGTCCGGCGCTCCGCGACAACAATTGAGCGGAAAAATCGAACAACAATCAACTGGATCAGCAAACACATGATGTCCCTCACGCCTCGCACATGCAGAACCGGATGAATTTCTGCGCCGCGTCGAAATCTTTGTCGGGCAATCAGCACCGAAAGTTTGCTTTCCCACGCCTCGGAATCAGTGCAGGCTTGGCAATCAGCGCCGAAAGCGGCATGGCGCGTCGTCGGGTGGCAGGAGGGTGCCGCCTCCCAGGCTGGCGGCGGGCAGGGTGTCGCCGCAGAGTCGTGGCGGCATGGCCCACCGGCTCCGTTCTGCGGCGGCTCAGAATTCAGCGTGCCTCCGCCTGTCGTGGGAAGTCTGTCGCCACGGTAAATTTGACAATTATTGGTTCTTTTGTACATTGATTAGGCAGAGTGGTCCTTTTGTATCAAAGATTCAAAAAATCCTAAGGGTCGGAAGAATTCCTCTTGGAGGGAAAGCCGAGTCCGGTTCGTTGTCGCCGCTTTATTTTGGAAGGAATCCGACCCGGTTTGTATACGTATCAGTATAATAACAACAATTAAATAAATAAGCGAGCGGACAACGTTTCGTAGCCTCACAAGAAGTCAACACGCGCCGCTTTGGAGGAAAAAAAAAGGAGAGTAGGAAGCAGGGGAGTGAGGCTGACGATGGCACGACGCGCCGGCGGCGGTTGGATCTCCCTGCCGGCAGAGCTCATCCAGGAAGTCTCCGTCCGTCTGCCGGCCGACGCGGACCAAATCCACATCCACCAGGTATGCTCCCACTGGCGCGCGTCCACCGCCCCGCTCTCAGCCTGCCGCCCGTGGATCGTCGCCGGCCACGACCGCCACCGCGACCGTTCCAGCGCCGTCCACTCCCTGTGGCTGCCCCGCGGTGGAAGAAGGATACACTCCCGGGCCCCCACCCCGGCCGGCCTCCCCTACTGCTGCGGCACGCCCCGCGGCTGGCTCGCCCTCACGGACCACCTGCACCCAGGTCAGCCCGGGCTGTAATAGCTCAAAGTGCAAACACATGGGCCAGCCCGGGGTTTGGCCCAATTCTGGGTCCGCCCGTGATCCCCGACGAGGCTCATCCTCTGGGATCCCCTCTCCAAGGCCGAGATCCCTCTGCCCGCGCTCACCACCGTCGCCCAAGTATTCCTCTCCGGAGACCCGCTCGCCTCGCCGCCGGGACCGGGCTGGATGGCGATCGCGAGCCAGAGAATCCCCGGCGCGCAGATCGGCCAGAGGCTCTTCTTCTGGCGCCCAGGAGACGCGGCCTGGACGATGCAGCTCGAGTACCCCAACGGCAGGATCGAAGGCGCCGCCTTCCACCAAGGCAGGTTCTACGGGTGTGTTTGGTAGCCTGCCCCAACTCAGAGATTCTCTCCTCATACATTTTTTCGTTGTTTGGTAGCCCGGGTCATGCGTCTCAACCATGCCCACCTCGCCCCGAAAATGGTCCTCAGCCAGGCTGAGGAGAGAAGCTCAAATCGAGCTTCACAACTCAGCCAGGCTGAGTCCATCCCCCAAAAACCATCTCGCACGTCCCAGCCTGCTAGGGGTCACCGATCTGCGTGTTTCCTTCTCGTCATTTCCCCCCACGCCTTCTCTCGTCAGCCAGTCTCGTCACGCCGCCCGTCCACTCCCGCGCCGACCGGCCACCTCCACGCCGCCTCCGCCCAGCTCGGCTACCTCCCCGCTAGCTCCGCCCAGCCCAGCCCGTCCGCCTCCGTGCTTCTCGCCTGGCAGCGGCGTTTGGAGGAGGAGCTCGACCTCCTGTTAGCTCGCGACGACGACTCCTCGTTGGCAGCTCGCGCCAGTGTCTCCACGCGCCTCCACGCCGCGGCCCGGCCGCCTCTACGTCTCCATGCCGCCTCCGCGCCAGCCCGGCCGCCTCCGTGCTTCTCGCCTGGCAGCGGCGTTTGGAGGAGGAGCTCGACCTCCTGTTAGCTCGCGACGACGACTCCTCGTTGGCAGCTCGCGCCAGTGTCTCCACGCGCCTCCACGCCGCGGCCCGGCCGCCTCTACGTCTCCATGCCGCCTCCGCGCCAGCCCGGCCGCCTCCGCACCACCTCCGCCCAGCCCGGCCACCTCCGCGCCGCCTGGCCTTGTGTGGCCACGAGCGCCCGCCGGCCTGCATGCTCGACCGGGCCCCGCCTCCCTACCTGCTCGACAGGTCCCTGCCTGGCCTTGTATGGACACTAGCGCCGGCGGCGGTGAGCTTATCGCCACACGGGCCGCTGCAATCGGTGGTGGAGTGGTGTTCAGGACCTGATTGCTTTTTAAATTTCTGCACAAGGACTTCTGTGTAAAATATTTGGACCTATTTGTAAATTATATTCCTGGACTCTAGTCTGACCACATACAACCTACCAAACAACATCTAACATAAGCCTGTTTGAACTCATACAACCTACCAAACACATCACAAAATCTCAGCCCAACCCGTATAATCTCAGCTTGGCCCAGTTGAGAAAGCTATGTTGAAGAGACCCGGGCTACCAAACACACCCTGCATCTCCACCATGAAAAAAAAAAAGATCCGCCGCGCGATTGAATTTCAACGACCCATCAACAAACTGACGGTGACGGGTGCATGCATGCATGGTACGCAGTTATTGTCTTTTTTTTTTTTGAAAGAGCACGCAGTTATTGTCGTCTCTTTACCTAAGACCCCGACCGCCAAGGCCCACCAGTCAGCCAGCGACGCGCGAGACTTCAAACACGCTCCCAAGGTCACCTCCACCGGAGGGGATCCTTGTGCCGCTCACTCAACATGCATGTACGCCACAAAGGACTTGTCCTCGATGCTACGAGCCAGCAGAGTCCACAATTTGGGACTCCGATTCCGACAAGAGCAAGAGCACAAAGCCCAACGACGTCGACTCTGTGCCCAAGCCTCCGCTAGCTGCGCCCGAGGAGGGGCAAAGAGAACGCCATGCATGGATGCGCACGTCACAACAAGAGAGGCCGCCGCCATCAAGCCGGAGCACGACAACTGGGAGGTGACGGCAAATTAACTCCCAAGCAGACACCTTCCACACCCGTCAAGCGGGAGCTTGACGACGACTTCGAATGCTAGGGCACCATAGAGGCCAATCGCACGGCCGTGGAGACCACCATGGTCTTCCTCTCCACTCCTACTCCGGTCTCGAACTTATATTCATATACTATATATCTTTGTTTACATCTAGTTAAGTTTGGCCTTACTTCAAACGTGCATGTGTGCTATTTCTGAAAGAAGAAAATCTCCGGCCCGCTTGTAGGTCTGAAAGGTCTCTAGCATATACTCCCTCCGTCCACAAATAAATGGATATCTAGAAATTTTAAGACAGATTATGGTGTGGAGTAAAAAATACATTGGGAATGTGCAAATCTCCATCTCTCTCCTCTTTAATTTTCTCACCTCCAATGAGCTAAGTGCATATAGAAAATGAGGAGACCATGTGTTGAATGTTATTGGGCTTGATTCCCGTGTGATGAGAGAGAAGCATTGTTTTCTATTTTAAAATGCATTGGAAAGATAGAAGTACACTCTTTTGTGGACAAATTTCAAAGCTAAACATCCACTTATTTGTGGACGGAGGGAGTACTAAGCTAGCTACTGTAGTTCCTTCGGACGAGAAGTGCTTTTGAATTAACCACCGGCCCCATGCACGCACACGTATTGTACGTGGACGATCAGCCATGAAAACAATTCCACGTACTCGTCACACTTTTTCCTGCCCACCAACCACCTCCCCCCACATGATCAGGGAAATAAATCCTATACGACCCAGTGGTGGTACGACCCAAGGCTGGACCAAATCCACCATCCTACACGTGTCTTTCCTGTTACGGTGATCAAGTTGGTCCACCCCAGGGTCGTTCACCCCAGGGTCGTATAGGATTTATTTCCCATGATCAGTGTCCTTCGCTGTAACTGCTCCCTCCATATTTTTATGGCGCTCGACGGGCTTTGCCCCAAAACACAGATAGCAAAATTACATCGTCTTCTCCTGCTCTATGCCTTAATTTCTCTTTGGATGAGTTACATGTGGGGATTTTTCGAAGACAAGACTGATGAACAAAACCCAGTTTGCCTTGCTTTCTTCCCCCGTCCCCTCTGTACGACAAGTTACATCTGCAAAAAAAAAAATGTCAAACTGCTGCCCTAGAACAAAACCTTGATGTAAATAACCTGGAGCAGACAATAACATACTGTAGTATTGAATCTGGACATCAAAACCGCTATATTTTTTGGATGTAAAAACATCTGGAGTTCAAATCTGTTTGCATACTGTAACCTGGAACAAGAGTAACATGGATTCTGATTCATTACTTTTTCCATTATTGTATACATACATGAGTGCTACTCGAGCTTTGGGTCACAGCTGAAAATTTGCATCTACTATTTTTTTGGGATGTAAAAAACCTGGAGCATCTACTGTCTTGTATGTCAAATAGGTAGGGAACTAAGTAGACAGTCACCTATAGTCCCAGTACTGCAATTTACATATAATGTATTGAAACTAAGTTGAAAATATGCATCTATGTAAAAAAAAAAAGAAAGCTGCTTCTTTGTTAACTTGTACCGTGAAAAGAAAAAAGGAATTACATCTAGTGTAGGTTTGCAACGAAACAAAAATTGGACCTTTCCTCATCCCCAGCTATCCTCCTGGATGGTAAAACCTGTGGCATCTACAAAAGTAGCATAATACATCTAAGAAAAAAATCAAAAAGATAATTTCATACATGATTTACATCTAGAAAAGCTGAAGGTATTTGTTACATCTAAAAAAACACACCCCCAATGGTTAGTACTACATTTAGAGGCAAGCCCCTACACAAAAATTTACATCTAATAAGAAAAGAATCATATGAATTTTTTTACATCCCTAGTCTTACATCTACAGGCAGGCCCCCCAACCCCATCTTAGATGACAAAAAATCAGTGGTTTTTTACATCTAAAAAATCCCAACTAGGAGCATAATTACATCTATAAAATTCCTAGGGGGGGTTGTTACATCTAGAAAGAGCATAATTACTTCTAAGAAAATACCAATGAGCATGTTTATACATGATTTACATTCTAGAGAAAACTAAGGGCAATGTTGCACCTAGAAACTACAGGGGCATTTGGTTACATCTAGAAATCTAAGGGCAATATTACTTCTAGAGGTAAGCCCCATCTATGCATAAAATTTACATCTAATCAAAACTACCGGGATGTAACAAAATGCACACATGGGATGTACCCCTAGCATTCAAACCTCTGGAAGAACTAAACAACACTGGGGTCCGAATGCATCTAAATCTGTTGGAAATTTTGTTTTGTGTTACTACCCACTGATTCGGCTTAGGCATGCTGATAACCCTCACGGATTGAGACTGTCCGCCCCCTAACCACCCCACAGAGATCCTCTGCGAACAGTGCATCGGATGTGAGGAAATACACACAAATAGATGAGGAGATATGTCATTTCACCTGAAAAGTGGAATTGACGGAGATCCGGCGATGAGCTTCCCTCTTCCCCGCACGGCTGCGGTTAAATCAGTGCAGGAAAAGCCTCCTCCCCACCGCTGCTCCGCCTGCGCACCACCGCGGCCTATGGCCTCCCGATGCAGCTCCGCCGCACCTCGACGCTAGCAGAGCTGCCGCGCGCCCACCCGAGGGAGAGGACCAGGCCAGATCGCAGTGCAGCGACGACCCTCGGCCACAGGCCTGCCGAAGCCAAGATCGGGTCCGACCCCTGCGCCTCCACCGCGCCCTGAAACTCCTCACGCTTGATCTCTTCCGCGCCTCCACCGCGCCGCCATGCTCGCCGACCAGCGCCGCCCTGCGCCAGAACCCAGACGTGATGCCCCGAGCCTCCGCTTGGCATGGCTGCCCCGCGCAGCCCGCTTCGCGAGCGCGGAAGGAATGGCCGGTGGAGGAGGACCTGGCTCCGGCGGCTAGGGTTAGCACCCGGGTCGCCCGCGGGGAGCGACACGTACGGGGCTCCTTCCTCAGAGATTACGGGTGTCCCTGTTTTGGTTCTTTCTGGTTTTCGTTGATCTTGCACTCTAGCTAGTGCTTTCTGCCATTACAGCGTTCGTGATAGCGCAAGAGTATCTTCCAGGGAGGCTGATCGCGTGATCGATCGGGTAGCATGGTCCCGGGGAGCAGCAAGCTGAGGTGGCTATGGAGGGCGCCGGTACGGGTGCTCGGCCGCGCGAGGGACTACTAAGTGCGGAGCATCACGGGCTGCGCGTGTCACTACCCGGCCGACGCGGCCTTCGGCGGCTACCCGGTGCTCGTGCCCACGGCGCTGCCCAGGAGCCAAAGCTGTAGCGGCGGCGAGGAGGACCTCTGGGACCTCATCTGCGCGTCGTCGTAGGGGCGCGACAACCAGCAGCGGCAGGTTGACCTGACGGTGGGGCGGTCCATGGCGCCGATCGACAAGGACGCGCCGATCGAGTTCAGCGCTGGCGTTGGCGGGTTCTACTCGAGGAGCCATGAGCTAGCTAGAATTAGTTTTGTTGATTTAGATTCTTGTAATTGGGCATCTGAGGCCCAGCCCCTAGCTTTCTTATTCCGAAACTTATAATAAACGATGTAATATGTGTTGGTGATTAATAAAGCTCACAGCAGAGTACTGTTGTTTATGTCAAAAACAGGTAAGATAAAATGTAAAATAGTGCAATATCCCTATCGAAATGATATTCTACACGTCAGGCGGGTGAACCCACATGGCATAATTACAGCCCTCCACGTAATATCCGGTCCTTAATTTCCACACCATCTCCAAAACTTAATTTGGTCTTTCGATCTTACAGTACATCTTGATATGACCATCATCCGATGTCACGGAATACAACGCATCTTCACGCAACTTGCTTATCCACACGCAGGTATGTTTAATGTAGTAGATGTGGTTCCTCTCTAGGCAGTGGTGCTCGGCACTTACTGGCGAAGGACGAAAAAGTTTTGAGGTAGGGCGAACTCAAAAAAATGATGCATATACTGAAATAAAATCATGACACTAACACTATATACGATTCATGATCATTTAGTATATAGAAATATAAACATATTTCGAAATTAGCACTACTTGGTGAAATAGGTTCTTTTATAATCAATTTCAAACCGTCTGCTAGAGGTTCAGTATAAGTAAAATCTAAAACATACCAATGTAAAATCTATCAATATTTTCTCGATAAATACTTTTGATAGGCCCCCACTCGATTTAGAACATCATCAAATCTTTGTAATACGAGTAAGGTTATTCACATTGAATTTATAAAACGAGTCTCTATAGTCGTCAAGACAATAGAATTCCAAAAACCTCTTAAGATAAATCAATTAAACAATTGTCAAAATTGGTGATAATAAAGGCTATAGCAATATAGTATAAGGTTTCTGTTGTAAAAATAAATCAATAGTGACCTTCTCTCTCCCCCTTTTCTTGTTTTTATGTGTATGTTACCATTTCATCCGTACTTAGAATTGTGATGTCATTTTCTATGCAATTGACACCTTTCAATATGGGCTATAAACCATTGTTTTCAAATTTAGCGTCGGGTTTTGTTAGATTTAGAATTAGCTGTTGAAAATAGAAAGAGTTGATTTCTGATTAGGCCAGATCTTATCCTTATTTTTAGTCTGGAATCGGTCTCTACTTTGTTTTTACTAAAGTTAGCATAACTTTCTCATACGATATCAGTTTTTGATAATAAAGGCTATAGCAATATAAAAGGTTTCCATGCTGTAAAAATAAATCAACAGTGACCTCTCTCACATTTTCTTCATTTTCAATATTTGTTATCATTTCATCCATATTTAGAATTATGATGTCATTTTCTGCGCAATTGACAACTTTCAATAGGGGCTAGAAACCATATTTTTTCAATTTTCACTAGTAGAAAATAGGGCTTTGGTTTTGACCATTTGTCCCGGATCAATAAAGAACCGCGACTAAAGGGGTCATTTGTCCCGGTTCCATCGGCCGGGGCGCCGGGGAGCAGCAAGCTGAGGTGGCTGTGGAGGGCGCCGGTGCGGGCGCTCAGCCGCGCGAGGGACTACTACGTGCGGAGCATCACGGGCTGCGCGTGTCACTACCCGGCCGACGCGGCCTTCGGCGGCTACCCGGTGCTCGTGCCCACGGCGCTGCCCAGGAGCCAAAGCTGTAGCGGCGGCGAGGAGGACCTCTGGGACCTCATCTGCGCGTCGTCGTAGGGGCGCGACGACGATGTAATATGTGTTGGTGATTAATAAAGCTCACAGCAGAGTACTGTTGTTTATGTAATGTAGAACGAAATTATAATCTGACCGTACGTGTTATCTAGTTCAGTCCGTGGACCCTGTTCAGGAACTGAATTCAGAATCTGGATATCTCTGTCCCTGGAAATGAATTCAGAATTCAGATTTCGTGGACGATGGATCCTGATATTATCAATCAAACGCAAACCAAGCAATAGTTAGCAGACTTTGCATATCCACTAAATTCAGTTGGACCGGTTCAGTTATATGAGTTTGCAGTTAAATTGTTAAATAATTTAATAACCTCCGTTCTCATAGTTGTACTGATTAATGCAGGTGATTTTGGATTGGTAATCGACTGATGCGGACATCATCAAATATTACCTCCTACGTGCCTCTACATGTGCTTACTCTACTAGGTTGATGAACTAGGTAGATTTCAGAAAATTGTGACCACAGATTGATTGTAAACATAGTCGACAGATAAAGTTACCTTGTTTGTGACCACAGATTGTGGCGATACCTCCTTGTTAAAGGCAGATTCTGGCGCCTTCTTTGCTGCAGGGGTAGATTGAGGGGATGCCTCCATGATCACGGATTTTTTGTGTGGAGGGTAGTAGTTCGGCTCTGTCTTATCTAAACTATTAATTTGGGATTGGTCGTGTTGGTACGTCCCGGTGGTACGTCGTACGTCAAACGATCGGTAAAAAAACCACAAGGAAAACCGGGAGTAGCGATCAATGGACAAACCATCGGTAAAAACCACAAGCAAATACGGGAGTACGATTGGAAAACAACCCGGTAATTCCTCCCCGCCGCACACAATGGCAAGAGAACATAAGAAAGAAAAATCCCAGATCCCCTACGCCGGCCGCCTCTCTAGCTAATCGCGTAGCCCCATCGACCCAAGCCGCCGCACACGCAACAACCAAGCGGGGCCGGGGACAAGACAACAGCAGCAACCGTGCGCGGCAGCCGCCGACCACCTGCCATCCATGTTGACGTCCCTCAGGCCAGATCCGATCCCCTGCATCCTCCTTATCGTCTTCCCTCACAGCCCGTGCAGGTTGAGGTCGCAGATGCTCTTGAGCTTGCCAGCGATCATTCCATATAACCTGCAGCCCTCCATACGCATCCACTTTCAGAACATGTGCCCCGTTTGTTGCCTGCTGGTCGTCATGTTCTTGACAGTTTGTTCCTTACTGGGAAGGAAAGCAAACCCAACACGAGTTCGTGCAGAAGCCTATACGAGTCATCGGGTCTGGAAGTGTCCACGCTGGCAACTCGGCTTACTCCACGATGCAGGTATTCAGTGCCTCTGTGGCCATCATCTGGAGATTGGCTAGCCTCCCGTTTCAAATAAAAGTCCGAGTTAAACTGGTCTGGATCGGTTAGCTAGCAAACATTGGAATCACGTACAGCCATGGCTTTGCTCGCCATTGCAACTGGCTCTTTGATATTTTCCGTGTGTTACTTTGTGCTTGCGCGTTAATTATTATTAGGTGCATTCTTCTTCTAATCATGCAACAACCTGGATGCGCCAGAGAAACAAACCTACTTTGTCAAAGAGAATAGTGTTCTTTTAGTGAGCTGCACTATTCTGACTCATGAGATGCACTGGTATCTGCTTGCTGCTACCCTTGAGAATATACTTTATTTACCTGCTTGCTACTACCTTTTGCTGACGGATAATAATTGTTGCATCTACATTAGTGAAGAAATATGATCGCGAGAGTTGAGATAAAGATCCGTGGCAACGCGTTTGTTATATTTCCTGTTTCATCTTCACTCGCTGAATACAAAAGAACGACAAAGAAGGTTATAGATAAAATGAGAGAAGAAAAGGATTACCATATGCTACTTAGAGAAAAAGGTTCCAATGGATTTTGGAAATAATGGATTCATTTTTTCTTGTTCATGATCACATTACACTTGTAAACAAATAAATTCCTTTCACGGCCATCTTTAATATAGGAATGCAATCGTAAGAAATTACAGTAAAGATGATTGGGTTTTTTTCAAAAAGTCCCACATGAAATTATTTTTTACTATATTTATATTGTGGTTCCGTGGCGGAGCACGGGCAATGTGCTAGTATCAATCTAAAGCGACGATTGGCAGATGAAGAGCTTTGTTCTTTTTAGTATAAATAGTGTCGGGCGTTGTACAAAATTGGGAAACTAGAGACCTGATACGTATCGTATCAGAGGTTCACATCTACTTGTTTTGCAAGTCAACCTAGAAGATAACGCACCAAATATCTGACTGATCATCATTAGATATTCTTCCCTCTCCTCTATGAAGTCGTCAGAACAATCCATCCTCACCTGCAATTATAAAAGCATCATACCCAGTACATATTCGAATCTCATGTATAGCAAATAATTTACAAATGGGAAATGATAGTATTCCCCCGGGGGATGGAACCGTTCCATCCCCCGGGTCGTGCGTCGTCCGATCGTCCTCCATCGGGAGGTTCCTAGTCGTCCACGTCGCCCTCTCTTTTTCCCGTTTGTTCCTTTTGCTCCCGTCCCCTTTCCCATTCGAGCATTTCTGCGCGGCGTCGACCCACCCGCGCGACGGAGGCGACGACGACGGCGCGGAGCGTCCCTGGCGCCGCCGTCGAGTTCCTCGCGCGCAGCCTTCCTCGCCGTCGAGTTCCCTGCACGGATCGACCTGCGGGACGCCGTCTAGTTCCTCGTCCTCGCCGTCCCTGCGCCGAGCGATTTGGAGGACGCTGCCGCGTAGTTCCTCGCCACCGCCGCCTCTCCGTCGACGTGCCGCAACCGCCGCCTTCTCCGTGAGTTTCTCGTACTATCCCCTCACCTCCGCTCTTCTATTTTTATTTTGATTTTCTGCCTGAATCCGCGCTGAATACATGCNTCGAAGAGGTTCATGTGGCGGCAGATCCGGTGAGTTGCTATCTTCTTCTTTGCTGGCGTGGAGCTGGAGGAGGAGAGATGGATTCGCTGGGTGCTCTGAAGGCTGCGACCTGGGGGGATAGTCTGCTGATGCGTCCGAGTAGCGTCTACTGGACGGCGGCGTTCTCTCTTTCTCTGACGGAGCTCCAGTGGCTGGAGCCGTTTTCAAAGGAAGGATGCGTTGCGTCCCCTTTCCTTCCTAAGCTCGATGGTTGGCCCCCGGTGTTGAAATATGTTGAATATTGCGGATGGGCTGTAGGCCCATATACAATTTCAGAAAAATCCCTAAGGCCCATGCTGTCATGGCAAGTGGTGGAGGTTTAGTCCCACACGGCTAGTTGGGAGAGAGTTGCACCAATTTATAAGGTGAGCTCCTCTCCCACTAGTATGAGTTGGTGTGAAGAGAAGAGATGCGTTTCACACGTGCGCTCCTCCTCCGCCGCCCGCCTCACCACGCCTCGCCTTGTCATGACACGATACGCCACGTCGCGCCGCGGGTTGCGGGAATCTCGCCGAGCCGATGTATTCTTGTTGTCACGCAAGAAAAATATGAACGGTCAACTGAAACGTTTTGTCTTAATGGAAATGAATACGAGCTGAAACGTTTTGTCTTAAGTGCTCTTAAGTACGGACGTTACCAGAATTCATTGTGATTCATTCGTGTGTTTCTGTTGGACCGGTCGCCTCCTCCCGTGCCTATATTGGAGGAGAGGTCGCTCCCTCCAGAATACAAAAGATCACATCTGCTCACCCTCCTCGCTCTTGTCGTTCCTTTCGCTGTTGCTGCCGCCGATGACCCCATGCCGTCCACCGCATACATGGCCGACGGGAGAGCAGGCCTCCGAAACCCCGCCTCTCCAGATCCTACGAGAGAGGGGCGATTAGGTTTTTGGGGAGCGTCTGCTACGCGACTGCTCGGCTCCGTTCATCTGCATCCACTACTTCGTCTAGGTCCGCGTCGTCCCCTTCCTCACCATGTCCACCGACGCCGACAGACTTGCTGCTGAGAAGGCGGCCGCTGACAAGAGGGCTGCCGACGAGGCTGCTGCCTCCGCTGCTGCTACGGCCAACTGGCCTATTGGAGGGTATAACTCATTTATCCCGCTCCTGATTATTTCCATATCTACAGTACTAGTGATTTGCGTAGATGCTTCTACAATATGCCTAGTACATGAGAAAATGATTAAGTATCAATATGTGCTTAGTATTGTTCACGTCATGCTCATGATTTATTCTTGGATTAATTTAATCGGAAAATTGCTTATATTCACAACAATCCAAAAACCTAATCTGTGTAGGCAATTTTCGATCCAAGGCTTTGCTGCTACACTGAAACCGGCCCCGTTTACGGGGACGTACTTTAAGCGTTGGCAGACCAAAACCACCTTATGGCTCACGACAATGAACATGTTCTGGATCGCCGGTGTACTCCTCTCACGGGAACGATTGCTCCTGAACAGGAGAAGGCGTTCAGGGAGGCCACCATCGTCTTTGTTGGAGCCGTTTTGAGCGTGATCACAGATAAGTTGGTTGATGCATATTTACATATGCAGGTTGCCAAGGACTTGTCGGACGCACTCGAATCTAAATTCGGCGCAACCGATGCTGGAAGCGAGATGTATATCATCGAGCAGTTCGATGATTGCAAGATGGTCGAAAACCGTACTGTATTGGAACAGGCTCATGAGATACAGTGCATCGCCAAGGAGGTTGAGCTTTTTAAGTGTGATTTACCGGGTAAATTTGTCACGGGATGCATAATTGCTAAGCTTACTAATTCCTGGAGGAATTTGTTACTTCTCTGAAGCATCAGAGGCGTGAATTCTCAGCTGAGGATGTCATCGGCCATCTGAGTGTCGAGCAGAATTTGAGAACAAAGGACTCGCATGGAAAGGGGACCGAAGGGACTTCTTCCGCCAACATGGTACAGAAGAACTTCAACCCTCACAAGCCCAAGGGGAAGACCGGTGTCCAACAAATACCGACTTCAAGAAGAAGGGTAAGAAGACCTTCAACAAGGATAAAAAGGATAAGAAGAAAGGTGTCTGTTTCACTTGTGGTTCTGAGGAACATTGGGCTCAAAAGTGCCCGAACAAGTTCAAGAACCAGGCCAGTCTGTTGGGATAGATTCGTTAGCTTGCTGAAGGCGTAGCGTGGCTCTCCAAGGCGGGGCTGCCGCCGACGGCGACGTACGAGTAGAGTACACAGGATGTTGTTCGGCGTGAACAAGCTGGAGCCGACCGACGCGCCTGACTTCGACCATGGCCTGCTCAAGAACCTGGCCGCCTTCGTTGCAAAGAAAAGCCGCATCAAAATCGTCCTCCTCTCCTCCATGGCCGCTCGGCTCGCGCCGAAGGCTGGCAGATACGTCGCCGGGTGCGGCACCGCCGGCGCCGGCGCCGGTGCGACAGAGGAGAACGGGCGTGAAGAAGAGTTGAGGGATGGTGCGGCAGAGGACTACGAGAACGACGCCGACAACGGCAGCGAGGAGGAGGAAGCAGCAGTGATCCCATGGCGGCGGCACCTCGCCATCCCCTCCGCCCTACGAGACTGCGAGTCGTATTGCGGGAGCTGCGGCTACCGCGGGCCGGCCCGCTTATGACACTTATTTCCAGACCTGCACCGTGGGCTTCCGAGAGTGTTTGGTTAGGCTTTTATTTGACTTTTGATTTTGGCTTATAAGCCCAAAAAGCATCTAAATAGGTGCTTTTGGCTTTAGCTTTTGACTTATGTTCTATACTATAGTATAAGCCAAAATTCAAAAGCCAAAAGCACCTAATTAGGTGCTTTTATGGCTCATAAGCCAAAAGCCAAGAAAAAAAAAGCTAACCAAACACCCTCTCCTCATACTCAAATATGTGGACTTGGCAAAGCGGCACCGCGGCCTGTCCGTTCCCACTTGCAGCCTGAGTTGCGGGTTCCCTTTCAGGTTTGAGCACTCCACCTCCTGATTTGATTTGATGTACAACGGCGCAAGTTTAGTGAGGGGAAACGATGGGAATCCCCCGGGGGATCGCACGCGACGCATCCCCCGGGTCGAGCGACGTCCGATCGTCCTCCATCGGGTGGTTCCTAGTCGTCCACGTCGCCCTCTCTTTTTTCCGTTCCTTTTGCTCCCGTCCCCTTTCCCATTCGAGCATTTCTGCGCGGCGTCGACCCACCCGCGCGACGGAGCGACGACGACGGCGCGGAGCGTCCCTGGTGCCGCCGTCGAGTTCCTCGCGCGCAGCCTTCCTCGCCGTCGAGTTCCCTGCACGGATCGACCTGCGGGACGCCGTCTAGTTCCTCGTCCTCGCCGTCCCTGCGCCGAGCGATTTGGAGGACGCTGCCGCGTAGTTCCTCGCCACCGCCGCCTCTCCGTCGACGTGCCGCAACCGCCGCCTTCTCCGTGAGGTTTCTCGTACTATCCCCTCACCTCCGCTCTTCTATTTTTATTTTGATTTTCTGCCTGAATCCGCGCTGAATACGTGCTGGATCCGTAATTTGTGTTCATCTCTCTAGGGTTTTTGCGACCTAGAGCTTTCTGCGACCATTGATTCGACGGAGTAGGAGCATCCGGAAGCATGTCGGTGAGTTTGCTTTTGCCCAGCGCCCTAGGGTTTCTGAATTTGTTTCAGGTTGTCCGCATGGTTCAGTTCTTATGCTAGGGTTTGTGTAGGATTTGTGTGTCAAAAGTGTACATGATTATACATGATGTATGGTTCGGCTAGGGTTTTGTGTGGCTTGCTATTTGTTTTGTATGTTTTGCTGCTAATTTGAGTGCTAATTGTTGCTGCCATGGTCCTGTAGTTTTGTATCTTTGTTTCTGATAGTTTGTTATTTTGCTAATTTTTTTTTGCTGCCATGATGCTGTAATGTCCCATACGATTTATGACTTGATGCTGCCATGTTGATTTTCTGTTCTTTTTGCTAATTTCAGTATTTGATCATAAGCCCATTTAAATGTCATTTTGATCAGGATTCTATGTGGATGTCCAGGATCGTTTTGCTGCGAAGCGTTTGCGCAGCATTGCAGATGACCTGTCTGATGATAAGAGGGCCACAATCAAGAAGTATAGCGCATTTGCATCGTTGCTGAATGTTTCCCCTTTCAATGTGCCCAATGAGCTCATTGATTTTGTTGCGATCAATACAAGCCCTAAGCTTCGGGAATTCAACTACAGAGGTAAGAGGATAGTGTTCACCAAACAAATGGTGAGTAAATGGTTGGGCCTGCGCTCTGGGACCAAGTCAGTTGTTCTACTCACAAAGAGCATGCACTCCGACTTGCGTGATCACTACAAAGGCGGTCTGATCAAGCTCCCTATAGTTAATGTAGCAAAAATGCTCAAGGAGTTGGATGCAAATGACGAGGATGCTGTAATCAGAACATGGGACCTTCTATGCTGCGCTACTGTCCTAGACCCTGGCTCGGGCAACATGATGTGTTTGGACTACCTTGGCAGCATGGATGATCCAAAAAAATGCATGAGTTTGATTGGGACGAACACATATTATATCTGATGATGCACTATGCAGAGAAAATTCAGAAGATGAAGCAGAGGCCACTGGTTCTAGAGAAAGGCGCTTCAAATTTTTCATTCTGGATCAGTGGCCCAATGGCGATGCTTGCTGTAAGTTGCTCAACTTTATTTGTTTGTTTGCTGTGTGTAGCATTTTTTGTTTTTTGCATGTGTTTTGCTTCACATGTCTGCGCATATTAAATTAGGTGTGTTTGCTGTTTTTGCAGATTGCTTACATGGACCATTTGGACATTCCAAAGAGCATGCACACTATTAACTACTCCTTCCCAGAGTATGTCATGTGACGTCTGCCGACTTCAATTTTATAGTGGAAATCGACCTCGATAACCTTATCAAGAATAACAAGACTATTTTTGGGAGGCGTCCGGTAAGTCATTTACCACCGTATGCATGTTCCTTCCTGTTTTCCAATTTTCTTTTTTGTGCTGCCCATATGCGAGAATGTAAGCTCCAATGCATTTTTTAATTTTTTGGTGCAGTTTCTGGATGTGAACCAAACAATTACGGAGCACCCTCGCCAAGAAATATCCATTTAGAGGAATATGAAGTCAACCCATCTGCATCTCTTAATGAATGGCTTGTGTGGCCAAGCATTCAGGATCTACAGGTATAGGTTTGCTTATTTGTTGCTTTAGTTCATAGTTATTGCATCCGTATCATTCGCAAGTTGCTACAGAATAACTTATATTCTGCTTCCATCTTTCAACACACTCCCTGTTTTTTAATAATGTTAAATGCAAAGTAGCTACGATATTTTGTGATTTTTTTGCTTCAATAGTGATATTTGAGTTGTTTGTCTTTGAAATTGTCAACATCATAGTTCACTTGTTTCCGACAGGTTCCACCTCGGTTCAAGAGCTTGTATGAAAAGCACAAGATCCTTTTTGCTGCTGATGTTGATGATGCACTGAAGCAATTCAGTACAGGGTTGAAGTCCATGCACTCAAAACGCATGGCTTCCTTGCTGAGTGATGTTGACAATGCCATGAGAGAAGGTGATGGGCCAAGCGTCGTGTTTTCAACCGACACTTCACCGGATTGGCGTCACAAGAAGAAGATGCACCAAAACAGCCCGAGGCTGGGACTGATGTTGGTGTCACACGTGGGAAGCCTAATGCTGGAAGTAATGAAGGAGACCCTGCGGAGCACGGGTGCACAGCAAAAAAGGCGGAGGGTCACATCGGAATAGCTAAAGAGAATACCATGAAGTTGAAGAAGTTGAAGAAGGTCGTTATGGCAAGGAAGAAGGATAAAGAGGGTGCAGCTAAAGAGGGCTCAGCAACAGATGGCTCAGCTAAAGATGTTGCAGCAAAAGAAGATGCGCCAGATGCACTAAGAGAGGTCTCAGCTAATCAAGTTGCAGCAAAAGAGGTCGCAGCTAAAGAGGTCGCAGCTAAAGAGGTCGCAGCTAAAGAGGTCGCCAAAAGAATGCACAACAAAAGAGGATCATGTTTCAGAGCGTGCAACAAATGTTGGTAATCAACAAAAGAGGGGTATGGACACAACGGTGAACCCAAAATGGGCTGAGCACAAAAAGAAGTTGAGGCTCCCGGAAACAAACACAAAAGAAGTTGAGGAGCAAAATAACATGAGAATCGCAGTGGCCAAAGTAAAACAGGTTCAACAGCAAAACAAGGCTCCGATGATGACAGATAATTCTTCAAAAGAAGCCGAGGAGCAAAAGGACGTTACCGTATCAGAGGAGAAAATGAAAGAGGGTGAGGAGCAACAAAAGGTTACGATTGCAGCAGAAAATGCAAACAATTGTTTTGTGCCAGAAGATGTGCCACAACCCGCTGTTGTCATCGATTTAGCTGGGACCGGGGCTGATTTTGGCGACCAGGAGGCTGTCAATAGCCCTGTCAGATCAGTTCCAAGGGTAATTCCCCCAGGGTACTGGGATGATGTTCCAAGCTTTGATCTATGGAGCCAAGATTCTGTGCTTAATCAAATCCCAGACCATTCGGTGCAACAACTGGAGGTTCCTGCTACACCATCTGTTGCTGACACATCATGTGCAGAGAACCGTATGTTTCTAACCTTCAGTTGTAGCTTAATTTTCTTTTTGTTCCCACACTATTCACATTTTTATATGCTGTTTTATCACAATCTAAATGCTAATGTTACCTTAGGATCAGAGGAAGCCAAATCGATCGTTCTGTCGAGCGATGCTCCAATCCTTTTTGCTGCACAGAACATTGTTGAAGCAACGGTTCTTGTACCTGAGGCTCTGTCACCTGTTCCGCTCAACACCATATGTACTGAAAACCTTCACATGCACCTTTGCTATTCAGATCTATTCTTTTGCTTTATTAGTTTCCTGTCTGTGTTTCATATGTAGATGATGACGATGCTGAGGAGAAAGATGCCAGTGTAGGTGTGGCAACTCTTGAAAAGAAGACGAGATTCAAGAGGGCAGCCAAGGAGGATTTGTCACCTATAAAAAAGAAAAGATCAAGGTCTCTCAAGATGTTGCCAACACATACGAGAAGTTTGTCATGCATAATCGGAAATTCAAGCCCGACCGTTCGAAAAGATGGATGCAATCCCGTAAGTTTTCCAATCTGTTTTCCACTCAATTTTTTTGCTGCTTCATTATTGCATACTAATAGCTACAATTCAGGAAACTTAATGCTTTCATACTAATACATACATTTTTAGGTTTTTGTTGCTTTTCTACTGTTGTACATGTGCTATTGTAGCATAAATATTTTGCTACAATACAGCATATATGTTTTGCTACTGCTCATCGACAGTGTTGGTCTGTCTATTCCTAAAATTTTGCACCTTCTTTCATTGCAGCACCCCATTTATTGAGATTGGACGCACTCATTGCTCCTACAAGAGTTTTTGGTCTTCCTTACGCCCTCGTCAATACCTAGATTCTCAGGTCATGGGGGTGTGGACCGAGAATGCGAACAAGGCAGCAAAAATAGCATCTGACAAGAGTGCAAAAGCAATGAAGAAGTATGCTTTCTCATGTTACCTAACGGTGAGTTTTTGCTGCATGCTTTGAGTTGTTGTCTTTTCTCATGTTGTCTTTGAAATTCTCTGTTTTATTTCTCTGTTTTTTGTACCTGGTCTGACCACCTATTTACCTTTTTTTTTGGGTTCCAAACAAAAATAGATGAAGCTTACAGTGGATCCACTCGATTTCGACCCAGAAATTTGCATCAGAGAGTTCAACAGCCAAAATGAGGAGTTCAAGATCCTGAAGAATGACATTGTGAGTTGTGCTGAATATGAGATTTTTGCTGTCACATGTTTTTTGCTACAGAAACTTTTGCTGAATCCTTTTTATTTTTTCTCGCTGCAACGCTGCAATGTAGCTCCACTTCCCTGTTGTGAAGAGCAACCATTGGATGCTATGTTCAGTAAATTTGCTGCACAAGCAATTACTCACATTTGATGCCATTAGAAGCTCCAAGAACCAGTCCATATTGGAAGAAGCTGCAAATAATCTGGTGAGTTTTTGCTACTGAAATCCAGTTATATCTTCTTCTCAGCCAATAAGCAGCAAATAACCAGCACAAGGCATTTATTCTTTTTATGTTTGGTTTTCTTTTATCAATAGTATATCACTTTTTGATATTGCATCTGTAGTTTACGAACTTTGCGACGCTAGTAACGGCTTCGAAATGTGGGAACATTGATTGGTCACGTTTCACACGTGTGACTCCTGCTCACCCGCAGCAAAAGACGCTGTAAGAGTGATCTCAATTTTCTTTTGTTTATTAAATGAGAAAATCCCTGTCTGGTTTACATCTACTTACATGATTTTTTTTTTTTTTAGCTATGACTGTGGATTCTTTACCATGTTGTACATGGAACACTTCAATGGGAAGGTAATGATGGATTTCGATGTTGATGACATGCCAAGCTTCCGCATGGTGGTCGCAGCAAAACTCATCGACAGCAAGGAAAATCAAGGGAACCTTGCGAAGATAATGGAGGAAGAGTTGGTAGCTGACTAGGATTCTCATTTGCTGCTTCCTTTTCATATTTTGATGTACTGTGGAGATTGTTCTGTAAACCCGGCGGAGGGTTGAATATGTGATGTTATCTTTTGTTAGTTTACTATCTAGATGAATATTCTGATTGTCTCATGGAGCAAGAATGTATGAAGATGGTCTGTTTTTTTAGTTGGTTATATCTTTTTGCTGCATTTGTTTAGAGTATTTGCTGAAAACCAATTATAAGTTTGCTCCGATACTGAATCCATGTTCCTCGAACATCAGAATCCATTTCATACAAACCAACCGAACTGACACATACCATCAGGTTTCTTTTTGCTACGAAGCAGGATAACTTTTGCTGCAAAAGAGTAATACGTTTGCAACAACACTTATATTAGCTTGCTGCAACTCATTGGGTAACAATATCACAAAGGAGGTTGCAAAGACATGACAGCTTAACAACATCAGAAAGCAGCATATATATATATATATATATATATATATATATATATATATATATATATATATATATATATATATATATATATATATATATATATATATGATCTGTATTTTTTGTATACAAGTGTTACGTAAGCAGCAAAATTAATAGTAATAAGGAAGTTCATTTTTCAGTTACAAAATTTTGTATGCAGCAATTTATTTGTAATGTCTATAGCGTCAACTCCGCTCCAGCAGCCAACTCGGCATCCCTCGCCAACTTTGCCTTCATGTATAAGCAGTCTTGCACTACGTGACCCTCCTCGCTGCAGAACGGGCATTTCTTGACCCTCTTCTTCCTAGTTTGCTTCGGCACTTTCTTCTTACCTGTCTTTGCTTCAATAGCTTTCTTCCTTCTCTTTGCATTTGCATCCTCACGCAGCTCGATTAAGGGCTTCCTCCTTTGCTCCTTCAGTTTAGGACGACCTGCAGGTTTTACCCTTGTAGGGTTTTTCAGCTTGCTACTATCAGGAGCATCATTCTTGTTTTCAGCACACTGGTCATCCCCATCTTTATCTGTTTGTGTACCCTGTCCCTCAGCTTCAGTTATGGCAGCATTGTTGATCTCGCCGTGTTGCTGCGCTTGTTGAGCCGCTTCAAAATGAGCCCTCCTCATCGCAGCAACACGTTTTGATGCTTCCGCAACCATGTCAGAAACAACTACATACGTATCCTCAGCAAAGCATGCATCGGAAGCTAGATCATTCATTTTTCTACACAATGAATTGTACTTCAATGTGTTCGTCTGAGGGACACAAAACCTGATGTTGTTTGTCCCAGGTTCAGGAGAAGCTGTTGTTGCTGCAGCAGACCAGCGACGGAGCATGTATCTCTCTGGGATCTCCTGCACATTCATGTGTACCATGACCCGAATGATATGTGGGCATATCAGCCCACACATTTCAAATGTGTTGCATCCACATGTATACAGCCCATCCTCAACCACCACTCGAACCCGATATGTTTTCATATCAAGTCCAGGGTTCGGAACAAGATCGTAACAGATGCTGTCTTCCTCTCCTCGAAGCGGATAAAACTTTGTTGATGCAGCAATAATTTTCTGAAACCTGTCGAATACCTCTCTGGTATAGAATGCCAGTGCTTGTTTCTCGATGGCGTAGATGCAGTTTTCATAAATTTTGCTACATTACATATCATTCTATGCTAATTATATGCTAATTATTTGTTTTATACATTTGCTCCAACATAGATATCTTTGTGTTTTTTTGCTACCAAGCATGAATATGAACGGATAGACATGCAATACCGTTGAATAGATGTAGGACTCACCTCCCCCATAGTGATGATGTTGTAGCCTCCATTGTGAATCCTGAGTTGTCCTCGCGATCAAGCATTAGCGATTGGCACAACTCGTATTGCTGCACAAAGTTCCATACCGAGTCACTTGGCCTGATCAGTGTCTTGAAATAGGAGTTCAGACCTTCTGATCTTCCTGTTGTGCTCGTAAATGGGAAGAATCTATGTCTGAAATACACTGGAGCCCATGTATGCTTAGATTTCCACATATTCTGAAGGTGTTTGTTCTCAGACAGTGCAAATTTTTGTATCATTTGCTGCCAACATATATCAAATTCCTGGACAGTATCTGTGCCATATATGCATGCAAAGAAAGCATCGGCAAACGGATTTCCTTCTCTCAAGAGCGGGCCGAGTTTGGTTTTTGCTAGGCGCAGCACATGGAAGAAGCAGCAGCGGTGTATTGAGTTTTTGAACACCTCGGAAATCGCTGCGGCTATTTTGCTGCATTGATCAGTCATAATGTTGTCTGGGTGCTGCCCACCCATTGCAAGCATCCATTTGTCAAACACCCACTTGAATGTCTCCACCTTCTCATCTGGCAGCAAAGCACACCCCAGGACAACAGTGTGTGTATGGTTGTTTATCCCAACTATAGGAGCAAAAGGCATGTTATACCGATTCGTGCAAAAGGTTGTGTCAAAGAACACGCAGTCTTTGTACTTCGGATACAATGCTCTCGTCCTGCCATCAACCCAGAATAGAGCTCTCACAGCACTGTTGCCATCAACCTGCGTAGCATAGAAGAAGCTGGGGTTCTCCGCTTGCCTCCGTTCGAAGTATTCAATGGTCATGCTCATGTCCCGCAGCGTGACATCATCCCGCAGCATGGTTCTGATGTTGGAAACATCCCTCTTCACATAAGCTAGGCATCTTGGGTCACCACCATGCACACTCCCGAGGCAACCCATTATCTGTGCAGTGCTTATGTTCTGGTTATGTAATGTTTGCAGAAACTGGTAATCCTCCTCCGGCACCTTTCTATGAGAGCGGTAGTAGCGTCGTCGTCCAACCTGCGCAACCATTGGATGTGTGTGCCCCTCGGTGAAAACAGTCACAGTCCAAACATTGTCTCGCCTTCCTACAAGCATCCTCGCTTTGCAATCATGACGCATCAACTTGTTGCGCTGTTTTGCATCAGGGGCATCCTTGTGGACACCAGCTTTTTTGCTTCGATACTTCTGCCCACTATAGGCGCTCATGTCAATTGTCACATCTTGTCCTGTCGTAGGAACAGAAATTTTGCTTCCAGCAGTAGGCTTCTCAGCAGCCGGTTTTCCAGCGTGCACACACTCAAACACTCTGCTCAGAATTGTATCTTTGGGAGCATTTCTTGCTGTGCTGTACTTGGTGTTCCCGATGTGTGTACCAAAACCCAGCTTCCATGCATATTCGTTGTACACTTGATGCGCTTCTTCTATACTATCAAAGGTCATGCCAACAAAAGGAACCACAGGTTGTGAACAAACTTCTTCTCCAGCTTCTTCAGCAACAAATGAAACGTTACCACTTGTTGCGCTCTGTGGTCCGTCAGCAAATCCATTAGGAACATTTTCATGCTGCACATCCCCTTCATAACTTTCTGCACCACCAGGCTGGTTTAGGTCAAAACCACCCAAGATGCTGTCCGCAACAAATCCCTGCACATCAAATCATTTGAGCACCATATTTTCAGTAATTTAATGATTCATTTTTTTCTGAATCAACATTGGAGCAATTATGTATCTGTGCAGCAAAACCATCATCCAGAACACCTGACACACAAGCATCTAAGGTTGAGCAATTTTTTTCAGACAATTCAGTGCTACTCTACACAGGGTTCTTTTGCTGCTTACAACCCATATCGAAACAACTGCTCTAATGCTACGAACTCATCCAATAACAAGCGATATGTAGCAAACAAGGCAGCAGAGAATCTGAAATCGAACTAATTCGAGAAGCAACAAGTGACAGGTTTCTGTAGCAACTAACCGAGGCAGCTGGAGGCTCAATCTCTGGATCCTGATTGAAGAACACTGAGGGATTCATGAGATCATGCAGAAATCCTTGCATAAACGTAGATCCGGCGCCGCCGGTCGCAGATCCAGAGGTAGCTCGCCGCCGTGGAGCAGGGTTCGAGCTGTTGCTTGAAGCAACCATGGAGGGCGGATTCATGTGGTGGGGATGGCCAGGGGGTGGATAGAGGATGGTCTGGCGGAGGTGATTCATCTCGGGAGCAACGGGGAGCTGCACGCCGCGCCGCCGCGTCGGCCCGCCGTCTTTCCGCCCCGCGCGTCGCCTCCCGCAAGTCACGGGATCTGCCCGAATTTGAGCCTTTCTGACGGTTTCTGACGGTTTTGCTGCGCGCGAAGCGTTTTTGCTGCCGGGAGCAATTCGGCACCGGTGCGGGGACGGAGGCGAGATCGGACGGCGCAGAGCAACAAATCGGACGGCTGTCGACCCGGGGGATCGGACGCAACGATCCCCCGGGGGACGCTCAGCGCCGCCCATGTTAAAATACGTTCAAAATGCATTTTTGGAAACAGTGTGCAAATGCCGTGTAAAACGTCGACTCTGCCTGCACGGGTTTCTAATGTTTGATCTTTCTCGAGGGGACTTGGCTACCCGTTAACCTGTCGGACCCACCAGCGTAGGGCCCAGTTGTCACCGCAGGTTCCTAGTCCTAGCTGGAAGGGGTGTGGCAGGTCTCCGTGGCATGCCAGCCGACTTGAGCAGGTGTTCTGCCACTTCCTAGTAAAAAATTCCCCTCCGCTCATTTCGCGGCCGAAATTGGAGTGTCTTCTTCCTGCTCGACGTCAACCTCCCCTACCTCAGTAGCCGCTGCCCTTCGTCCGGCTCGCCGCCAGCGGCACCTGTACAAGTCGGACTGTCGGACTCATCTGTTCTGGACAGGTAGGTACAGGGGCTTCTCTCCCTCACGCCTCAGAGCACGACCGCAGTTTTCTTCCAAAACGAGTATGAGCGAAATTCCCGGTTGATCGGCGCAACGGAGGACGGAGGGCGGAGGCCCATGGGCGTTGCCATGCACGTACTCGTCAGAGGATGGAATAACTTTTGCTTTTGAAGGGGTGGGCTTCGTGTTGCGAGGACCTTGGGAGTGTTCACCACGTGCTTGACGAAATGTCTAACCACCGGAGACATTCAGGGCCTCTTTGGATTGCAGGGTTGAAAAACATAGGAATGTGAAAAACAGAGGAATTTTACAGGTTTGCAAGTGCAAACAGAGAATTATAAAATACAGAAAGCTGTAGGAATTGTCGTTTGAATAAAACGCAGGAAAAACACATGAAAATTGTCTCGATCCTACGCGCTTGAGTCTAAAAAAGAGGTTGGAGTGGATGTTCAAATTCCTATGGAATTGAGGCATAGGAATCCAATCCATAGGATTTGAATAGCACCATTAACCAAAGGCAATCCATAGGAAAAATTCCTAAGGATTGAAATCCTATGAAAATCCTTTGAAATTCCTATAATCCAAAGAGGCCCTCAGATTTGACGCATTGTTACGATTTTGTGACTTGCAGGTCATGGCCCAGCCGCAGGAGTTCTACTGTGATCGGTGCCGGCTAACCAGGTGGATGCTGCCCTGGCAGATCACTGTGCACCAGGCTGAGCACGCCATGCGAAGGCGTGAAAAGGAAGCTGCGAAAGCTAAAAAGGCAAGTCGGGACGCCAAAAAGCAGAACCACCTCAAAAAGTGAAGGTAAGTCTGTTTTGATTTTCATATCAAAGGCATTTTAGTTTTCTGCAAGTAGATATGAGCACTGAAATGTACATAGGATAGAAGCAATACAAAAGCAGAACTCTATTAGCATACACCGAGAATAAATCACATGTCTCTGGAGGGGCTTCAGTCCAAACACACATTATATTAGCAGAAGTGACAGATAAGTGGCTAGATTCTTGTTCATCTACACAAGGGAAGAATGGGAATAACCTTTTAGTCCGTGCATAGGAAACAAATAACTTGTACTCCCTCCGTTCCATAATATAAGATATTTTAGACCTTTTTCACATTCACATTTGTACCACATGTATGTAGACATGTTTTAGCGTATATGTTCACCCACTTTCCATTCTTTTTAGTCCGAATCTAGACAACATATGAAACATCTTATATTGTGAAACGGAGGGAGTATTATGTAAGCCATATGTGCCTTGTATGTCCTAATAACAAACCAGTAGCAAAAAATCATTCCTAAAGAAGTAATTGATAACGACCAAAATAATAGCTTGCACTTCACTAAATAATAAATACTAGTTACTTTCAATCTACAAATTATTGTTTGTAGCACACTTGCACTGACCGCCTATCGAGCCAACCACTGAATATTAACCAACTGATGGCTGCATTTTACCTTCTGACAATGTTTCTCTATTTTGTACATCTCAATACCTCTGGTATACACATCCCCAACACAAATTCGGTCTCTTATAGTCTCTAACTGGAAAAGTAACAAAAACCTATGCTTAGTCAACACACCATAAAAAATGGAAACAACATCTGAGCTGCTATTGTGGAATCCTCACATCATGAGGACATGGAAGAGGAATAACAGAGTAGAACGGAATTGAGATGTTGTTGAGAGCAGCCAGACAGCCGTACGCCGTGTCGGAAAGCAGAGTAGCAACCAGGGAGCTTGAATCCGAGTTGCAGCAGACAATTTGCAGCAAGAACTCCTACATTCTTTGCATTTCTTTCTAAACACAAGTTACTGTTGGCAAGGCAAATATGGTAGGCGAGGAACCACTTTTGACACGATAGGATTAAGCTTACCTACCAAATATTTTAGCTACCCAAGGTATATATGACTGCCCATCAATGTTGTAGATTTTCTTCAGTTCTGTGAAATAGAATTTTCCTTGTGTTCCTCTTGCGAGCCAGGATAAAGCGCCACATGCTTTTGATAAAAGTTTCATGTTGGGAAAAATTGGAGAACATCCAGGGTTTGAGAGTCATCTCTTAGTACAGACATGAAAGTATAAATATTCATAGAATATCAGCATAAAATGACAAGTTTTAAGCAAATGTTCTCTAGTTAAATATGTTGGAAGTTAACAATTTTAAAGCAACAAGTAGAGGAATGCTTGGAACGCAGTGCAACTGTGCAAGCAGAAATGCAAGTCGGAGAACTGTCCTATGCAAGGCAGGAAGAGGAAAGACCACAAACACAATACTGGTCATTCCGTTAACTAACCTCTGAATCTATCTAATCTTGTAAAATCAGTACGAAGGTAAACCTCATGAGTGAAAGAAGGGCTATACCTCTGAAAGGTTCTCAGCAACAGCGCCTACGATTGGTCAAACACCACAATCACTGCTCTCACAAGCCTCTGAGCAGGGACAGAGGGTCTGCGCTAGGGTTGGACTAACGAGCTACTCGGCTCGTTAAGGCTTGGCTCGTTAAGACTCGTGATCATTAAGGCTCGAATTGTTAAGCTCGTTAAGGATAACGAGCTAAATATAAAGCTTGGCTCTGTTTGTTATATGTTCGCGAGCGCTCACGAGCAGCTCGTTAAGAAAATAAATCAGGAATCAGGATAGATCATGCCGCCATGCATACAAAAATGCATAGGTCCAGCCGTCTAGAAGTAGGAATACATACATGCATCAAGCTAATTAAGCAAAATAACTAGTAATCATCAGGAGAAAAGCAAGTGTTAGCAAGCACATGGAATAGAGACTACAGATGCAGCCTTGTGGCATGCTGCTGCCGAGCTTAACGAGTAGCTCGTGAAACTCGCAAGCTCGATTGTTTAGCTTGTTAGTGTTAACGAGCCAAAATTACTGCTCAGCTCGGTTCGTTAAGATAACGAGCCGAGTTCAAACGAGTCGAGCAGCCGAGCGTTCATTAAGCTTGCCGAGCTTCGAGCTTTATGTCCAGCCCTAGTCTGCGCTCGGTGTTTGTTTTGGCATAGAAACAATCCAAACTTCATATCTTGTCAAGCAACTTAATTGATCATCGGATTTGCAACCATGAATCCAATCTTCTGCTGGTTGCACAATATTACCAAATTTCACCGTAGGTGTAATGTACTGTGCAAACACATAGCTGCAGTCTGAAATGGCCAGCATCAGAGAATATATTCAGCACATATATGCAATAAACTCAAGAGACCTTCAGTAGTAATTCATCAAAAAAAAACATAGGTAATAAATTCTACTACAAAAATTAAAGGAAAATCAGAAGCCTAAACAAGTGGACTGGCTTTATTTTGTCGAGTAAACCATCCAACTAATACTCTACTCAGTTGCATATTAAGCAATTCCCACCTAATTTTAGGACAGCTACACAACTACTTCAGGCTCGCCCAGGAACTGTAGAAAAACAAGTGTCAAGTTATGTGCTCTCTCTAAGTCTGAGTTGAACAACTACTTGCAGAGTAGATGGTCAAGCTGGCAATAAGATAGAACACACCAAAATTGCAAGGAAAGTGCACCAACGTAAGGAGCAATAAGGAAAGGGTTAGTGCTTCAGGAACCAAGAGAGGGGAAGGGAGAAGCATACATAGCACGAATTCGCCGTCTCCATTTCAGCCACAGGTTTATTTTCCTATGTCAGCACTGCTGTCGAAGGAAGCTCAATCCTCTCGCTGCTGCCTCTCGCCAGAAGTCTCCTGGGAACCTTGATCTCCATCAATGGCTACAAAAACACCACATGATTAAAGAATAAATATATACATCATCCTTTATCATCGTCTGAAGCTCTAGATTTGTTCATACATAATCATTAGTGCTAGCAAACAGAGAGAAAATAAAGGACCTTCTACTTTTAAATCACCATTTCTCCATTAATTAGACTAAATGATATATCCATGATATTTATTAAAATGTGTAGTGCATAGATTCAAACCAAATGGTGGCTCCAGTGAATGAATTTGGAATAGCACAGACGCAAAAGTCACCCTTCGTGGCCTCGTACATGTGAAAATCCTTCCAAAATAAAGTATATATCAATGGAAAAAAACTTCTATACCTATTGGCAGGGCATCGTTAGTTTCCCTAGAATTGCTCACCCACAAAAACCTAGTAAAGCTGAACAAAGAGTGTGGTAGAAAATCTGAAGTTATGTTATGGAAAATATTCTCAAGCTGCTAATATCAGCTCTAAAGTTTCACATTAATGTAGCACAACATGTAAAGTTCCACATACATTAACACATACTCGAGTAGACCTTGTGTGCTGCTGCCTTCGTGCCACAAGTCTCACCATGTCCTGACAAGCGCAACCTAGCGCACCACAGCGGGCACGCGAAGGAGGACGATGACTGGAAGCACGCATGTGGCGAGGCTGAGAGTAGGGTGAAGGAGCGCAAGACTTTGCCCTCCGCCACCTGTTACCTGTATAAACAAAATGCTTGGCTTATTGACTCAGCTCATCTTTGTTAGATGGCAGTATAACATCATAAGAAATAATACTGAACATAGGCAGGAGAAAGAAATTATTTCTTTTTTTATATACTGGATCAGATTGTTACCTAGATGTTAGAGGATTCAACTGACTAACTACCACAAGCTGTAGCTATTTTATTTTATTTGTACAAATGTACACAAGAGGACAGATTGCTTTCGTTCTGTTAGGTAACACCTTCTATAAAGCCATTGATCCTTCTCCTTTTCTCTGCACACAGAGGAAAAGTATACTGATAAACTGAATAATGCAACCCCATGCATCAAGCAGCATCGAAAAAAATATTAAGACTTCATGAACATAAAATGAAGATTAACACACAGTTCAATCACTTGAAATTTAAATAAACAATGAACTCCTATCATAGAAATCGTAGAAAGAAAACAAATTAGTACTAAATCAATCTGATATTAAAACATATGCTGAAAAAATCAGAGAAAAACGAAAAAAATGCAGGACAAGATAGGAAGACGGGGGAAATGAGAAGAAAGAAAGCACAGGCGGATGGGCCACAAAGCAGAGGATGCCGGTGGCGGCTGTCTCGGCAGGCCGAAAAGGCAGGAGTGCAGGCAACGGCTTCTGTAGCAGAGCAAAGCAGGGGCAGAGCGGCGAGGGGAGAGAGAGCACGAGAGAGTGGGAAAGTGGAGCAAAAGAAAGATGGGGAGAGGCTCACCTAATAATAATGTAATACTGCGACTTTTTAACAGGGAAAGGAGTAGGCTAGGGGAACGACACACTTGTTTGCATTGTTTGTCTGCTGCAAGTTTGCATACAGAAAGTACAGCTTCAGTTTCTCAAGGTAGGCTGAGAGTATAATGGGTTCATACAGCTATGGAAGCATCAAAACTGCAATCTTCAAACCTTCTCTTTTGTAAGTTTCATTGCACACATTGAGTTGTCCCAGAGGTGGCGCTGGAGGTGCTCGGCTCGACATTGCCCTCTACCTACCTCCCCACACGGTCGTATCCACCTAGGGCTCGGCATCGCCAGGGAAACAAGGGTGAGGGAAGGAGAGACCTGCGAGGCGTCGGTGGGAACCAAGAGCAGCGGTGGTGGCGCTAGGCGAGGAGAGAAAAGGAATAAGAATGGGAGGCATGGGTGAGAGATAATTGGTTTGGGTTTGGTCAATTAAGTGAATCTGTGATAAGGCTTTTTCGCTGAGGTGTCGAAGGTGAAGTGGCGTGACATAGGAGAAAACCAGAGTCAAAACCAAACAAATGAGGTTAGGGGGTGATTTAGACAGTTTTGTAAGTTTGATGGTGCCTTTAAACCAAAGTGCAGTTCAGGGTTATAACTTGCTGAGGAGGGTATATGAACTTTCTACTGTTATATGCTAATCCGTAAATTACTCTTATTGGCTAACACAGATCTTTGCCTCTATCTCTTCAGGTTCCAAAGGGCTATGAATGTGAATGAAGCTTGTTCAGGATGTCAGCACAATATTTCTTCAATAATAACTTCCATCACCGGTAAGCAGTAACTATGTTTGAGCAAAACTTACTCGGTCAGTGGTTATGAGCAAGACTTACTCGGTCAGTGGTTATTGCGAACGGTGTACAAAGTGCCGATCTGGCAGAATTGAGTGCTCTCGTAAAAGACAACAAAATTTCCGCGATGTTGTATCGTTTAAGCGAGAAAATTACTTGTTTCAGTACTGTATGCCCTCCAACAAAGAGCTCCCGGAGCTAGCTCTCTTATGAAATCCAGTACAATAGCTTTTGTCAGTTTACTGAAGGCATGTAGACTTGAGACAGTCAGAAATTGTCTGTTTGGAGAAAGCTAGGATGCAGAGCATGTGTTTGTTTGCAGTTTTGCCCGTGTTCATGCTTGAGAGCACTAGCTGGTTGCTATTACGCTGTTAGTAGGGATTCAGTAATAGAGATACCAACCTATGCTTATGCGGCCGTCGCGAGACACGCCCAGAAAGATTGGCATGGCACGGCGGACGGCCGGGCGGCGGCAGTAGCAAGGATGCAGCGCGTCGGCGATCAAAGAACAAATCACGGCGAGCTTACTAGTACCATATCCGAATTCCGCCCAACGAACAATCCAGTCTATATCTGAAACAAACACGACAATATCGTGGCAGCAAAACACAGTTTGCAGTTCAGATCTTCCTAAATCGAACAAGCGAGGGGGGAGAAACTTTACCCGGCATGAACCTGTTTCGATCCAATAAAACAGCTCGCAGGTCAAGAGACATGAACTACGGATCTGAGGGGAAATGAGAGACAAACAGCTATCCTGGTACAATGGAAACAAATAAAATGGATAAAGAAGGAAGAAGGGGATTGACCAACCAATTCAATGAACTCATGCCAAGAAAAATACAGTACCATCCGTTGCGATTGCATCTGGCGAGATGCAAGGCTGAAGACAAAAACGATGAGTGAGTGTCCGGGAAATTCAAGGCAAACCGTGGAATAGCTGCGGAGGCTACCGTACGCGGGCATGGGGAGCTAGATGCGAGATTTGCAGGGGAGTTTGGGGGAGGAGGCGGCTGACCAGGAGATGAGGAAAGGGGGGACGGAAAGGAAACAGCGTGATTTTCTGTGCACAAGTGACCGCTGCAGCGTCAGTGTTTGCAGGGCCCCTATGTCACGCTCGACAAAAGGTTTCATTTGACACACAAATTGCAGCGCAACTTTTGTGTCGTGGGGAGACACCAGCTTTAAACAGACTCTTCCGGTGTGAGATGGGATGAAAAAATATGTCTTGCAACTGACTTTTTTGCATGTGGGATAATCCCACGTGCAAAACGTGTACATGAGATATATAGTATATATTGCCCGTGCTTATTCTAGCTAATTACCTATGATTGTGTATTTTATTCGATAGGTACTTATTTGGTAAGTATTTATTTGTATGGTAGTGAAAAAGGTACGTACTCACTGCGTCCCAAAATAAGTGTTTCAAGTTTGCACAAAAATTGATGCATCTATACATGTTTTATGTCTAGATACATCCACTTTTTGACTAATATAAGACAGTTATTTTTGGACGAAGGGAGTAATAATCTGTGTCTCGTAATTATTCTGATGATTGATTTATTTATTTATTGGGAAAAGACCTAATATTTATGTGTTGAACTTGATTTGTATTTGCCAAAATGTTCAAATTTGGCATGAAAATAAACTATTGGAGGGCGCTACTAAGAGCACCGCAGGAAAATGGCGCTACCAATAACCCGGCCCATGCTACGACGCTCGCAATAGCACTCGTCTAACTTTGTTGTCGGACGTTAATGGAGCCCGTGACTGAATATGGTCTAACGGGCTACGTAGTCGGACATCCCACTAGATCCTACAAAAGGTCTTATTGGTGGGTTAAGTGGGATGTGGAAAATCTCTTCCCCAAATTTTTTTCATTGTGGTAAGCGGCCATCCCAATCTGGTCCCCACTTGAATTCCTATGTCTCATGCTCTTGCGCACGAGAAATAATAGATTTTTTTTGGAGACAATGTGATTTGATTGCATCAACAAGGCTTTCGTTTGAAATTGGTTCCGCCTAAGTAACCTCAATGCTTATAGAAACCATGTATGTGTTAAGCTGCCTCGCTGTTTTGAAATAAATTGTCTCTCTGATCTTAAAATATTTCTAAATCTACACTCCCAATGCAACTTTAGTTATTGTGTTTCTATTTTTCTGGGGGTGGCGTTTAGTCATCCCAAATGCACCTGGTATAAAAAATATTTTTAGACGTGTTTTGAAATGTCAAAAAAATTGTAAAAAATGTTCGTGCATATACTTAACATCCTATATGTTCCCGAACTTGTTTCGCAGAAAACTGACATTTTTTGTGGCATATATAAAAAAGAAAAAATGGTGCTAAAATAAGTCTTTACACAGAGACTTTTTTGTTATTTTTACATAGGTCACACAAAATATCGAAACTTCACGAAACGGCTTCATGAACATATAAAATTTGAAGTTGTATCCGTGATATTTTATTTCAAAATTTGTCGACATTTTAAAATTTGCTTTTCATATACCGGGTGCATATGCACCTGGGTGCCAAAGGGAATTTCCGTATTTTTCTCTCAATCAGTGGCATACAAATATATAATACTCACTCCACCCCTTTTAATTGACATGGGTTTTCTATTAATTTCATTTTATAAAAAAAACCTTCCTCGTTCAAATATTGTTGACAATAGTCATGCGATCCTTGTTCAAAACCATTAACCAACATGTAGAAATCCATCGATCCATGTTCACGCATTGGTAGGAAGCATCCAAACCGCATTAAAATTTGGTCAATGGAGTTTAGTGAGGAGACTATCAATGTGTCTCTAAGGCTTGCAGATCAGTAGAGCATAGGCTCTAGACCCGTGAAGCATGAGGCGTGGTGTCGACGCACACGACAACCCATTGGCGGGCAAGTTATGCGTCAACCGTTGGAAATATGCCCAAGAGTCAATAATAAAGTTTATTATTTATCATATTTCATGTTCACAATAAATGTTTATTATCCATGCTAGAATTGTATTGATCGGAAACAAATACATGTGTGGAATATAAACGGTAAAGTATCCCTAGTAAGCCTCTAATAACTAGTTCGTTTGATCAAGTGTTGGTTAGAAGTTTCCTAACCAAGGATTAATAAATCACTTGATAAACGGAGTTGTACCATGGGGATGATATAATGGACAAGACCCAAATTTAGTAGATGTCAAATATAGTTTCCTTAGACCATGAGATTATGTTACTCCCGCTCATCGGAAAAGTACTTTGTGAACATCAAACGTCATCTCGTAACTGGGTAATTATAAAGGTGTTTTTCAGGTATCTCCGATGGTAGGTTGTTGGGTTGCATGAATCAAGACTGGGATTTGTTCGTCCAACTGTTGGATAGATTTCTCTGGGCCCTATCAGTAGCATAACATCCAAACTAAGTGGCTAGTCATAGCGGATCCTATCCTATGGGAACGAGTAAAGAGAACTTGTCGGGAACGGGATTAATCGGATATGGAGATATGAGTTATTAAGTCTTGGACAAGTAAGATATCGTGAAACAAAAGGAATCGTATATGGATTAATTGAATTCCGGACATAGTGGTTCAACCAGTAAAGTACTTCGTTGAATATGTAGGAATTAATATGGGCATCCCGGTCCCGCTATTAATATGACATATTCACGAACTCGCAGTGTCACACACTTAACGTTCGATGTAGTTAGGGCTCGATATAAATGATGGTGTGAATGAATATTCATTCGAAGTCTCGGATGAGATCCCAGACATCACGAGGAGTTCCGGAATGGTCCGGAGAATAAGATTCATATAAGGAAAGTGGTTTCCAGAGGTATCGGAAAACTCCGGTAATTTCCGACAGGGTACCGGAATATTCTAGAAGGTTCTAGAGGAGTCTAGAAGTGGGGTGATACGTCCAAAACATATCTATAATTTTTGATTGTTTCATGCTACTTTTATGCCTTTGACACTTGTTTTTATATTAAGTTTATGATTTATTTAGACTAACCTATTAATAGTTGCAAAAGTGCACAATGTTCTTGTTTTACACTTTCATGTGTAGGAATCGCTTGGAAATTGGCAAAAACGTAAAAGGAGACTTGTTGGAGGTGAACTCTGACTTTCCTGAAACCTGTCCCTTCCAATAGATTTCAGAGATCGTCAGTTTGAGATCTTAAGACGACGTCAACTGAAGATCTCACAGCGGACGAAGTTGTGGGAAATTTACATAGCTTTCATTTAAGCCTAAGAACAACCCAATCAGAGGTCCGTAGCTCCGGGAATCCCCGTTTTACTGAAAGCCAAATATCTGATTACGGGATTCCGAAAGTTGGTGACGTGATTGACTCCAACTCTTACCAAACTTGGAGGATTCGACCAAGCCACAACTTTGGGACCTCATTAAGGATGTGAGGGATCCCTAGGAAGGTTCTAGAGGTGCCCAAGAGCCTTTGGATCAAGGGGCCATCAATCGGAAGGCCGGGAAGCATTGTCTCCACCTATATAAAGAGAGGAAATCCTAATTTTGGGGGCAGCCACCAAAAGACATGAATTTGCCTCCCCCTTGGCTCTCATCTACAAGGGGGAGGGCTCCTCTACGGCACCAAGAAGCCATGGAGGAAGGGGGTCCACTCTCCCACAAACCTCTGTACCCCTCTATGTAAACATGGTATTTGATGCTATAAAGTATTATCCAATGATCTATGTCATGTTTGTGTAGTTCTTTTTGTCATATGGTTGAATTATTGAATATGTTTGGTTGATTCGAGTTGTATGTTGATATGGTACAGTCCTATGGTGCCCATTATATATTTATGTGCGTATGGATACGTGAAGGAGGCCGGGGGGTAGGGTTGCCGGAGTGACAGAAACCTAGACCCATCCCGGTTTTTGACATTGTATGGGATAAAGAGGACCGTATGATCTTAATGCCATGGTTGGGTTTTACCTTAATGAATGTTAGTAGTTGCGGATGCTTGCTAATGTTCCAATCATATAGTACATGTAATCACAAGTAGTTGAGAACGTGTATGCTTTGCCTCTCCCACATAGAAAACTGCATCGAAGACAATGAATCGAGTAGCTTCACTAATTAATTATGGATAATTCCGCCACGCCTTCCACCACTTTTCCACACTCATGGTTCTGTTACATTATGTCACTTTATGTTACCTTATTGCTGCAGCAACTAACATTTACTTTCTTGTTCTTTATTATCTTGCAAAGCTATCTTTTCATACCCATTTTATTCCTATAGTTTTATTTCCTAGATAGAGCAAACGTTCGGTGTGCGTAGAGTTGTGTCAATGGTTGATAGAACTTGAGAAGATATTAATCCTACTTTTAGCTCCTCATTGGGTTCGACACTCTTACTTATCGAAAAGGCTACAAACGATCCCCTACACTTGTGGGTTATCAACACCTTTTCTGGTGCCATTGCCGGGGAGCAATAGCGTGGGGTAGATATTCTTGTGTGCATTTATTTGCTTTATCTCTAAGTAATTTTTACTTTCAGTTGTAAGTTGTTTTCTATCTTAGTATTGATAGGGAATGTGAATTATAAAAAAAAATATTTGTACTTGCTAACTAAAACTTTTTCAAAAAGAGAAGTGATTGGAAAAAGGTGCAATGGTTAAGTGGGGATCGACCTTGAACACTTGTGTTCATGCCTATGAAACCAAAGAAAAAAATTCCATGTAAGCTTCTCAGCTAGAAACATGTATATATTGTGTATATACCACTGTAATATAAAAATAAAATGTATATATGTTTTTTAGTTTATTTATTATGCAAGTTTGTTATTTTGCTGTCCAGAAACAGATTCTGTGTGACTCACTGTAGAAAATCTTTAAAATCGCCAGAGCATAATATTTTTCTGGAAATTTTTGACAGCAAAGCTTATACTTTTATCTAACTTTTATTAGTTTTGACTTTTCTGATTTGAGCTACGTAGGTGCCTCTTAAAAATCGATCTTTCCTGACTGTTCAGTTTTGGCAGATTTCTGTCTTTATTTAATATTGTACTTAAGTGTTCTTAGCTTCTTGGGTTATCGACGGACAAAGTAATATTTGAACAATTTAGTATATATAGTGGCTAATGTTGAATAAAGATTATGAAACTTTTGCCAATGTTTGAACATGAGTGGATTTTATTTAACAAGTACTAACCCTACTAATGAGTTTTGTGAAGTTTTATGTGGATATAGTCTATAAGATCCAATCAATATGGTGATATGAGACGAACGATAAGACACAAGAGCTCAATCTTGGGGATGCCCAGGGGCACCCCAAGAACATATTCAAGAAGATACAACCATTTAAGCTTGGGGATGCCCGAGGCATCCCTCCTTATTCATCAACGCATATCAGGTTGTCTCGTTCATTATCTATATTACTCATATTGTCCTTATATAATAATTGTATGCATGTGGACTTTTGCAAAAAAAATTGTGACAGCTATATTATTAAATTTTTCTTATGATGCTACTGAAAGTTATTTTGAGAGAGGAAAACATGGTTCTAAATATCTCAATAGTGTTTAGTCTCCTCTCTTTATGTTATAAGTTTTGAAGTTGCATTTGTTTTGCCTTCCTATGCTAGTCACATTATGTTTCAATGATTTATTTTCTTACAAGATTCCTATGAATAGGAAGAGGGTTATATTTAAATGTGTTTGATATTTACTCCTTGATGCTCTCCTTATTGTTTCAACTCTTAATTTTATGAGAGCATCATTAAAATAAGCTTAGCTAAAAGGCATTAAAGAAAAGCGCTCATGGGAGGCAACCCATTTTATTCTTACTTTCTGTTTCTTTTTGTTTTTCTTTGGGTTTGGGTGTTGTTACCTCTGTATCAACTCCCTTGTATCATTTTGTTTTGGTTTTTGTGCCAAGAATAGCCTCTAATGAGAGAAAAGTTAAATTTTTGAGTTGCTGTCCAGAAACAGATTTCTGTTTGTCACTGTATGAAATTATAAAAAATCACAGAACATGATATGGGTCTGCAAATTTTTGACAGTAAGCATAAGGGTTTTTTCTAACTTTCATTAGTTTTAAGTTTTCTGATTCGAGGTGTCCTAGTATCCCGAAAAAAATCATCTTTACATTTTGTTCTGTTTTTGACAGATTCTGTCTTTGTTCTTGCATTGCTTCTTTTACGGGCAAAGTGGAGTTCTTTTGATCCCGGAGCATCACTTAGATCTTTGTGGCAGTAGCTAATGTTTAGGAACAAGTGCATTTAATTTGTTAATTGAGAACTGAAGGTGGATTATTTTGTTTGAGAACTAACCCTCTAATGAAGTTTATTAGAAGTTTTGTGTGAAGCAAGTTTTCAAGTATTCAAAAGCGAAGTAATGAAGGAAGATCAAGAAGGGATAAAAGCTCAATCTTGGAGAGGTTCCCATGGACCTCCTCTGAAATATACAAGAAGTCACAAGCGTCTAAGCTTGGGGATGCCCAAGGCATCCCCTTCTTCATCGACAATCATCAGTTTTCACCCGTGGTACTATATTTTATTGCTTCACATATTATGTGCTATTCTTGGAGCGTCTGTTTGTTTTTACTTTCAGTTTGTTTTTGTTTTTCCCTCTGGTCTTTTAGATTTCAAAAAAAAGTACCAAGTGTTACCTATTTAGTTTTAGTTGATGCATATTTAAGTTTTTTTTCGGTTTTCAGCATCTGCTGCTCACTGCGTGATTTTTCATATTTTACTGGGAATTCCAAAAATCACGAAAATTTAAAAGATTAAGTATCATCTAATCCTCTGCGCGCAGAAAAATTGGAAAAAAAATCCTGACATGACTGATTGTACTTAAAAATTGCGTTTTCCAGCTGCTGTTTTTCTGGACAGAGTTTGACTTTTGTTGTAAGAGTGGCCTCTTTGCATTTTCATTTGATTGTTTTTGGATCTTACCTTTCATTTAGAAGTTGGCCACTTCAACAACCTCTCTGTAACTTGAAAACAAAATTTGATTAGGTTTAATGGCAGCACATTGGAAATATTATCTATTGCACTAGTGTCTAACCGCAGAAAAGAATGGGAGAGTTTTTGTGTTGAAGTTTTGTCACAGGAAATGAAGGAATACCGAACTGAGAAATATCCAAGGATGGTCAAAGAAATAAGCTTGGGGATGTCTCCGCATCCCTCTACATCAACAATCACTCGGTTTGCAAACCTTCAAACTTCGTTTTTGAGCAACATAGAAACTTGCATAAACTTGGAACGTGTGTATCTTATTACTTATTTGTCTTAGTATCAAAACACTGTTTACATAAATGAGCTGATTGTCATATATTTCATTTATCCCCTGTTTGGAGAGTTGATTGGGAGTTTATTTGGTTGTTGGATTACTTGTTGAAACTTAAAAATGATGTGTGAATAATATTGTTTAGAAATTTGTGTTTTTCTTATGATTAGTATCAATTAGTTAATTAGGAGTGCATAATATGTTATTTTTTATGTTAACATGCATTGTTTTACTCATAAGATGGAATGGTAGTGTGTTATCCTCCTCCGAATAATTCATGTTGGATTGACTTGGCACATGTTTACACATGATTGACCAAAAGAAAGTCCCACGCCTTGTTGAAATTTTTTCCTCAAAGTATTGATGTCACTTTTATGCCTTGTTTAATATTGATTTGTCGCAAAGCATGATTATGACAAGTATTGCTCTCCTAGTTGTCGCTTCCCAGTCTTTTGCTAGACTTCACCTGTACTGAGCGGGAATGCTGCTCGTGCATCCAAAATCCTTAAAACCAGTCTTTCCAAAATGTCCACCATAAATTCCTATATGTGGTATTTCCTTGCCACTCCAAGTAAATTTGTCATGTGCTACCTTTAAAATATTCAAAATGCTCCTTTTTGTGCCTCTGTTTTTAGCTCATGAGGAAGTGATGCATGTAAAATGCATACATGAACTTTGCATTATATTACTCATATTTGCATCATATAAGGGTTATATCATTGTTTTATAATGATTTTGGGAAGATTTCATAGTTTTCCTATTTTTCTGGAATTAACCCTGCTCTGGCAGAAAACCCTATTTTCTATATTTTTGAGTTTCAGGGACCCAAACGACGTCCAAATGACCTGAAAATTTACGGGGATCATTTTTTGGAAGGAAGAAGGCGTATGAGCGAAGGAGGCGAAGAAGTGGAGGCCCGAGGGCCAAAACACATATGCCCACGCGGCCAGATTCCCTGGCCGTGTGGGACCCCTTGTTTTGGGCCTCGTGGCTCCGTTGCCTTCGATCCTTCTTCCCGAAGCTTCCTCTTGACCTAAAACCGACTATAAAAATATTCCCCCGATGTTTTCCAGAAGAGAGCGCTGCCGAAACACAGAAACACCGAAACAGAGACTTGGAGCTGCAGATTGGAGGGGGGAAACTCCGGCGGGGCGCTGCCGGTGTGGTCTCCATCTCCCCCAACGACATCTCCACCGTCTCCATGATGAAGAGGGAGTAGTCCACCCCTAGACTATGGGTTTGTGGAAGTAACTTATGTATCTCTCCTCTCTTTGAGCTTCACTAATTAGCACCATATGAGCTGCCGAACATGATTACGGTCATCTATGTAATACCTTTGTGGTGGATCTCTTTATGAGTTAATATATGTTTGAGATTGCAATTGTTTTGTTTCAGTTATGAAAGTAGATGCATATTATGTACCCCGTTCCTGTCTACTTATTTTGATCAAGCATGTTTATGAGAGCGTGTGTGGGGGAACATGTGCATTAGTTGGAGTAATGAGGGGGTGGCTAGTGCGGTGAAAGTGAGAGAAGTTCTGCGATCCACTTGGGTATTTTTATCTTACTTTGTTGCCTCACTAGGGATAAAGAAAAATACCATGCTACCGGAGGTGTGGGTGTGACCATTGCCACTTCTCCATGACTAGATCTAGCATGTTCTTATTTTAACTTCATGTCATAAGACTTAAAGCTATGCTCTGATTTATCTTAATAACTGAGGTGCCAAGATTTAATTCACATCTTGGTGGAGTATAAGAGAGATTAATAAACAAAAGATCTCTATGTTAGGACGTGATGCCCATATAATTAGTAACTTGTCATGAAACCTTTTTGTTGCAATCTCATATATTAATTCTAGTGTTCCATTATCTACCACTTTATAAAAGAGAGAGTGCATTTGTGAAATCATGAACCCCTGACCATTTTTAATCATAAGAAACACCTTTCCAACAACTTTTATCCATTTTCCATTTTCTGCCATTTAAAAATCCGAAAATACAAAAATACTTTTATATCTTGCATTCACAATATAAAACCCAAAAATATCATCCATCATTGTTCCCACCATCCTTGCATATTTATTTATCATCATTGCATATTTATTTCTTGTTTTGCATTTGTTTTATTTTGATATCATTCTCACACCTTGTGCTTAACAAACCACTTGGTGAGGTTGAGGGCACAAAACAATTTACTTTGTTTGTAGGTTCTCAAGGGAAGGATAAGAAGATAAATCTTTCGCTACTGATTCCTCGAGAGTTCGATATTAAACCCTCGAGTCACCCCTCATGGGGAAAACTGTCTTTCCTAAACTATACACTCTGCACTTGGAGTCTCAACCTAACCCATGTTCTTTTGACGTAGGTAACTACGTCAAGGGCCATCAAGACAATTTTGTGGCGCCGTTGCCGGGGAATCATTGCTGTAAAGATTTGTCCAAGGAGTATCTCACAACAAAGTCAACTTCATCACCAACTTGTGCTAACACCTAAGCTTGGGGAGGTTGCACCTAAGTGAGCATCATCTTATCCATCTTTACCTTCAAATCATTTTATTTTGTTTTGTATTTGTCTTGCATATTGTATTTATATTTTGGTTTGCATATTTTATTTTCAGTTTTGCATCTTGTGTTGCATTTGTTATTTTAGTTTTCATTCTTTAGTGTCATTTTACTTTCAGTTTTGCAAAAAAAACACACATAAAAATTTGCAATCATGATTCTTGGGAACAAACAAAAAGTGAGTTCTGCATTAAGATCCACTTCTTATTTTAAGCAACATCCCGGAGAAACATTAAAAGATTCTTGGGTAAGAATTAATAGGATACGTTATGAAGATCATACACCTTGTGAAGATGAAAAGCTAAACCTTTACTTTTAGTATGGAATAGATCCTTGGTATCAAAATGCTTTAGATGGGGCTACAGGTGGAAGTTTTGTTTTGTCAACACCACCTTGTGCAGCCATGACACTAAGAAGAATTTTTGGTAGCTTTGTTGGTAGTAAGAAAAAGGTGGAGGATACCACAGTAGCACTTGCATTATCTAAAGATAAACTTGAAGCCAAGTTAGAGAAACTACCAAATAAAGAAGATTTTGAACAACTAGCATCTTATTCTGAAAACGTTATTCCTAAGATAGACAACGAATTAGCTAATGCTATGCATAAACTAAGATTATGTGAGAAAGAATTTCTTGAAAAAGATGTTTACCTCAACAGAATTGAGGATAAGTTGGTTTGTGTTAGTGATTCATTAAAGAAAAACCCATCATTTAAACATATGAAGGAAGTTCCTGATAAGAAACAAGTTTGGGTTAAAAAAGAAAGAAAGGTTGAGGAAGTTAAAATGCTTAGTGAAGTCAAGGAACCATTACTTGACTTAGATAATTGTAGCTTGCATGAATTAATATCTATCTTACAAAAATTTGCAAGTGATTCTTCCATCAACTCTAACCAAGCAGGTTTTGATTCTTATATTGCTAATCATGTTTTAAAAGAAAAGATTGCTAGGTACAACCAAGAAGCTATGATACCACCTAAGCTTGGGGATGTATGGATTCCCAAAGTACTAGTAACCATTGGAAAAGAGACACACCATGCTATATTAGATCTTGGATCTAGTGTCTTTGTTTTATCTAAAGAAGTATATGAAGTCCTTGAATTAAAGAATCTTGAAAAATGCTCTATTGAACTTGCACTTGCTTATGATTCCATTAAATATGCTTTAGGAAAAGTAAGTGATGTTATGGTAGATTTGCATATGACATTTGTACCTGTTGATTTTCTAATCATGGATATGGGGAATAAAACCTCTAGTCCAACTATTCTTGGAAGACCTTTTCTTCATACCACAAGTGCTATCATTGATTCAAAAGAAGGGAATGTGAAGTTTCAGTTTCCACACAAGAAGTGCATAGAACATTTCCCAAGGAAGAGGGACACACCAAAGTTAAAGTTCCCTCATGAGCTTCGTCCACAATAATTATCAAGTAAGAAGCCTAGCTATATGGCTATAAAGAAAGCGCTTTACGGGAGGCAACCCGGTTGTTTTTATTTTTGATTTTCATTGTGTCCTCTTGCTGTAACAAGAGACTTAGTTTTTAGTTTTTTTATGGAATTTTTAATAAAGTGCCAAGTTTTACCCATTTTGGTTAGAAAGAATTGCTATTTGCATTCGGAGATTTTATTCCAGCACGAATCTATGCATGGTTTGATTTTTCATTCCTATTCTGTAACTCCGAATGAGCTGAACTTTTTACTGTAACTGTAACTTTTCATCCTCTGTATGCATGAATTTGATAGGAATTTTTCGACATGTTTAATTCTGGTAGAAAATTGCGTTTCGCTGCTGCTAATTTTCTGTACAGATTCTGTCCCATATTGTTTGATGCATTCTTTGAACTTTTAACTTGAATCTTTTTTATCCTATTGAGTTTATAAGTAGGCATACAACATTATACACTCTCTGGATATTAATATGAATTTTTGTCTAAGGATTCTATGCAGCAAGTAGTTCATTTGTCTATCACTACTAATGTCACCCCACAGAAAAGAAATGGAAAAAACAGTGTTTTGAAGTTTTTTCACATGGATTAGAGGAGATGCTGAAAGAACATGTGCCATACCCTCGTGTTTTGATGTTGACAACAATACAATTAAGTGCTCTAATGTTGAATCTCAGCTGTGCAGGAAATCCAAAAGAGTCGTCGTGAAAAGATGATCAAAATGGTGGTTTTTATGTTTACCGGAAGTACCGGTAAAGGCAGCAGTACTACCGCTGATCACTTCCGGTGGCAGTTCCGCTTATGAAATTTTGCTTCTGGAATGCCCCGGAAGTTGCACCGGAAGTAGCACCGGAACTTCCGGTTAACCGAAAGTACCGGTCAGCTCAGCGGTACTACCGCTGGCTACTTCCGGAGCCACTTCCGGAACCAGTGCCGCTTACGAAAATGCGCTTCTGTTCTTTTCCGGAAGTAGCACCGGAAGTGAGACCAGTACTACCGCTAAACCGGAACTACCGGCGCCACCAGCGGTACTTCCGCTCCTGCGGGAAAGAGGCCTGAGAAGACCGTTGACATGAAGAACAAGTGTGGATCGGAAGTACCGGCCCTCCTGGCGGTACTTCCGGCGCTGCGGGTTGAAGCGGCCCTCCAACGGCCAGAATTTCGTGAAGGAGTATAAATGCTCCTTCACCTACCTTGGGAGGACTAGCTTGTTCATTCTCTCTCTCCTCCATTAATTCTCTAAAAGGCTCAAGCTCAAATTCCTTAGATCTCTCAATCCCTCCACCCAAATTCGTCGATCTTTGGAGGATTGAATGAGAAGGCCCCGATCTACATCTTCACCAAGGCGTTCTTCATTTCACCCTCATTCACTTGAGGGATTTAATTTCTAGGGTTAGCGTTGTGTTACCCTTGTATTCTTGTGCTTACTACTTGTTGTAATTGTGACAGATGTGTTGATTTGGGAGCCCCCAATTAAGTTGTGGGTGTGTGGCCCAAAAACATTGTAAAGGCTCCGGATTCCGCCTCGAAGGATTCCGATAGTGGAAGGTGAACCAAACCCTCGGGTGCAGTTCATCGGAGAATAGGGTGAGGCCTTTGTGGCATCTTGAGTAGGCCTCTTGTTGCGAGCTCACACCCCTCTAACGAGACGTACTCCCTTAACAAGGAGGAACTCGGGAATACATCATTGTCTCCGCGTGCTTCCGCTTTCGGTTATCTCTTTCCCTTAGTTGTCTTTACTTGTATCGTTAATTGCCTAGTTGTTTTAGTTTGCTTCTCATTTAGGTAAATTCACCGTAGTTGCATATCTAGATAATTTACCTTTGTGTTAATCCTAAAATCGAAAAAGAATTAAAAATTGGTGTAGCACATATTCACCCCCCCCCCTCTAGGTGGCCATACAATCCTTTCAATTGGTATCAGAGCCTTGGCTCTTAAGTTAGGCTTCACCGCCTAAGAGAGTATGGGTGACGGTGATGGTGTTACGGGTGGTAGCACTCCTCCGGTGTCTATGGATGATCTCAAGAATTTGAGCATGATCCGATAAAGCCTCTATTCGCTCCAAAGCGCGTACTGACACCAATGGGTATTTAGATTCCCAGTCTATATCCATGAGTACGCGATCAAGCTTTTCATAAGTCGGCTCGGGAAGGCTGTTCGCCCAAGTGAACTGCCTACCGGTCATATGTACCTCTCTTAAATCCAGGCTGTCAATGACAGCGTTGAAAAGAAAGGGCTAATGATTATCGAATCGACATCTGCTCTTCTCGTGTCGGTATCATAGCACATTAAAGTCCCCCCTATAAGAATAGGGTGTGGGTTGTCTTTAGCTAGATTAACCAGTTTACGGAGAAACGCAGCCTTATGGTCCTCCTGCGCAGCACCATACACGGCAACTAAAATCCATATGTAGTTATCAGCCTTATTGCGGACATGGAAAATGTAAAAAATGATGAAAATATTCAAGAGAAAAAAATGTAAAAAAGGAGTATTCCCAATATAATGATGAAAATATTCACATGCACACCAAGATAGATACATGACTTGCATCAACAAAACCATTAACCAACATGTCGAAATCCATCGATCCCTGTTCAGGCATCGTTAGGAAGCATCCAAACCGCACGAAAATTTCATTTTACAAAAAAATCCTCCTCCATTCAAATCTTTTTGAAAATAATCATGTGATTCCTGTTCGAAATCATTGACCAAGATGTAGAAATACTCCATCGATCCCTGTTCACGCATGGGTAGGAAGCATCCAAACCGCATAATTTGGCCCCTTGCACGGATCGTGGACTTCAAACGTACCACCGGCGATGTCAAACACATGCAGCTGCTTTAGGTTGTCGCATGGCGCTAATTTTTTAAAAATAATACACAAAAATTATTTAATTCTGGAAATATTACGCAAATTTATTTTTTTCAAAAATATTATCCAATCGGCGTGCTGAAGCCGACAGGACCTTGTCGTCATTGGTGAAGCCGAGTAGTCCTTGGTGGCGTACCAGTGGCGTGTATGTGTGATCACTGGCGTGTTTTTGTGAGTGCACGCCACTAGTAACTAGTACCAGTGGCGTGTTTTTGTGAGGGCACGCCACTAGTCGGCTTCCCCAAAGAGGAAAAGGACTAGTCGTCTTCGACAAGGACGACAGGACCCTACTCGGCTTCACCAATGACGACAAGGTCCTGTCGGCTTCAACAACGCCGATTGGATAATATTTTTGAAAATAAATAAATTTGTGTAATATTTCCAGAATTAAATAAATTTCGTGTATTATTTAAAAAAATTGGCTCGCATGGCGTCATCCAGTGCACACAGTTGGGCCTCAGCCCAAAGCCGGTAGCGGCGCACCATCCTCCGAAGTGCCACGCGCACATGAGCAAGGCCCGGTCGCGGATGCTACGGACCTTACGCCACCTCCGCCGCGCGAAATCCATCCGGTAGACGCCGCAGCCGAGCACGCTCATGTCGACGCCGACGTCGCTGTGCAAGAACGCGGTGACCAGAAGCAGCTCCCCGTCGAGCTCGACGCAGCACGGCGCCATGGACGTCATCCCCGCGTGACGCTTCACGGCGGCGACCGCCACGGAGGTGATGACCAGGAGAACTCCAGCACCCCGAGCTCGTCGGTCGACTTGATGAAGTAGAACCTGCCTCCCATCGCCGTCAGCCGGGTGATCGGCCTCTTCACGTGCATGATGCAGCCTAGCCCCGGAATCATGTCGCTTCCCAGGTCGTACTCGTGCCTCACCCATCCAGAACCAGTAGCCGCCGGCGCCGTCCCGCCGCCAACACGGCAGTACCATATCACCGTGTCCTCCGGCTCGACCACGACCACCGGGAAGCCGGCCGTGCCGGTGGGCTTTCCGGACAAGGAGCACGCGGAGTTCATGGGTATCTCCTGCGTCAGGGCCGGACGGCAGCGCGATCTTCTCCGAGGTTTGGGGGCTCCACAGGAAGGTGCTGAAGCTTGAAGGATCCCACGAGAGGACCCACCCGTGCGGCGTCACCCACCTCCGCCCGTTCCGTAGCACGTCGCCGTTGTTGCACGTGTGGTACTGGTAATCCCCATTGGAGATGTCCAGCAGGGTTGTGCGTGGTTCGCCTCCCGCGCCATCGTGATCGATGACCAGGTACGGCGGCAAGGGCACCGATGACTCCATGATCGATGCTAGATATTGCAATGGGTTCTCAACAACTAGCGCCTCGTGGCCGATCCTGTCAACGACGACTGCCGCGTAAAGCCTTTAGTCGTCGCCGATCGAGTTCTATATATATGGAGCCGGGAGAAGTTGACAACAGATTCTGAAAGTGCGTGGTGTGTATATACATGTTCGACTACGACTCAAATCCCTTTCCTACTCCAAATACTATCAGAGTCGTGAAGATTTAGAACGGCTTCATGTTTACCATCTATCACGAAGCTAGGGAACTAGTACATATTTAAATGGACATTAGTACATATTATATGCTACCTTTTCATTTGAATGCCACAAATTAATACTCCCTCCGTTCCTTCATATAAGGTGCCTAAGGTTACTTCTGCTTCGGTACACCCCTCTCAAACTCAAACACAACAATGGCTGAGATCGCTCCGTACCCCTTCATAACTACGGGCATGATGGTCATTAACGAATTATCAAGTTGTACGTATAGCCTAGTGAAACCCATACGATTAATTTGGATATGTACACATCCTGTATGTATATGAAATCTGTAATTATACATCTACATATTAATTAAAAAAAGGTCTATAGGAGGATTCGAACTCACAGCATCCAATAAACAGGCGGAGTGACCTAACCACTACACCACCGAAGCGTTTGTGTTATTTAACTAACCGGGTGCTAGTTAAATAAACGCCGGCATGAATGTAGATGGTTTTGTGGAAGGTGATTATCCAGGTGTTAGTCTCACATGCTTCTTCATCGTATGTGTTAGGGAGTACTGCGTCAAAAAGGAAGGAGTACGTACCTGACATTACGGGAAAACCGTAATCAGAACACATCAAACTACTTCCGTGTGATTAAATAAAAGACGAAACAAAAAATTGTTGTAAAAGATGAAACAAATTGTTGTAAAAGGTACAAATTGTAATAATCGCTTCTTCCGTGTAAAAAAACATCAAACTCCTTCCGTTTGCTTACAAATTGTAATAATCGCTTCTTCCGTGTGATTAAATAAAAGACGTAACAAAAAATTGTTGTAGAAAATATAAAGTTCCGACGTACGCTCGCCGTCATGCAATCAGGGCATCGACATGGATGGACGAGTCGCCTCGGCGGCATCTCGTCCTAGGGCGGGTACTTCGTGATAGTGGTGACCCAAATGGATGGCCAACCCGCAACGGGAGCCAAAAGGACAACATACGGCAGCGAGCCGCGCCGGACGGCCAGAGAAGCAACTTGGCAAATGGTCGGAATTACGTCTTAGGTGTAGTAGGTTGTGGTCGTGTTTCCATTACTTATGATGATAGGTTATAGCCGTCCAAATTGTGCGGGTGTTTCTATCACATTTATGGGCCGTATATAACTTGATGTTTTCTCGCCGCCGTACTTCCTTGATGACACCGTAAAAATAGCATTCCTCCAGCCTTCACTAAATCCCATGTATGCTCGCCGGCTTCTCCTCACGGACGGCGGTGCACGCGCTGCGGTTTCTCTGACGTTCACTCAATATTGTTGTACGACGGCTTGCAGCAACCATGGTGCTGCATTAATCCGTGGAAATAGTACAATCGGACAAAACCAAACTGTCTAAACCACTGTTTGTAATGTGTCTTAGACCGGGATGCAGGTGGAAATCAACGTAAATAAGCTATTTGTTTGCATAAAACGCACATGTCTTTCAATGGTCCAATGGCTGGGTCACTAGCACGCTTTGCCCATGGCATATGGGTTCGAGTACTCCCATTGTTATTTTGTTTTCTTAATTCGCTATGACGCTGCTTCACATGTAAAAAAAAAAGGATGGGGATCGCTGCGGCATATCGTACAAGGTATTCCTAATACGTGCACCTATACATGGATTGGGTCCAATGGCTTCAGCGGAGGTCAGAGGACCATATTACCCTTGTGAGTTTCAGGGAGGGGGGTGTACCGAAGCACGCCTCGCCTAAGGTTTTGCGAGAAATTTCAAAATATAAGGTGTATTGCGATTTATGGATAATTGTACCATTCACAAGTGAGTTAAAATATGAAAATGAGGGATTTGAATGATTGTTTTGTATTTATGGCTATTAGGGACTCCTATTTCTAGATTTTTTTCGTAAAAAATAAGTCCACCACATGTAAAATACTGATGTCTTAATATCCGTGCAAAAACCTTAGACACCTTATATTATGGAACAGAGGGAGTACATGGTGACTAATATTTTATTTTTTTCCGGATAAATAAATTATTATTTGATTAAATATTTTAAATGAATATTTTTAAGAGCCAAGGCAATAAAAAGGATAACTAGCCAACCTTTTCTTGTAAGAAATTGTTTATATCACCAAATGAGGTAGATCAATGATGAAGCGTCAAATTTTGTCAAATGGAATAGAAAATTATATTGGTTAATACCGTACTTCTATAGAACAAGTTGGAAAATCTGAATCTGTTATCTTTTTGAAAGTCTAGCAAAAAAGTCGGGCAAACAATTAGCATATCTAAATAAAGTTTTAATTATCTGGGCATGTAAAAAAGATTATCTTTTCACTTGTTGGTATGGGAGGTAGGAGCATCATGTAGATCAAAATTGTACCAATCATGCAAATTATTATTTTTACTATACTTGGAGTTGTCTGGTTCTATTTGTTGTCTGGATTAATAACACTTAATGGTGAACATTCAAAACCCTATTTTTCTCACATTTTGTAAGTTAACTACTTAAATTATTAGGTACACAACAGCTAGAACTGACTTGAACTTCAATTGTCGTTATTGAAGACTAGCAAATGTGACCTTGTGTTGAATTATTTGAAAACAGTTTTTTCTTGATGTGACGAAGTATTCATGATGGGGACACATTGCCCATATTTTAGAGATTTTGCCTCTGCATCCAACATCTGAAATCGCCACTGACACACCACATGATTCAATGACACAAATTCTGGAGCAACGTGTACCATATTAAATTTTCAGGCGCATTATGAATGTTTTCAGAATTACACCTTCTACCGAATATAACCTAGCACCATAAATGAACTAAATTCACCTAATATCAAACGGTTAACATGACATGATGGTACACAACAAACACAGCGAAGCCGAGGGAGAGGTCGAGACTCCATGTGCTTCCGCAGGTACACAACAAACACATCGCCTACGTCTAGCATCACGCCTCTGACCAGCAGCATGTATGCCACAACCGTGGCCCCATGCACTGCCGCTCAATGTGGCACCATCCGCATGAACACATATGTATTAATTACGAATTAAATTTGGATGAAACATGTATTAAGTTCAAAACCTTGGTTATTTGACCGGAAGAAGCAGAATCGTGGACTTGTAAAAGGACAAAAGGTAGAAGCATTGTATAAAATAGAAACTGACTTAAGAATCTGGAGGGAGGTGTGTTTTACAAAGTGTGCGGCATGATTCTCCAACAAATGGATGTACTGATAGTATAGGGGTGCCAATGTATTTCTCATGGTTTGCACATATGTTGAGGTATGCGTAACCCTCCCCTCGCGTAACCCTCCCCTCGCGTCCGCGCGGCGGCCGCCGCGCCGCGCCGGCGCGCCCCTTCCTCCCTCCCCTAGCCCTCCTCTGCGCGGTCTCTTCTCCGCCGCCGCCGCCCGGAGCGTCGCCGGGCAAAGCCCCTGCGGCGCGGCGGCGGCGGCGGCCTTCCTCAGCCTGGCGATCGGGGTGCGGCGGCGTCCCTCCACTCCTTTCAAGCGGCAGCGATCCGAGATGGCGGCGACTGGGGAGATCACGCATCGGCGACGTTCGTGGTGGTCGTTGGCCCCGAGCCCTTTGGGCCTCGGCGGGCGGCGGCGCTGCCGACCTTCGGCGGTTGCAGGATTTCCTCTTGGCTATCTCTGAGTCACAGAGGGCGCCCTGGATCTGATCCGGGTTTGGTGGTGGTGGCTTCCTTCTTCGCCGGAGGAGGTCGGCTGGTTGCTGGGGTGGCGGATCACGAGATCGTCTACTCCGGTGATGAAGATCTAGTCGACGACGAGCTAGCGGTGAAGGGGCCACCGGTGAAAACCGCGCCTTGACATCGTTCTTGGCGGATGATGGCGGCGGCTATTGGCGTCGTTCCCTTGCGAAGGCATCATCTTTGCTGGCCTCTTCGCTTGCTATCGCCGAGTTGGGGATTCACGGCTGTCGGTGAAAACCGTGCCACGATTGGCGGGCGATGGCGGCGTTATGCGCCGCTTCCTTCTTGAAGGCATCGTCGTCGCAGTCTGCGGCTACTCACTCGTGCTGCTCCGGGGGAAACCCTAGATCTGGGTCTCCCGGATCGGACGATGACGGCGCTTCCTGCGTCGTTCTACCTCTTGGGGCATCGTTTTTGGAGCAGCGGCTGGATGGAGGTGGATCTTGGTGGAGTGGTGTTCATCTACTACGTTGACGTCGATGATTCTCGGCGGCGTGGAGCTGCGGGGTATCGAAGACGGGCGCGGACTGCTGGACGCGTGCAGGATGGTGGAGCTGTCTGGCGTCATGGTGACATCGACGGCAGGCCTGGCACGGTCAATGCGTTGATCTCACTTGGAGATGGGTTCGAGATTGGTGGTGGTTGCGAATTCTGCGACGTGTGCGATGGCACGCCCTCAGGGTTTGTTTTTTTGATGTTGTGCGTTGGTGTACCGTCAGGGAGTATGGCCTTGTTCATGGTCATCCCCTTCATCGTAGGTATAGCGAGTTGTCGCTAGGAAGGAGGCTTCGAGTTGATCTTTGTATTCCCCTTGTAAGGCACTGCGAATAATTTAATAAAGCATAGAGCTGTGTGCATCCTTTGGATGCAGAGGCTGGGGCTATGCTCCCTTATCTTAAAAAAACATATGTTGAGGTATAGCTGGACGCAGAGGATAAGACCCAGGTTTTCATAGTTGTAGACTTTTTTGTTTTTGTTTGGGATAGCCCAAACCAGGGGTGAGCAGGGGTCAGACCCCCCCCCCCCTCCCCCCCGACCGTAGATTTTTTTAGCAAAAAACAACACATCTAGAATCCAAGTACATCGATCGTGGACCCTGATCATTGGCCATATCTTGCCGACGGCGGAGGAAATTGATCGGTGGCTTGGCCATGCAGCCGAATAGGGGCGGCTGCCGCTACTCACTTGTCGTACATTCACACCATAGATTATCAGTCAAGGATTCAAGGTATGTACGCGACACACATATAAATTATTTGTAATCTGCTCTACTTCCCCATTTGCTTTGGTCTACCTCTTTGTTAGTTAAAAAACAAAGAGAAAACATATATGATTTTCACGTAAATTGTTTTGATAATGAATCTGTGCCGTAAGTTTAAAATTTGGATCAAATTGTTAGCGAATGGTGATAGTAGGCTATTTCTAAACTTGCGGTAATTTATATCCATATATAATGTTATTGGCTTATCGCTAGTTAATAACTTGTTATGCTATTTTGCTTTAGACTTGATATCTTAATATATTATACTATAATGTGATCATCACTCGCACCCCCCCCCCCCCCCCCCCCCCTCCTACTTAAATCCTGACTCCGCCCCTAGTTCAAACAAATACAAATATGGAAGCAAAGATCAAACTAAGAATATACTGTTAAAAAAAACAAATACAAGTATACACGAAAAGTACAAGACACAAATGCACGAGAAGTGTTAAGGTGTAAATGGGCGCCCAGGATAAGACCTAGATGCTAACGTACGCTTTTTTTTATAAAGGGATTTTATTACTTAAAAGTTTAAGTATTACACCGGCCTCAGATGCTAACGTACGTAGTTGTAGACTTTGTCGTTGGGGGTAGTGCAACCAAATACTAATATGAAAGCAAATATCAAACTATAAATATACAATTATTCAAAAAAAATACAGGTACATATTGGAGCAGGAAACTCAGTACAAGACGCATAAATTTTTTGTACAAATAATAGCAGTTATACAAAATAACAGATGTTCAAAGTGAGGGACTCGCACGTTGACAAGAACGAACCCCGACCGAGGCACCAACTGGAAGAAAAGCACACAGTGATATGATCCACAATACGCCCGCCGGCGAGATCAGGGGCTCGGGACGGTGTGGCAGACGGTGTTGCAGACGTCCATGCAGCCGAGGAAGAAGCTGGCGAGGCAGGTCTTTCCCAAGGGCGTCAAGGCGCAGATGGTCTGGCACATGGCTGCCGAGAGCGAGCCGCAGCCCTCTCGGCATTTCGCTCTGCAGTTCGTCTCGGGACTAGGGCAGGCTAGTCCAGCCCCACCGCCTAGAGCTGGATACGCCGACGGCGACCCCACACAGGACTGCACCAGCAGCATGGCGACGCACACGAAGGCGGCGACCATCTTAAGCGCGGAGGCGGCGGCAGCCATCGATCGACCGGCCTTTAGAAGATTTCGGGCTGCTAGCGGGCTGGAAAGGAAAGGGAGATATATAGGTATATATAATTATATATACTGCCAGAGAAGATCGATTCTGAGATGAGTAGTGCTTCCTGTTTTTCGAAGTGGTTTCTCTATGATTCTGAGGCGATCGATGGTGCTCTTTTGTAGGCAGCAAAACGCAATCAATGGAAACCTCTCCAGCTAGCTTGCTTGCTTGCCTAGTACTCGCTGTCACAAAATCACTTAAATCGTATGGAGCGTATCTCCACCATGTTATCGAGTAGTAGAATGGAGCGGATCTTCGCTACCAGCCTTCTGCTGCCTATAAAAAAGGAGAGCATCATCTTCCTACAGGCACCAATTCGATCTCATCCCCCGATCGCTCCATCTATCTAGCTAGCCATATATATATAAGATCGATCGATGGCCGCTGCCACCGCGTCGAAGATGATCGCCGCCGTGTGCGTCGCGATGCTGCTGGTGCAGTCCTCTCTGGGATACCAGCCGGCGCTGCCAGCCCTAGTAACGAGAGCGAATGCCGAGCAAAGTGCCGGCTGGGGTGCGACCCCGTCTCGGTGGCCATGTGCCAGACCATATGCACCGTGCCGATCACGCCGCTGGGCAGCACCTGCGTCAACAACGCCCTGATCGCCTGCGGCTCCGTCTGCCTGGCCACCTGCCAGACCCTTTGGCGCCACTGATGATCTCGCCGGCTGCCTATATATAATGAGTGCGTTGTTCCAGTTGCTACCTCGGAGAATTTGGTCTTTCTCAACTCTACTACTCTCTTCTTTGAATTCGTTTGTGTCTGTGTGTGACAAGAACAATTTCATTCGTTTCTATTACTAGCTAATATGCCCGTGCGTTGCTACGGGATGACAAATTATCTAGTGAAGAATCGTTACTGAAAATCTTTTTTTTCTTATTGGGACGCATATCTCCTGACATGACACAGGTCCTTTTTGGCAGTTGCCATTGTGAAGATTCATTATTGAAAATCTTTTTTTTTCTTAATGGGATGCATATCTCCTGACATGACACAGGTCCTTTTTGGCAGTTGTCGCTCCACTGTCAAGAGCATGTGCTCTTCTTCCCTTAGCGTGTACCCGGCCTTGTGGAAGTCATGGGATTCTTGCTAGATTAGGGTGAACAAAACATTCATGTCCGGTGTCAACATGGAGGGTGTCGTGTGTTGGAGCTGCCTTAATTATTGTTGTCTCACACATTCGCTTGAACAATCAGATATTATTGTTGTCTCACACATTCGCTTGAACAATCAGATATCTAGAGGTCGCAGAAGTAGCTTTGCTTGCTTCTGCATGATAAATTGTAAATACAGTCACATTCATTTGTCTTGTAAACCATATCATAGTAAACTTTTCTACAGATAATAGGTACAACCAAATAGAAAGCCAGCCAATTAAGACTGGGCTAGCCACACAACATGGCGCATTATGATTGACAGGTTTGTCAATGAGTATCAGCCCATCAGGCATGTTCTTTCTATTAAAATAGAATAATAGGCAGTGTCACTCAATTCCTGATGAATCTCTCGTGTTCTTCAACCAAACCACGCACTCCATCTTATCCTTGCCCAACATGTACTCATAGTGATTTAACTTTATTCCATGTCGCTCAAAAAATTCCAATATAAATGAGATTAAACATAAGCTTTGATATGCTAACAACTATATGAATGTTTTTCAACTTAGCCTACCACATATTCATGTCCACATGTAGTGATCTGAAGTTGATGTTGATGTTTCATCAGTCACCGGGACACGACTCCCCTGTACCATGGTTGCAAACCGGTCTCATTGCATTGAAGCTCATAACCATCTAAGGCATGTGCCAATGCATCGTCTCTTAGCACGTTGTTATAGGAGCATTAATAATTTAAGAGACAACCATGCCGATGCATTGTTTGTTAGAGATTGTATTTAAATTTAATGTTTTGGAGCTCATGCATGCATGTGATTGGGCTAGCACCCTTTTTTTGCCTATGGCCGCATGCAAAGGTTGTATCTTAGCTAAAATACAACCTCATACTCTCTTTTCATTAACTACACTACCACATAAGCAAAATGCATATGAAACCGCGCTAAGAGACTTGCATTGGCACAGGCCTAACAACCCAGTCTAGAGCATATACATACCTGCAGCTTATAACTCAAGTTCCCATATTACACATGAGGCAGTAGGAAAAGTTTGACATACCCATGAGAAATTAAAAATAACCTGATATACCTTCAACTATTAAAATAACCTGATATACCCAAGTTCCCATATTAGCCCGTCTTTTGTCCAACCCCCTCCGGCCCTCCACGCTCGCCCTCCTCTCGGCCTTCATGTACTACGCGCCCCATGCCGCCTGCCAGTGCAACATCACCCTCTAGCGTCGCCCCATATCCAAGGGCAGTGAGTCGCTCTCCCCCGCCGCCGATGCCTCTCCCGCGGGCCCTATGCCCTGCTTACGGCATCCGGCATTGGCCTGGACCACCGCCGCTGGATTGCCGCTCTGCGGCACGTCCACGAGTGCCTCGTCGACGGCGTGTTACGGCTGAGCACGTCCAAGATCCGGATTGGCTTCGACTTTGCTGGCGGCGCCGCCAACTTCGCTGCTCGAATGAGGAAGCGCGGCTGCGCGGGGAAGCCAACGAACTTGTTCGTGGCGGTCGAGGCTTGTTCCCACTGCTACCACGCTGTCCTACTGAAAACAAAAGCACCAACGACCAGTCAAAAAAAACTAAAAAAAATACAGCGGCTAACAGAAGCATACGGATGCAAGTCATGTAGGCACAACAACACGCTCACATATATCTTTTTCTAAACCTCAATGTACTAAGTTGTAAAAAAATAAATGATATAGTACTATTTTACAGGTTAATCACATCAAGCTAATGATATTTACAAATCTACTTTGGACATCTTCTAATGGTAACATATCATTTTATGAAAAATACATTTTTTTGGCTTTATGCCTCTCAAATATCTTGAATGCTATTTGACATGATATTCAAAGACTTGATGTGTGCTGAATTACTGACATACATAACAGTTCATTTGAACACTTGATGTCCATGATATTCAATAATACCAGAGCTTGATGACTAAGATACAATACAGTTCATTCAAAATCCAAGATCAAGCTGTGCATATTTTTCAGAATAACATGCCAAATTTAATATAGTTCAGACATCGATTGTTCCACAAAAATGACTTAATAACTACAGATTTTAGAATCCATACCATTAAGTATGACTGAGCTGACACTTTGTCGTGTACACTCTTGAAATGAGAGTGATACTCAGTTACAAGCAACCACTCAATAAAGTTTACACCACACTCTGGACCCACGTGTCTGTAAAATGTCAAATTGCAAATCGATAAATGCCAATGAATGCAACATTTTAGAAGTACCCAGATTCTTAAGTTATAGGAGCCTGCAATTGTTTTGTCCATTGATCCTTTTAAGCATTAATACCAAAAGCTGTTGTACTGCTAACTCATATACCTTGTTAACATGCAATAAGGCTCCATAAGATAACTCATACCTTGTAAACTGAAATTCAGAAGTAGATGAGTTCCATTTAGAAACCTGCATACTGTGCGTGTATAAGTGAAAAGGCAGTATAAGTTAACCTGCATTAACCTTCAGTACAAACAGTGTAAGCACATGAGACAAACTGCAAACTACAAAAAAGATAGCATTCATATATGAGGATAGGACGATACTTGCGTCAGTTGTCTGCTTTCATGGTTCCCATGCAAAAGGGTTACGTGTTCAGGATACCTAATGACAGTCATGTAATTCAGCAAATAGAATAAGAAATTTACCATGATACAATGGTAATTGGAAAGTCTTTACGTGCAAACCAAACCAAACCGGATTCGAACATAACTATGTGGTACGAACAGTTGTCTCACCAATATGGAGTCAACAAATACATTACTACAGGCAAAATTTATCAAGCATAAAATAATTCTTCCGTTCTACAGCAAAGGAGTATCAAGTATAGCCACCTGAATGTTCTAACTTCCTGTAGATGGCTAACAGTCGTACAAACAGCCCTTGTAGATACATTAGATATGAACACCCATGTGCTAAATCACTGATTACAACATACTGAATTAATGACGAAAACAACCATAGAAATGTAGCAAGATACTATGTGCGAAAATAAGTCATAGCGTGCAAAGAAATTTTATACATTTAACTGGTTACAGCAGGAAACAAAGTCAGCATTGCATCAACAATTAATCTCCAACATGCTCAATACTTGAATAATGAGACCACCTTTGTCAAGCAGACGTTCAATTCAAGACCACAAGGCTGCTGAACCCGTGATGCACAAAATCACCCTGCAACAAGGCAACCCAAACTCAGTAGGAATAAGGAAGCGGTCACTTCAGACCTAAGACACCAAACCACCAGCAGAGACAGAGACCATATTCTAGTGGTTGCAGGTTTTACTTGACTCCATTGGCGTGCGTGTCGGAGTTCATATCTGGGCGTGTAACAGAGCTGGAAGAAGTTGCCGCGTGGGCGGCGGCGGAGCGAGAAGTCGAGGGTCGTACGCCGCCGATTGCGAAGCAAGGAAGGGGAGGGGCGGCGCCGATCAGGGGATAGGGAAGGGCTCCGCTGTTGGAGGCATTGGTGGCGGGCGCGTCGACCTTGAGGCGTCGACGATGGCCTTGCTCGTGCTTCGGAGGTGGGCTTGTGAGCGTGGATCACATCAATGGTGACCTCGAGGTAACAACCGTGAGCGGGGAGCTCCTCGCAGGCGGGTGCGTGGGCGTAGGTCGCGTCAATGGCGGCCTGGGGCAAGGAAAGCAGTGCTGCTAGGGCACGAGCAAGGCGATGGTGGTGTTCGGGATCGGGGGGTCGGCCTTGGAGATGGGGATCGAGGGGGTGGCCATCGTGGAGATAGGGTTTGGGGTTCTCGGCTTCTAGCGTGCAGAGGTGAGCGAGCGGGGGATTTTTGTTGGGCTTGGCCCATTGGGTCACACACGAGAGGAGCGCGAGGGACGGTGGACGAAACTGATTGACGTACGGCAAACAAAATTTACTTTTTAGGTAGTAGAGATATCACACATGCATGTGCCTGGCCGTCGCGCATGTAAGGAGTGTATCCTTGTATTTTTATTACTCCATCCGATCCATAAAAAAATGTCGCTCATTTTATACTAAGCTAGTACAAACTTTGTACTAAGTGTGTGACACTTTTTATGGATCGGAGGGAGTATTAATGTTTTAAGTGACTTGACACTTTACCGGGTGCTTTTTGTCGGGCACTTGGCGTAATCCTCATAAATACAAGTGGTGTAAAATCACCCGGTACATATACGAAACTCAACAAAGCTTGCCCGAGTATGCGGCCTAACATGCTCGGCAAACGACATGACCTCAACAAAGGCTAGGACATGCGTCCCAGCTCACAACATTGTCATGTTTGCCGCCGAGTGTCGATGGGAAGACATTGGGTAAAGTCGTGCCCCTGTTAGCAATGTTTCTCTTTGCTGAGTGCCTGACATATTGCACTCAACAAAGAATGTTTTTCGGAAATTTTTCTTCTCGCTCCTCTTTTTCATCATTTTTCTTCTCTCTCCCCCTACTCTCTTTCCCGCCCCCTCTCTTTTTTCCGCCCTCTCTCTTTACCGTGGTGGGGAAAAGAGCGGGAGAAATGGTGCTAAAAAGGCCATCGGCCGACCTAAATCCAAAACACACAAATTCCCCATTTTGAATCCCTCATGTTGTGTTCAAGTGTGGCCTCTGTCTTCCGCCATTGATGGTTGCTGCGGTGCTTTCAATGTGCCAACGGAAGAAAACTGCCAATGGTTCTAAAAAAAAAAACTGCCAATGGAGAGAGGAGATGACACGAGCGAGGAGAGTGAGGAGTGGAGTGGAAGGTAGAGTGGGCGATGATAGGATTTATGGCGCGTGTTTCCGAAGCGACGCATCCCCCTAGAAATTTTCGCTCCTCCAAAGTTGGCTCCAAGAAAACGATCGATTCGACCCGCAGAGCCAATTTTTTGGCCGCTTTAAAGTACGTGCATCGCACGTACAAGCTTCCTCCGAAAGCAAACAAAACAAATTTGCATCCACGGGCCTGCATGGAGGCCATGCGACTAATCAAGCATGCTCATAGAGAACCACCATACGAGATCTTGAGGTGCCATCAATTCAAATTTTGCCACTCTGATTATTTTTAGATTGTTGATTCAGTAGTTGTAGTCTGAAGATACTTCATTCACGGACACTTATGATCATCGTCATGTAGTCTAATGAATCATTGGTTGGATGTTATGACGTGCAATGATTTAATTCTGCAATGACTTAGTGACTATTTGTTACATCACAATGAATCACGCTGATTAGCTGGGATTATTGTGAGACGTAGTGGGACATCCACTAGATCCCACAAAAGGTGTCATTGGTTGGCTAAGTGGAGTGTGGAAAATTTCCGCCCCGAATAATTTTCTTGGCGGCAAGCGGACATCTTAATCCCACCCCACTTGAATTCCTATGTCATATGCTCTTTTACAAGAAACATAATATAAACATTTTCAAGACAATTTGATTCAACAACAAGAGGGACGCTTGCCTTCGAAATTGGTTCTGGCTAAGTAACCTCAATTCTTACAGAAACCATGCCCGTGTCAACCAACCTCGATGTTTCGAAATAAATTGCCTCTCTAATCTTAAAATACTTCTCATTCTACACTCCCAATGCAACTTTAGGTTTTGTCTTCCTATTTTGCTCTCAATCAATGGCATACAAAAAATAATATTTAAATTCCTTTTGGAGGAAGATAAAGTACACTTGATTGTTGTGGGAACAAGTGGCTCTACCTAGAGATCGCACCTAGTTGGTGGCAAATTATCAATTAAACTAAGTCATCCAAGCAATCACTAATGTTAAAGAAAAAAAGAGGCAAAAATCATGTTCAATTAAAGTGTTTTTCTATAATGTTATACACCTATGAACCAAGCACGGTATCGTTTCACAATATTTTGTGCACTACATTTCTGTTTTATTTAAGGCCAATATCTCATCTTATGTTCATAAGAAATTAAAACAACAAAAATGGCTCGAACATTCGAAAAGATGGAATTCCAAAATGGTTCTATTTTCATCCGCATCATGTTCGTCCGATACTCCTTTGAGTTTTTCTGTCTAACAAGATTTTGCCTCTTTCTAGTCTTGTTTAACCAGTATCTAACTAGATTTTGCCTATTTCTACACCCGAGCTCCAGTGCTCCCACCACTTAAAAAAATCGAAAAACATATTTATAAGTTTCAAAAATTCTGAAAAAATCATGCAAAATGACAAAGTATTTTGCACGCTTGTAGTATACATCCTTACCAACATGCATGATTTTTTTCAGAATTTTTAAAACTTCTAAATATGTTTTTCGATTTTTTTTAAAGTGGCGGGAGCACTGGAGCTCGGGTACTTTCCGCTATTTCTAGGCTTGTTTAACCAGTTTTCCTTCTTTCGCTTGTTATTTTTCTTGTCAGTCAGATTATAATAAGATGGATCCAGCAGTCCCAGCACAACATAGCAAAGTTTTTGCAGCAGCTCACCGCCCGGAGGACCCCTTCCCTAACCACTGCCCTCGCCCGCAGACACACAAGAGAGGTTCGTGCTCCCGCCCCGCCCCGCGACACGCTCCCCCGAGATCTCCCGCAGCACGCGGCAGCAGATCCGCGCGGCCGCGGTGCCCCCGGCGAGGTCTCCGGCCCGGATCCCGGCCATGGCGGGGATGGAGGCCTTCGAGGCCTACTTCCGCCGCGCGGATTTGAACCAGGACGGCCGAATCAGCGGCCAGGAGGCCGTCGCCTTCTTCCAGGGCGCCGGCTTGCCGCAGCAGGTCCTCGCCCAGGTGAGCGCCCTGAAACCCCCGCCCCCATCCGATTCGTGCCACCCAGTGAACATTCGCCCGAATTTTCTAGGCGTGTTCTCCGTGAGCAGCGTTAGATAGATCTCTCGCGCCGCGAATTCGAAAGAAGCTAAGGGTTGTCGCTGGTGTTGTGCTGCAGGTGTGGATGCACGCCGATCAGAACAAGACCGGCTTCCTCGGCCGGCCGGAGTTCTTCAACATGCTGCGCCTGGTCACCGTGGCGCAGAGCGGGCGTCAGCTCACGCCCGACATAGTGCAGTCTGCGCTCTACGGCCCTGCCGCTGCCAGAATTCCACCTCCCAAGATAGCCGCTGCGGGGCCGTCCCCTCCACAGGCGGGCGCGGCGGCGGGCGCTCCTAGGCCCCAAGGTAATGCTGCGAGCACATCGGCTCAGGGGCAGGCTGGAGTCGCGCAGATGAACCCGGCTGCCGCCCCAAGGCCACAAGGAAGTGGTATGATGCCAGCTGCCGCTCCGAGGCCACAGGGAAGTGGGATGATGCCGGCTGCCACTCAAATTGGCGGTGCGCCGCAGATGAACGCTGGAGCTGTTCCGAGACCCCAGGGCGTCAACTCGATGATGCCGGCTGCGAGTCATGGTGGCGCCATGCCGCCGAACCAGTTTGCAGGGCCGAGGGGCAATCAGTCGCAGCCTCCTAACATGGGATTTAATCAGCAGCTCCCCCCTTCAAGCACTGGTTTCATGAGGCCACCTCAGGCGGGAGCTCCCCCAGCATCGCTTCAAGCAACTGGAATGAATCAAAGTCCACTGGGTGGAGGCAGCATGGGAGGATCAGCTGGTTGGCAAGGAGGTAATGCTGGAGGTATGTCACAACCTTCTCCAGGACCAGCTGTTCCTTCACAGACTACATCAGGTGGATTTGGTCTTGGAATGTCTAGCTCAGTGGGCATGGCTTCTGGACTGCTGGCACACGCAATGTCGTCTTCATCGTTGCCTCCCCAGAACAACAGTGCTGTGTTGCCTCAAGATTCGAGAGCTTTGGTGCTATCTGGAAATGGCCCTGCCAGTGGCTTGGGAGCAAGCACTGACATCTTCTCTGCACTTTCGCAGCCAAAGCCGAGTACATCCGCGCCTGCACTTCCGACAAGCACGATGCCCAACTCATCTAGTTTTATGTCCACGCCGACTGGCTCCCAAAACCTCGCTAATCTAACACAGCTTGGTTCTCTCCAAGGTACTCCAACAGTGAGTTATGGCAGCAGCCAACCTCAACAGACGCAGCCTATCACAAGGCCGACTGTTCCAGCTCCAGGTGTTTCTGCCGGGGTTTCTAATTCTACCTCTCAATGGCCAAAAGTTAATCAGTCGGATATCCAGAAATACACTAAAGTCTTTGGAGATGTGGATAGGGACAGAGATGGCAAAATAACTGGCGCAGAAGCTCGCACCCTGTTTCTCAGTTGGAGACTTCCAAGAGGTGCGGTGTCATCACCAACTTTACTTTCATAAGCATGTAAATGTTTATTTCTGTAAGATGCTCTAATGCATTCTAGTAGCAGGATTCCTTTGCAATTCTTATTTCATGAGCTCCTTGTTCGAAACCTATTTCTGTCATTGGTTTTTCCATAAGGCTATAATTGTGTTTTATTTCTGTTTCTGCAATAGTGTCCAGTAACTGATGCAATTGTTGTTCCTTTATATACTTTGTAGATATACTGAAACAAGTGTGGGACTTGTCTGACCAAGATAATGACGGCATGCTTTCTCTGAGAGAGTTTTGCATTGCTCTGTATTTAATGGAGAGGCACCGAGCTGGAACTCCTCTACCTCCAGCGCTCCCTGACTCCCTTAAATTTGATGAGACACTGTTACGAGCAACAGGCTTGCCTTCGACAGCATATAGTGCCCCATCATGGCAACAGAATCAAGGTAATAGTTGTATTGCCTGGCAGATCTCAGTTACATGATATAATGTAGTGCAAGTTGCAACATGGCATCCTGTGTTTACCTTTCTTGACCTGCCGCTCATAAGATATTTGATATTGCGCTAGGGTTACCGAATAGGGGTCCTGGCGCACCTGGGTTGCCTACTGGTGGTATACGCCCACCCTTGCCACAACCTTCGCATTCACAGGCTGATGTTGCTACAAGACAAGGGCAACCAAGATCTTACATGCCTGGTATGGATAATCATGTGGCAGCTCATGGAAGCAAAGATGACAGAAGTGCGGTGAACGCAGCTGCGCAGGAGGTAGCTAATGCTCCTAAGAAGGTATTGGACCCCTTCCTTAAATCCAAATTGTTGTGCTGAACTGCCAGTCATTGACTATCCACGCTCCACTTTGACCAGACAGGATTTATGGTGTCCAGCGCCAGTTGATGTACATTTAGAATATTTAAGCTGCTCGTATTAGCCATTTAAGCAAATACAGCCGAATACATGATTTAACAAATGATCAGGGTTGTACCGCTGTACTCGAGAAACTGGAGTGCCGATGAAAAATCTAAATCAGGCTATGAGGAAAATCCAATCACATAGACAGTCTCTTATATATCATACTGGCAATACAATTGTTTGAAGAATTACGTTTTATCAAACAGCAAATATTGGAACTCTGAACTGGCCATTTATAGAAACATGCCATCCTTCTAGCATTCCTAGATACAAAATCTATACTTAGTTCTTCATAGGCAACTTTCTCCACACCATTTTCAAAGGGAGGAAGGGATTACTAGTTTCTTGTGCTTTTGAATATGATTGTTTTTGGAAAAAAAAAACTGCACTTATTTAATTGTGTGTTCGGATGGCCTTTTTCTACAAACTAAATTATGTATAGCTGAACGAGCAATATCTATAAAGTCAGGAAGATGTTGTTATCATGCTCTGTAGTTGCAGCTGCTGCTTAATCTATTCCATGTTTTTCCCTCTTTTGTGAAATCTGATACAGTTTTTTTCCTATCTTTTTCATTTTCAAGGTTGAGGTGGAGAAGCAGATCCTAGACTCCAGAGAGAAACTAGAGTACTACCGCACAAAAATGCAAGATCTTGTAAGCACGTTTGTATTTTGTTAGTAGTTTTCATATGTGTACAATGATAACTGATAAGGACTTGGTAAATAAATTCTGACTCATATGCAGTCTGCGATCTATTACATTTATTGATCTTATTTAGAGGTATTTTAGTCATAATTTGTTTATTCCTCACTTCTCTTTTGTGACAGGTCCTGTATAAAAGTCGGTGTGACAATAGACTGAATGAGATCACAGAAAGGGCGTCTTCTGATAAGCGTGAGGTATAGAACACTGCTTAATTGCTACCATATATGAGTATGCTGGCATTGTAGCCCTTCCTTTAGAGCTATTTTTCAAATGCTAAGTTGTACAGGCATGCAAATTCGTTATTAACTTTCTTTTGTTGTGGATTCTTTACAAAATTATGGATTGTGTTTAATCAATTCAGGTGGAATTGTTATCTAAAAAATATGAAGAAAAGTACAAGCAAGTGGCAGAGTTAGCTTCCAAACTGGCAGTCGATGAAGCAGCTTTTCGTGATGTTCAGGTTTTGCAGCACTACACCTTAGAAAATTTCATTTGGTGATTCTTACTGTGATCTCATTCTTTGACGGCCCCATCTTCATTTAACCTGTCTCTTCTTAATAATCTTGTTCAGGAGAGGAAAGTTGAGCTTAGTGATGCATTAGTTAAAATGGTACAAGGTGGAAGTGTTGATGGTTTGCTTCAGGTATGTTCTGGCTCATACTTTCAGTCAGTTTCATGATTCTCTCTATATAACACTACATATGTAGGTTCGAGCCGATCGAATCCAACATCAATTAGAGGAGATGGAGAAAGCTTTTAGTGAAAGGTGCAAGCACTTTGGACTACAATTCAAGCCATCTGCATCTGTTGAGCTTCCTTTTGGTACCTGGCTTCTCAATTTTCTGTTTTTATTTCACTTAAGATATATATAACCAATAAATATTTTAACCACTTACGTTGTTTGTTAGGTTGGGAGCCTGGACAGCAAGAGGGAGCACTTGAGTGGGATGAAGACTGGGATAAATTTGAGGATGAAGGTCAAATACTTCTCTATCCATCTTGCTTCACATCATTACTTAGACATACTTGAAGAACTGTGCTTGTTTCTAACTCTGATTTTATCAAGTATTGAAGGGATCAATTGTAGTTATACATACTTTTTAGTTCGAGAGAAAAAAGCTCTGATTTTATTAGTAGCTGGGCCAAGGGCCTTTTGGGTGTTTGGCTTTTGCCCAAGGTTGCCCTACTAAAGAATTGGCTAGCAAAATTAAGGTTTTGCTTGCCCATGAGTATGCCAACATTGGCTATACAAACGAACTAGAATTGGTAAAATAGCATTGATAAGCCAAAAAGTTTGTCTATTATCCACACAAAAACCAACTTTTGGTCAGGACCAACGTATTGTTTTGTAACAATCCAACATACCCTTTATCCAAAATAAAGTGCCTTCGCATGCAGAACGTTGTACCAATCCAAGATATCGTGCTTGCACCAGTTAAGTCCATGAAATATTGGAATATGTCTAGCGTTTACCTTTTCTATTAGTTGTGACTTACACCATTTATAAAAATATGATAGTGAAAGGTTGACTTTACAGAGATCTATCTCTATTGTCAAATAATTTTTAATGTGATGCATATAAAACTAATGTTTTTGTTTTGTTTTGTTGTTCTTTTCATCTACTACCTCATATATTAAGATATCATGGAAGTCTGAACTTCTTTACTAGCGAACCTTTCTACATTGGTATTGTGCAACTACACATTGATATTGATCACACTGACAGTTATTTATATTATTTGTTCAATGTTGTCTTCTGCATCAGCATCCTACTTTGTCCACTTTTGGCTAATCTTATTATGTTCCTAACTAGCCCAAGTGTCATAACAGGGTTTGGTCTTGTAAAGGACAATGGTACAATTGTTGAAAACCCAGCTTCTTCTGAAAATGCAAAATCATCATCTCTTTGGGATGACGGCGAGATATCCCCTGTTGCATCTTCTAATGGTCATATCAAGGATGTGAGACATTACAGAGCTGGTGATCAAGTGCCTGAGACCGAATTGGCATATGATTTTGGTGATGAATCTGTAAGGAGCCCCGGCAGTGCTGGAGGAAGTGCCTCTGGAAGTCCATTCAAGCCTTCCCGTTTTGGGGTGCATGACTCATCTCCCACCAAAAAAGGAACCTACAGGTGCTTGTTTTCACATTTTCATTCGTATAGAATTCACTTGCTGCTTGTATGGTTTCTTGAATTGAGATAGATCACGCAGTCTACATGAACATAAAGCTCTATATTCTGATTCTTTATTTGCTTGAACTCTCAGATGTTGATCTATTTGTTTCTTCCGTTTTTTTCCTGTCCTTTTCTAATTATGAGACTTACTTTGAGGAAACCCTGAATAATCTCCAGCAACAGTAACCGGCCAAGGATTTATGTACTTTGACGACTGTCCTTTGTTATTATTGCCTGAATGTCTTGGATGTTTATCTGTAACTTTTTGGTTATGCATAGTAGAATTATGTACTTGTCACTCAAGGGAGCTATTCCCTCGCCTTTTTTATTACTTCAAGTAAGATGATCATCATTGTTCCTACTTACCTACTTTATACAGTGCATATACTGCATATGCTCTGAAAAATATTGCAAATAATGTTCGATTTAAAACATATATATGGTGCTCAAGCATGGAGTTATAATTTATGCGTTTTGCGTGTAAGAGTGGCATTAATCATGATATTGTAACAGTGATCACGGTGGCTCTGAGTCCGTTTTTGGTGATAACTATGCTGATGAAACTGCATGGAATTTTGATGACCAAGATACTGAATCTGTTTGGGGATCTAATGCAATGAATGTAAGCTTTGCAACCGCTTCTTTCTAGTTCTGGTGACTTTGGTCGTGTCGACCCCTTAACTGTTTCTGATGAATTCCCTTTGATACAGGAGGCTGGCCATAATGGAAGTAGCTCTTTCTTCGGGTCAGACGACTTTGGTGGAAACTCTGTTCGAGTGGGCTCTCCGAGTGGCCCTAGTGTCTATGGAAAGAAAAGCTCGTTCTTCGATGATTCTGTTCCAAGTTCCCCCGCGTACACGTCTGGATTCTCGCCTAAGTTCGGCGAAAGCCGTGACTTTGGAAGGTTTGATTCCTTCGCATCCCAGGACAGCGTTGTCCCGCAGGAACAAAGTCGCTTCTCCAGGTTCGACTCCATGAGTAGTGCCGCCGGCGAGAACGCAGGAGGGTTTGATTCGTCAAACAGCTCGAGAAATTTCGGCCGGTTCGATTCTTTTGATGAGGCCGATCCCTTTGGTTCGACAGGACCTTTTAAAGCATCAGGCGCCCGGTCGCCCCCCAAATTCTGATATGCGTGTTCTCTGGTGTTAACGAGGTGTCTGTTAGGAGTTCATTTGTCGGATGCAAGGCTCAGATTCTTCGAGGAAAACTACAGTACACCAAATCCATTTTTTTGGTCGGCAAGTTATTCTGTTCGCCTTGTGTGCATTTTTCCTGTACATTACCACGTACAAAGTGGACATATTTTGGTCGTGTTCTGTAAGTATATCCTGAGTTTTTTTGGTTGTTTATAGTGACTTGTATCTTTCCATCACAACTCATCGTGCGTAATTCATGTTCCTTTCTTTTGTACAATACAAATGTCAAAGTTGGTTGAAGTTGATTCCCATCTATCATGCTGTAAGAAACCCGGGGCAGCTTTAGCATTGCGTGTACTTTGTATGTGTAATAGTATCTGAATGAGCGTTTTGTATAGTCAAGTATCGATTGTACTTCCCTCATAATCTTGAGTGCAATTCCTCTGCTTTTTGAAGAATTTTGTACCATGGCACTTACTTTTGATGGCATATTCTTGTTAGTGGTATATATACAGAGTTTCCGTGTCAGTGTGCTCTTTAGAGCTTGATTCATGAAGTTGTCCAATCTGCTACGTTTAATAATGCAGAGTTGATGGGCAAGTCATGAGCCTGTGTTGAACATTTTGCATTTTTTCTGATGATTTGCAACTGTGACCTCCCCCAGCGGGTCTAACCCTTCTTTTTATCAGTTTTGCTAGAATTAGGCTAGAGCTTACTTAACTATAGAACCGTCAGATCTGCATCGTGATTCGTGCAGTCTTGTGAGTTGTATATGGGTTGCAACTGAAATTCTCAATGAGATTTTCCCATGACGGTTGCATATGAGGTGCAATTGAGATTTTCATAGTTGCAGTTGGATTTCACATGAGTTATAACTGAATTTTTCTAGTTGTATATGTGTCACATAGATTGGAACTAAGATTTTTATAATGAATTATAGATGAGTTGTACATGAGCTGCAAATGAAATTAGGTGACACCATCCGAGTAAAATTAACTCAATTTTTACTTGATAGATCCCTAGTTGCACAAAAGAATATACCATTAGATTTATATTTAAAAGAAGTTTTCAATGATATAATTTTTGTGATGTATCATGTACTGTACCGGAGGGAGTACTAATTGTGAGTGTTATGATTAGTCAACATTCTAACACGACTCTAGAGCAACATTCATTCTATAGTGAGAAAACCTATTTAGATCTTGAAAACACCTCCGGGCTAGCATTTTCTCTACAAGGACGGAAGGATTACGAACTTCAGTCTCTGAATGTCTATTAACATAGAAGTACAGCAGATCATTTCTACAAATTCGTGAATAGAATTCCCCATCACATGTAGCTGCAAGTTTCAGTGTTTCATCGTCAGTTTCAGTAAGAGTTCAGCTGAAGGTGGGGGGCGCGGCAGCAGTTGCTCCTGCAGCAGCGCAAGATCTAAGGTGTTGTACAAGCTCGTCAATGTACCTCTCATGGAGTTCCTTATCAGCTACAACCTTCTGCATCTTCGCTGCGCCTGCCACAAAGCAGCTCCTGGCTTCTCCCTCGACCATGACGGCCCGGACCGCGCTCGCGACGCCATGGCAGTCGAATGATCCGTCCGTCTCGTCCCTCGCCACCTGCAACCCCACTTTCTTTGCCTCCATTTGCCGCGCGTTGGGGCCTTGGTCCCAGAAGAGGGGCAGCATGACGAGAGGGTGCCCGAACAGGAGCCCTTCGACGAGCGAGTTCCGGCCACAGTGGGTCAGGAACCCGCCCACGGCGGCGTGCGCCAGTATGCTCATCTGCGGAACCCACCCCGTGGTCACCAGACCGAGGTCGCGGGTGCGATCCTGGATGCCGGGAGGAAGCACGTCGTCACCGAGGACGGCGTCGGCGGCGCCGCTGGGCTTTCTCAGGGCCCAGAGGAAGCGCGTCCCGGCGAGCTCCAAGCCGAGGGCCAGCTCGTGCACCTGCTCCACGCGCAGCGGCACCTCGCTCCCCAGCGCCACGTACAGCACCGAGCCGGGTGGCTGCGCGTCCAGCCACCGAACGGTGGCGTGCTCTGCTCCGTTGGTGCCGGCGGCACGGCGGCCTCCATCGGGCGACGGCGGCAGAAGGCCGAGGGGAACGACAGGCATGCCGAGGAGCCCTGCCACCTGAGGGAATGACTCGGGCTCCCACTCGACGCAGCTCCGTATGGCCGCGAGAGTGCACCTTTCTTTAGTCAAGGACCAGCGCTGGATTGCTGACATGCCCGACGCGCCATGGTTGTTGTTAACCGGTGCCAACGCCTCCCGCTCGTGACGGGGCAAGGAAGCCGCTGCGGGGTCCGACGACGGCTGGCGGGCCTGGGGCACGAGCACGGCAGCGAGGGCAGCAGCTGTCGGGAGAAGGAACGCGCATGGCACCTAGCATCCAGAATTCCAGATAGATGTGAATGAAATATGCTTATATTCCAGATAAATTTTGGGTAGACTGGACCGAACCTTATGCTCCGCGGCGGATGCGGCGGCCCAGTAGTGGAAGGAGTCGGCGATGACCCAGTGAGGCCTCGTGGCGTCGTCGGCGCACGCGGCGGCCAGGAACTCCGCGAAGGGCGCGGCGAGGCCGTCGAAGGCCTTCCAGTGCAGCTGCCGCTTGTCGTCTGGGACGTCGTTGGTGGACTCGGCGCCGTCGGGGAGGCCATCGACGTATGGCAGCGGCAGGGCGACGAGGTCGACGCGCGGCGCCGCGGCGGGGCGCAGCGGCGGGAGGCGGGCGAGGTTGCGTGGCGTGGAGACGTAGGAAACGCGGTGGCCGCGCAACGCCAGGCGCTCGGCGAGCTCCAGGTACGGGAGCATGTGGCCGAATGCGAGCCACGGGAAGATCACGACGCGCAGCGGCGAGGACGAGGACCCGGCGTCCATGGCGATCAGAATTCAGTGCTCGCGCGCACTTTCCCAGAAGAACAACAGCCACACCCACTCCACGAGGTTTACCTTGACAAATTGGTGCAAAGTTGCGATCCGGGAAACAACACCCACACACGTACAGTAGATAGATAGGCCATGGGCGACACGGCTGTCGCGTCACGATAATTGTTCAAGTTGATTAAAGCTCCACCGCATATGACAAGTTTTTTTATTGGTATAAGGCTGGCCACAATGCAAGTAACTAAGATACTCCCTCCGTTTTTATATACAAGGTCACTTTGTTTTTCGTGTCAAACTTTGACTTTTAATTTTGGTCAACAAAAACTGAGTTATATTTTATAAAAAATATATCATTGGAAAGTTTTTCGAAATGTGCATCCAGCGACATACCTTTTGTGATATATAACTCAGAGCTTGTTGGCAAAATTAACGACTAAATTTTGTCCTAAAAACATGATGTGGCCTTGTATTCAAAAACAGACCGAGTAGTAACATCACACATACCAATACAAGTTTGCTTAGGCCTATGCCAATGCAAGTTTCTTAGCACGGTTTCATAGGTATTTTGGTGACATGGCATACTAGTTAATGAAGAAAGAGAGTGTGCTTGTAGCTTAGCTAACATACAAGCCTTGCACGTGGCCATAGGCAAAAAAAGATTTTAACCCAATCATATGCATGCATGAGCCAAAAATCATTAAATGTAGATACATGTCATAAGAAACAATGCATTGTACTACTTGTATCTTAAGTTTTAATTACTCCTATGATAACGTGCTAAGAGACGGTGCATTGGCACAGGCCTTATGTAGCATCCACTTAATGATGAGAGAAGTGTTTATGATAACATAATATGTTATTATAACATCTATAGGCTAATAAATAAAGTATTGCATGACACCACATAATTTACTCCTCACTATGCAGGTAGTAATATAGGCTCGGCATGTTACTACTCTATGTTACTCCATATTGTGAGTAGCCTAAGAAGCGAGCGTGAGCTGTGCCCTGCGTAACTGCGTTCCACGCTGCGACGTCCGTGGTGATTTTCGATCCCCGTTTGTCAACACCGGCCGATCCAACCACGCCGCCGCGTGACCCTCTACTGTCGGTGTCAGGCACCTACTTCTCGTCAACACGGAACGCGGAGATTCCACCCGAGATAAGAGCAGCTTACCCCAAAAAGAGAGCAGCTTACCCAACAAAGAGAGCACCTCTTACCCAAAAACTGAAAATATAGGTATCGGGGCAAAAAAAAAAAATGCCCCAACATGGCAACAACTAACCCACCTATACCCATACTTTTTGGGTCCGACAATATTTTGATCCCAAATGTCCAAATATGGGTATTAGGCCAACTCAAACGCGCCGACGTATTTCATACGAATCGATCCGTTTCGTTTCGGATGGGTCGAAATCAAGATCCGACGCGGCGACGCAAATGGACCAAGGTCCGTTTTTTCATCTGTTCCACGTCTGATTAGACGCAAACCCGGTCTAATTCTGGGTTAGGTTTGCGTCCACATGGACAGGAAACGGGGCGTCGCTGCATCCGGTCGTATCTGTCCACACCCGCATCCATCCCCACTTGGCAGCGATAGGAACCGCCTCCCAGTCCTTCTTTTTATCCACTCGTGGGGGGTGGGGTCCCAGCAGATCCGCAGTTCCCACTTCCGTCCACCGCTGCTCCCTCGCCGCCGTCACAAACCCTAGGCTAGCCGCCGCAATGCCGTTCTTCAAGCTCGGCAAGGGCAAGCATGACACTGAGGCCGGGTCCTCATCGGGGCAACGCCGCCGCGTGACACCTACGCCGAGCATGAGGCCAGGATGTGTCCTGGCCTGGACATCGTTCTCCGTCGGTCCACCGAGGAGGCGCAGCATCCTTCGTTGCCGCCTCCATGGTACAAGACCATGGACCTGGATCTGCCACCGGCGCCGCCTCACCCCGAGGGGTTCATCGGCCAGAACTGGTCGTGGACTGGTCCGCTGCTGGAGCAGCCACCGACTCCCCAGGCGAGGGCGAGGGTGCCACCGTCCCATCTTTGGGCCCCACCGCCATTCATCGAGCTTTGCGAGGAGGAGGACGACGAGTAGGCTGGTGGTAGCTAGGGTAGTAGCTACGACGGGTTTATTTTTATTTTTCGTTTTGTAAAATTATAAGTAAACATGCCATTTCTGGCCCATCCCCTATTTATATATGAAAACGGCCTTTTTCTGGCCTGCTAATGAAGGAAAAAAAAGAAATGGGTTGGCCGTGGTGGGTGCACTACGCGCGGCCCGGACGAGGCCGGAGATTTCCTGTCTGTTTGGCGACCCAAAAGGATTAAAATGGGATCAAAACCAAGTCCATTTGGGTCGGCGCGTTGGAGTTGCCCTTACCACCCAGTGACCCAAATGGATGGCTAAAAGCCAAACATAGTGCCATGTCAGCCAAAACCATGGTAGGAAGGCAACTGTCGCCACCCTTTCTCCGGCCGCTGCTTGGCGCCACTGTTCCAGGCCGTCCCTAAGCTCCCTGGGCCGTCTAGGAGGATTGACGTGCCCTCCTCATGCTCCTCACCGGCGAACATGGTCCAGGAAGGTACCAACGTGCCGAAACGAGCTCGCCCCTTTCCGCTCCGGCTGTTGTGCTCGCGCCGATTCTGGCCTCCTCAGGCCTTGCCGACCTCTCCTTTAGCTCCAGGGCGAGGGTGAGCTACTGGTGCTCGGGCAACCCTCCTCCCTTTCGACTAGCTTGATGTTCTTCTCTCATTCTTCATATATGTTGCAGAATCCCATCCGAAAAGTGAATAAAAAATGGATCAGATCCAAACTATTTTTTCAAGTAACTGCTCCCTCCGTATCCTAATACGAGGTGTTTTAGCTATTTGCATGCGGACTACTTATGGATATATTTAGACGTAAATAGTGTGTAGATTCACTCCTTTTTTCTCCATATGTAGTCCAACTATTTGCATGCAGACTACATACGGATGTATCTAGACGTAAATAGTGTGTAGATTCATTCATTTTGCTATGTATGTAGTATGCATGATAATATCTAAAACATCTTATATTATTATACAGAGGGAGTAGGAAATATGCCTGTGCGTTGCTACAACAACACACAAAATCATTAGCAAAACTATTTATGTATACACGAAATGTTCAACTTATCACTCCTTTGATCAAAGAAACATTTTAATATTGTTCTCATATTCAAGAAAGAACATTTTCAAACCTCTTCCAATTATGTAAACATCTTTGTAGAGGTGTTCGTAGCTAGAGTGACGATCATAATGTAGGGTTGCGCAACGGAAAAACAAAATATCGCCAAGCTATGCAACAACCAAGATCTATCTATTAAGATATAAGTGAATCTATAAGATCGATGATCTATGATAAGTTCGTTACCAACACCATTGAAGCGGAAGAGATGTTGATGAACGATGTCGATGAAGCTCAACATCTATTCTCACAACGACGCCTAGTCGCGAGAATATCGTTGCTCCTTCCTGTCCCGCCTTCTTGATCCAATTGAGTAAGGGTCAGTGCGTCGGTGGTCCGACACCTCACCCCACTGAGAGCTCGCACACGTTCATCAGATCTGGTTCAGCAGAGCTTTGTTGTCCAGCGCTTAGCAACTACTGGTGTATAAGAAGGTGGAGTTCTCAACATATGAGATAGAGAGAGAGAGAGAGAGAGAGAGAGAGAGAGAGAGAGAGAGAGAGATTGGATCTCAATCTAAAGGAAGAGGATACCTCAAAACCCCGCAGATGAATTCCAACTTCAATTGTGTGTCTCACCCCATGGGGGTGGGGGTTTATATAGGAGGAAGGGGGAGGGAGACTTGGGGAAGGGGCTCCCTCCCCAATCCGCCACCGCAGCCGCTTGGGTGCGCCCCACCTGGCCGAACTGACCTAGGGTTGGGGCGCCTCCCCAAGCCCTAGGCGCCGGCTCTAGGGTGGGCCCCATCTGCCGCCGCTGCTGCCCCCTAGTGGGCCCTAGGGCCCAACCGGGTTGGGAGGAGGCGCTCCCAACCTCCACCCTTGGGTGGTGCGGCTGCCCTGGTCCCATGTGGCTACCCGATATTGGGCTGCATTTATGTATTAATATTTTTCAATATTAATTCCTTTTTATTTTAACCGATTTTTGTCTAATTAATTTTCTGATGAATTTTCCACTAGGTAGAAATTCCCGATATTAATTTACTGTCATATAAATCATATTTATATGAACCGAGACATGCCTACATCCGCATACAAAATCTTCGGATACAAAATCTTCGAATAAAACTAACGTTTAATTTATCAAGCCAAAACCTAAACTAGCTAGGTTTTCTGCCATAAGGCAAAAGTGAGTAGAGGGCGATGATGAAGAATTACTTGAGGCTCTATGAGATTCCTTATCTTGTTCCATGAGGTGATCGGTTTCCTCTACATTGTTAGCCAAACAAGTACTAGAGGAAATAGAAGCATTTTTATCAAGGGAACAAGACATAGAGAGCATATCATCGCAAGAATTAATTATGCATTTTGTACATGATATGCAAGGACTATCAACACAAACATGTAAAGCATTTTTGGTGCTAGATGTGTTTAAGTCCAAAGATAAATCATTGCAATAAGATAGAGGTGAATTATCAACAATAAGCTCACTATCATCATTACAATATTTATCACTACTCACCATTGCATTTCTTTGTGGCTTACCATGTGTAGGTGAAGTAGACGAAGTTGACAATTCATCACGACCGGAGGTGGAGGGAGAACAATCATCTCCACTAGACTTGGATGCATCATATTTATCTTGAAGCTTTGTCCATAGCTCATGAGCATTCCGAAAAGGATAGATGGAGATAATAACTACATTGCTCAAAGCATTGAAAATCACATTAGAAGCTTGAGCATCTAGATATGAATTATTCTCAACCTCTAAAGATATTCTTTTGGGATTATTTGGAGGAGAATAACCCATATCTAAAATTTGCTCTATATTTGGGTCCATGACCCGGGGGATATCAAGTATGTGAATTTTCCAAATACCATAATTTGTGCCATCGAATATAAAAGAATCATTGTGCACTAGATTACTAGACGACATCTTACTCTCTAGGCCGTGAAGCCTAATAAAGAGAGAACCCGCTCTGATACCAATTGAAAGGACACGGATGTCGCCTACAGGGGGGGGGGGTGAATAGACGATTTAAAATTATTACGGTTAAGGCTTGAATAAGTGCGGAATAAAACTAACGTTTAATTTATCAAGCCAAAACCTAAACTAGCTAGGTTTACCTATGTGCACCAACAACTTATGCTAAGCAATATAATCGACTAGGTGATAGCAAGATATATAACTTCAAGCTTGATGGCTATCACAAAGTAAGTAGCATAAGTAAGAAGATCGGGTATAGAAATACCGAGGCACTTGGAGACGATGATTTATCCCGAAGTTCACTTCCCAATGGAAGCTAATCTCCGTTGGAGTGGCGCGGTGTTCACCAAAGTGAAACACCGAGTAGCCTTGAAATGGCACACCGTATCTCCTTTGTGTCTTACCACCGATGTGGCGAGGCACTTGTCACTATGTTGCCGTTGAGGTTGACAACTAGAACCTTTACAAGGATGAAGCACACTCCACAAGTTGGAGGGTCTTCACCAAATGTACCGAGCCACCAAGACTCGATGCTCGAGGCCGGGGCACACACCACAACTCAATTGGTGGCTCCCGGCAAAGTCTTCGTAGCTCTCAAAGCTCCAAGACGAACAAGGTTGAGACACACTCCACAACTTAATTGGAGGCTCCCAATAAATCCCGCGAGCCACCAAAACTCCGAGATATCAACAACCGTCTAGGGTACCAACGTGCCCTAGAGGAACAAGCTCTAGGGCACCCAAGCACCCAAGAGTAACAAGCTTCTCAACTTCAACTTCCACGAATCTTCGTGGAGAGAGCAAACCGATGCACCAAATGCAATGGCAAGAACACACTAAGTGGTCAAGTCATTCTCTCCAAAATCCAGCCAAAGCAACTAATGCTATGGAGGGATTTAAGAGGAAGAACAAAGGAGAAACACAAAGCAACTCCAAGATCTAAATCCAATGATGTTCCCCTCACTTAGAGGAGATATGGTTTGGTGGAAATGTAGATCTAGGCCTTCTCCTTCAATCCTCCAAAGATCAACGAGTTTGGGTGAAGGAATTGGGAGATCTATATGATTTGAGCTCTTGCAACAATGGAGGAGAGAGAAAAAAGAGCTAACTAGGCTGGAGGAAGGAGGAGGGGTATAAATACCCCTCCCCAATAATTGAGCCGTTGGAGGCAATTTCCTGTGCGCAGGGAGGCCGGCCTTGCCGGGTCCGAGGCTGGGTCCGAGGCTGGCCTGGAATCTTGGAGATAAAACTGCGTGTAGGGAGGCCAGCCTTGGGCCCGGTCTAGGCCGGCTTGCCAGCTTCCGAGGCCGGCCAGGTGCCCGAGCTGGCCAGCCTTGAGCCTGGCCTTGAGCCCGGCAAGGCTGGCCAAACTGCAAGAACACCCAACACGAAAACAAACATATTTTGACCATCCGGACTCCGTTTTCGATGATCTTGGGCTTGTTTCGAAGATAATCACAAGCCCTACAAGATCATGCAGAGAAACATCATAGTCCAAAAAGATATTAAAATAACAAATGGGGAAAGGTTAAACCTCTCTCTCGCAAACCGGAAACACCATATCTTCTGCAAATGAAATCTAAATGAAGTGAAACCAATTTTGTTGGAAAGAGGACGACAAGAGATACCCTTGGAAATATTGAAAACAAGTAAAGGAGATTTTTCAAATAATTGGAAGAGTGAGACCTTCCACAAGGATGAACCGACAAAATCTCCAATACCGAAAACGCAATAGGAGACGCATATGAAAACCGTTTTCGGTGAACTTGGCCTTGTCATGACAAGCACGACAAGCACCAAGACCACACCACGATAAGAGCCAAATAAGAACCAATAAAGATTATTGCAAGGATGCAAATGTTTGAGCTCTCCACGAACGATACGATCAAGATACTCGGTCGAGAGCCCCTCTTGATAGTATGGCTATCTATCCTATAACCCGGTCTCTCAACTAACATCATGAGACCGGTAAAATAGAAAACCTATCAAGATAATACCTTTGCCTTGCGCATAATCCACTTGAGGTCGATGAAGACGATCTTCATCTCCTCAAGACGAACCACCTTTCTGTTGGAAATATGCCCAAGAGGCAATAATAAAGTTGTTTATTATTATATTTCATGTTTATGATAATTGTTTATTCTTCATGCTATAATTGTATTTAACCGGAAACAGAAATACATGTGTGGAATATAAACAACACCGTGTCCCTAGTAAGCCTCTTATGACTAGTTCGTTAAGTCAAGTGATGGTTAATGTTTCATAACCATGAACTTATAAAGTTACTTGGTAACGGGATCATATTATTAGGAGAATAATATGATGGACAGACCCAAATTAAAGCATAGCAGTTGATCGTGTCATTTAGTTTAACTGCCATCGCTTATTGTATTATCAAGTATAGTTTCCTTAGACCATGAGATTGTATTACTCCCGTTTACCGGAGGAATGCTTTGTGGACATCAAACGTCACTTCGTAACTGGGTGATTATAAAGATGGCTTTCAGGTATCTCTGAGGGTATTTGTTGGGTGACATGAATCAACACTGGGATTTGTCTCTCCACGTGACGGAGTAGATATCTCTGGGCCCTCTCGGTAGTATAGCGTCCTAAAGCTTGCAAGCATATGACTAAGTGTTTAGTCATGGGGATCCTATGCTATGTAACGAGTAAAGAGAACTTGCCGGTAACGAGATGAAACTAGGTATGGTGATACCGACGATCGAATCTCGGGCAAGTGATATATCGTGAGACAAAAGGAGTCGTATACGGGATTAATTGAATCCTCAGCATCGTGGTTCAACCGATAAGATCATCGTGGATTGTGTGGGAACTATCATGGACATCCCCGGTCCCTCTGATGTTATTGATCGGAGATGTGTCTCGATCATGTTTACGCATTCCCGAACCCGTAGGGTCACACACTTAAGTTTTTGATGTTGCTAGGAGTAGTTTTGGGATTAAAAGAAAGTGTTTCAGGGAGTTGCGGAATTGTTCCAGGAAGAGAATTAATGATTTATTAACTAATTGAATTAATAAATATTAATATATATATTTATTTGTTGGAAATAAATAAAGGGCTAAAAGTAGTCCATGAGAAGATTTGCTAATGGGCCAATTAAGTGGCACATATGGGCAAACTATCAGATGGAAAGGCAAAGAAAAGAAAAAGAAAATAAAGGAAGGAGATGCATGGCCGGCCGGCCGGCCAAGTTGCCCATGCAACGTACGTGAGTTGCCTAAGGCTGGCAAATCGCTGGTGCATGGTGGCCAGGTACCAGGTTCATGCATGTGCGTGCGGCCAGGTTCATGCATGTACGTGAGCTGGCCTGTGGCTGGCAAAATATCTAGCGCCATGCTGGCCGACCGACCGATCGATCGATCCGATCGATCTTTTCGTTACCGTTATAGGCTAGCTTGCCTTGCACGGCAGCGCAACTCCCTGCCTATAAAAGGAGACCCAGGGCAGCTCTGAAGAGGTGATTTTTTGGAGCTGCGGTTCTCTCTTTTCGTCTTCTATCTTCCACACCACACGAGCAGGCGAAGCTCTGTCTGCGAAAACTCTCCACCATCATCCCGCCGTCGTGCTGCTGGAATAGATCCCATCTATCACTTCTCCAACTCTTGCGGGATCAAGAAGGAGGAGTCTTCATCAAACTGTACGTGTGGATACCGCGGAGGTACTACCGTTGTGGTACTTCATCAGATTGGATCTCGTTCGTCGGATAATGCATCTCCTCACGATTAGACAAGTCTAATTGCGGGTATCGACAGACCAACCCCTGCATCGACAAAACGCTCTTAGCTTCTCTGCGAGGGTGAGTAGATTGGATCTACTTCTAGCTACTTGCATCTAATATATCTAGATCCGTTGGGTTTTATTCCGCATCTCGTAGGAAAATTTTTGTTTTCCAGTACACGAACCCATCACTTTCTTGGTTGCGCTTCGCTTGGTGAAGACTCACATGTTGCTCCCCCATACACCAATATAAGAGAAGCACTCTTCGGCATATCTTCACTTGGACTTGAGTGTTGATCAACTCGCACTTAGCCTTGATCAACAAATACTCTTCTTCCGTTAGCCTTGATTCCAACAAATGGAGATCAAGCACTACAAATGGACACACATGTTGCTCCCCCATACACCAATATGGGAGAAGCACTCTTCGGCATATCTTCACTTGGACTTGAGTGTTGATCAACTCGCACTTAGCCTTGATCAACCAACACTCTTCTTCCCTTAGCCTTGATTCCAACAAATGGAGATCAAGCACTGCAAATGGACACACCTACAAGTAGCTTAATACAAACATTTTTCCATAGAGATTGTCATTAATTACCAAAACCACACATGGAGGAAACCATGCACTTTCAATCTCCCCCATTTTGGTAATTGATGACAATCCCTTTTAAGAGGGTTTATATAATGAATAAAACATCCTTGCAAGACAAACAAGCAAGGATGCAAGCGCATTAAAGGCAAATGCAACAAATGCATAAAACCCAAATTCCCTTAAACCCTCTAAACTTCTCCCCCATTGGCATCGATTTCCGAAATGGGAGGAAAATTTTAGAAGGCCAATATAATATGAGTTCCTAAAAAATGTGTGCATTTCTCAAGATATGAGTGAAATCAAATGCACATATCCAATGATGAATAGATAGAGGAAATCAAACAATATTGAGCATCCAAAGATTGCAAAGAGATGAAATCATTCTAAACATCTCCACAAAGGAGATAGGCAATCAAAAGATCCAAAACAAGAGTTCTAAATAAAAATGAAGAAGCTCCCCAATGTTCATGCACTATTGAGGAGTGCACAAATATGGAATCCTCACTCCCCCAAAATCATCTAGAACACGCAACAAGTGTAAGTGTGCATAAAGTAAAAGCAAATCATAGCACTTGAACCAAAGATATGGTTGAGCCATAAGGAGATACCAATTTTCAAAGATTCAACATAAGATAGGCCCAACCGAGATAAAAAGAAGATCTTTAAAGGAGTATGTTCACAAGCTTAGGGATACCAATTGGAAACTAAAACCAATTAAAAATGCCAAAAGCTAGTGAGAGCATTTAGCCAATAAAAATCAACATACTCACCATGGTAAGCATGAGGTAAAAGATCCTCAACAAATACATGAGTGTGCAAAGATGCAAATAAAAATAAGATAGGCACCCATGAAACAAATTTGGAGCCACCAAAGAATTATATATAAAAATCAAGGTAGCTCAAAAGAAATAGGATACCAACTAAAAGGTGACCTCTCTCATATGTATAGTTTTCTAAGTAGACAAATCATTGATGATATACATCCACAAAGAAACTTGCACATATGAAATTGTCGATGAAGGGGAGACCACGGTATCCAAAAGGGAAGTCATGAATATACAAAAGAGATTATTGCTTAAAAGCATAGCACATAGCTCAAATTTATCTCATTGTATATAAATGAACTTCAAAAATATCAAAGACATCACGCATATCACTAAGGGAACAAGAGATAGTGGAGATGCTTTGAGATAGGCAACAAGTATCATAAAAAAAGAGTACCAATTGAAGAAAAGGTTTTTTGCAATTTCATCACAAATATCATAAAGATATACCAAGTGAAGAAAATAGGCCAAAACCACCACAATTGCGAATATGAGTTTTTATGCCAAGAAGCAACCTACGCAAGGTTGAGACTAGAAAAGTATGTATGAGGTAGATACTTGTTACCGAGATACATTGACGATGAAGAAGATGAGAGTTTGTGTATCATCAAAGCTTGACTCCAATAATCACACGGTGAGAACACCTTCCTTATGAGTGAGGCAAGCATCCAATGCATCTCCATTGTACCTAAAACAAAATTCAAGTACAACATGGTTCCCAAACTCATTGGGTCCCATAGTAGTTAGATGAACTACAATACATAGGACATACTCCACATAAATATATGCATATAGATATAAAATTGAATTTCATGCACATCTTAGCCGATTTAGGATTCGGTGGAGTATACCCAATATATTGGATCAAGAAAGATAAGCATGCTATAACAATATAACTTAGTAAACGTGCATGCAACGACTTTCTAGAACCAAAAGAGATACAATTTGGACAAAAACACCAAGTAAACCAAGAGAGCACACCAAAGGGTGACACGAAATGGTTGTCCAAATTATATCAAAATCCAAACCAACACATGATCGAGGACAAATGATTGAGGACAAATCAAATCAACATATGATTGAATCCAAAACACATCAACACATGAAGTGTGATATCAAAAGGAATCGAATCAAAGCAACACAAGATCGATAAGACACCAATTGAAAATAAGATACCAACTAGGAGAAAAGATACCAAGAAGAGGATAATACTTGACCGGAATCAAGTAAAGTAAAATAAAGAAATAAGGTATCAAAACTCCCACAATAAGTATCAATTGAAACAAATATCTATGGAGAAGATATCAAATTCCAATTGATGCCAATTGATGGTACCAAAGCAAAGCCAAAAAGGCAAAGAAGATAAATATAGGATACATGCCCAAATGGCATTTCTCATTCAAGAAGATACCACACAAATCAAGACATGAGAAAGCAAACTCCCAAGGGAGAGCAAGGTTACGATAAATAAACCAAGCACTCTCTACACTTTAATGATGACACAAAGCATCAAGGAAAAAGGTTTGTCTTCCATAAACACATAAGATAGAAATCAAGTGCCAATTGAAATGATCAAATATTGATAGATAGGATAGTGTTCTAAATAAAAGGAATGCTCCCCCAAGATTCATGCATTATCTTTGATATTTGTATTTAAATAGAAAATGCACGCACAAGGGATCATTACTCTCCATATTTTATTTACAACACTAAACACTACCAATTGAAAATTAGGTTCCATGCAAGAGGCAAGGAAGGCAATGGGAGTAAAAACAAAACACTTGGCAATAAATAAGACAATTCAACGCAATGGCCAATACAAAGATGGTCTACAAAATCTACCACAATTATGAGTATCACTTGTCATGGACAAGGAGTTTATAGAGATATTTCTCGGTGGTATATATGAATGATATTAAAGACCAACTTCACAACAATTAAGCATATGTCAAGGATAAGATTTAAACACAATGCTTGGATAGATAGATATTCTTGGTGGCTTCAAATATTTACGTTATTATGCAAAGCAAACTACAAAGAGTCGCTTGAAGCAATCGGTTCCCAAAAAAAAATATATATGCGAACATATTTGGGAAAACCGTACCAAGAATGTCCATCATAAACAAGATCCAAAAGATGAGCAAATAAAAGTATTTTTAAGTGTGATGGAACTTGTTTGAGCAACATGCCACATAGAGACAAGATAATTTAAAATATCAATACTAAGTGGCAACACCTCATATGTTCACATTTTCTAGGCTTGTAATAGGCACAAAGCTTATTACTCCCCCATCATGTGATAATCCATTTTATCTAAGCAAGAGGCAAATAAAAACAACTAGAGATAATTAATGGACATTATAGAATTCGAATTTCCCACGAGCATGAAGTACCACATAGTGACTAGATAATCTAGATATATCAATACTAAGTGGTAATCCTCATGCATACACATTTTAGGATTGTGAAGTGCACGAAGCATATCACTCCCCCAAAATGGGATAGTCCATTAATCTCTCAAGTGAGAGCCAAACAAGATAGGATATCAAATAGAAGCAATAAAGCTCAACACAAGTAGGTGGTGTGCAAACCAACATACACATACTTGTTTACTCAAGATAAGTAAGTAGAGAGCACAAACACATACAAACACTAGCAAGGTACAAATCCTAACACATGCAAGGGAGCAAGCAACTTTTAATGTATATATGATTTAAATACAAGTTACCGCAAGGAGGAACATTGGATATGCGATATAACAATATACTCAAAATGACTTGGCTTGAGAGATATAATAAATGAAGATCCCTTATTTATTCATGATGTAGCCAAGTAGCCAATGCCCTCCAACAATACCTATTGATCAAGTTTGAGCTTGTTGGTCCCCAACCAATTTGGGTCCTAAGAGGTTAGTCACAATAGGCTTGGCAACCCAAATGGTTCTTTTCTTGACACCACTTTGAGTTCCCACATATTTGGCAAACACATTGCCGACCATATCCTTTCTAAGAGAATAAGCATCATCAATTATAATAGGGTTGGATAAGGTACCATTAGTGCATGAAGATGCCAAGTGACCTTTCTCACGGCATAAGTAGCAACATTGACTCTTCTCTTTCTTCTTAATAGGCTCCTCAACTTGAGGAGCAATAACTTGAGTCTTCTTAGGAGGTGGCCCTTGTTCAACCCGAGATTGAGCATGAGATTGAATAAGAGGCCGCTTCCCTAGTTGCTTCTCACTAATAGGATTCTTCTTCATTGGGCAATCCCTAACATGGTGCCCTTCAACTTTGCACTTGAAGCAAACAATCTTGGCCAAATGATTGACTTGTTCTTGGCCCTTCTTATTGTTACTCTTGGACTTGTTCTTGATATTGGAGGTAAATCCAAGTCCACTCTTGTCATTGGGGGATTGTTGCACACTCAACATGTTGTCAAGTGTGGTTTTCCCTTTATGACGCTTCTCCACATATTTCTTCAAAGAAGTGGCTTGTGCCTTGTGCTCTTTAGTCTTCCCTACAAGGTTAGTAGCTACACAAGTACTAGTGGAAGTTGAGGCTTCATTGTTAGAGCAACTAGGCACGAAATGTAATTCAACATATGATTTACCACTAGTGTGAGATGAAGAATTACAAGGACTAGCACATGGCATTATAGCATTTTTAGTAGAAGTTGTGCCATTGTCCACATGAGGCTCACTAGATATTACCTTGGTAGCGATAGCCTCATGAGCCAACTTTCGCTTGTCATGAGATACTAGAAGATCCTCATGAAAGCTCGAGAGTTTCTCATGGCTTTCTTCCAATATCTCATAATTGCTAGTTAGCAATTTAAGTTGAGACCTTAGCTCAACATTCTCCTTTAAAATGGATGCTTCACAAGAAGTAGAGTTAGTAGCACAAGCATCATCATTAATAGGAATGGGAGAACAAGTTGGAAGCTCTTTTAGCAATTGAGCTTGGAGTTGATCATGGGACTTAGTGAGATGTGCAAGAGAACCTTCCAAGAACTTGACATCCTTTTCAAATTTCTCACTAGCCTCAAGGAGTCTAACAATTTCAACAACAAGCTCGTCATTTTTTATTTTAAAATCATTAGCCACCTTGAGAGCTCTATCATGGGTTTCATTTACTTTAGATAACTCTAGAGTAAATGTCTCCTCAAGAGATTTCTTGGTGGTTTGTTCTTCTTCTAGAGCTTCCTCAAGATCCGCAATCTTGTTCGCATAATCACATTCACGGCTAAGAGCTTCATCAAGACGAGTTTCCAAATCATCTAATTCTTGCTTGTACCCAACAAAGGTAGTTATGAATTCTATGAAACTATCATGAGCATTTTTATTCTTATGAAGAGCACGTTGAACAATTCCACTCTTATTCATAAGGGAGTCAAAACTATTATCCTCATCTTCACTATCTTCATCGTCATTAGAGATATTGGGGTTCAAAGTTGCAGATACCTTTGAAGCCTTAGACATAAGGCAAAAGTGAGTAGAGGGCGATGATAAAGAATTACTTGAGGCTCTATGAGATTCCTTATCTTGTTCCATGAGGTGATCGATTTCCTCTACATTGTTAGCCAAACAAGTACTAGAGGAAATAGAAGCATTTTTATCAAGGGAACAAGACATAGAGAGCATATCATCGCAAGAATTAATTATGCATTTTGCACATGATATGCAAGGACTATCAACACAAACATGTAAAGCATTTTTGGTGCTAGATGTGTTTAAGTCCAAAGATAAATCATTGCAATAAGATAGAGGTGAATTATCAACAATAAGCTCACTATCATCATTACAATATTTATCACTACTCACCATTGCATTTATTTGTGGCTTACCACGTGTAGGTGAAGTAGACGAAGTTGACAATTCATCACGACCGGAGGTGGAGGGAGAACAATCATATCCACTAGACTTGGATGCATCATATTTATCTTGAAGCTTTTTCCATAGCTCATGAGCATTCCGAAAAGGATAGACGGAGATAATAACTACATTGCTCAAAGCATTGAAAATCACATTAGAAGCTTGGGCATCTAGATATGAATTATTCTCAACCTCTAAAGATATTCTTTTGGGATTATTTGGAGGAGAATAACCCATATCTAAAATTTGCTCTATATTTGGGTCCATGACCCGGAGGATATCAAGTATGTGAATTTTCCAAATACCATAATTTGTGCCATCGAATATAAAAGAATCATTGTGCACTAGATTACTAGACGACATATTACTCTCTAGGCCGTGAAGCCTAATAAAGAGAGAACCCGCTCTGATACCAATTGAAAGGACACAGATGTCGCCTAGAGGGGGGGGGTGAATAGGCGATTTAAAATTATTACGGTTAAGGCTTGAATAAGTGCGGAATAAAACTAACGTTTAATTTATCAAGCCAAAACCTAAACTAGCTAGGTTTACCTATGTGCACCAACAACTTATGCTAAGCAATATAATCGACTAGGTGATAGCAAGATATATAACTTCAAGCTTGATGGCTATCACAAAGTAAGTAGCATAAGTAAGAAGCTCGGGTATAGAAATACCAAGGCACTTGGAGACGATGATTTATCCCGAAGTTCACTTCCCAATGGAAGCTAATCTTCGTTGGAGCGGCGCGGTGTTTCACTCTGTGAGTGATATAACACCGAGTAGCCTTGAAATGGCACACCGTATCTCCTTTGTGTCTTACCACCGATGTGGCGAGGTACTTGTCACTATGTTGCCGTTGAGGTTGACAACTAGAACCTTTGCAAGGATGAAGCACACTCCACAAGTTGGAGGGTCTTCACCAAATGTACCGAGCCACCAAGACTCGATGCTCGAGGCCGGGGCACACACCACAACTCAATTGGTGGCTCCCGGCAAAGTCTTCGTAGCTCTCAAAGCTCCAAGACGAACAAGGTTGAGACACACTCCACAACTTAATTGGAGGCTCCCAATAAATCCCGCGAGCCACCAAAACTCCGAGATATCAACAACCGTCTAGGGTACCAACGTGCCCTAGAGGAACAAGCTTTAGGGCACCCAAGCACCCAAGAGTAACAAACTTCTCAACTTCAACTTCCACGAATCTTCGTGGAGAGAGCAAACCGATGCACCAAATGCAATGGCAAGAACACACTAAGTGGTCAAGTCATTCTCTCCAAAATCCAGCCAAAGCAACTAATGCTATGGAGGGATTTAAGAGGAAGAACAAAGGAGAAACACAAAGCAACTCCAAGATCTAAATCCAATGATGTTCCTCTCACTTAGAGGAGATATGGTTTGGTGGAAATGTAGATCTAGGCCTTCTCCTTCAATCCTCCAAAGATCAACGAGTTTGGGTGAAGGAATTGGGAGGTCTATATGATTTGAGCTCTTGCAACAATGGAGGAGAGAGAAAAAAGAGCTAACTAGGCTGGAGGAAGGAGGAGGGGTATAAATACCCCTCCCCAATAATTGAGCCGTTGGAGGCAATTTCCTGTGCGCAGGGAGGCCGGCCTTGCCGGGTCCGAGGCTGGCCTGGAATCTTGGAGATAAAACTGCGTGTAGGGAGGCCAGCCTTGGGCCCGGTCTAGGCCGGCTTGCCAGCTTCCGAGGCCGGCCAGGTGCCCGAGCTGGCCAGCCTTGAGCCTGGCCTTGAGCCCGGCAAGGCTGGCCAAACTGCAAGAACACCCAACACGAAAACAAACATATTTTGACCATCCGGACTCCGTTTTCGATGATCTTGGGCTTGTTTCGAAGATAATCACAAGCCCTACAAGATCCTGCAGATAAACATCATAGTCCAAAAGGTATTAAAATAACAAATGGGGAAAGGTTAAACCTCTCTCTCGCAAACCGAAAACACCATATCTTCTGCAAATGAAATCCAAATGAAGTGAAACCAATTTTGTTGGAAAGAGGACGACAAGAGATACCCTTGGAAATATTGAAAACAAGTAAAGGAGATTTTGCAAATAATTGGAAGAGTGAGACCTTCCACAAGGATGAACCGACAAAATCTCCAATACCGAAAACGCAATAGGAGACGCATATGAACACCTTTCTTGGTTGCGCTTCGCTTGGTGAAGACTCACATGTTGCTCCCCCATACACCAATATGAGAGAAGCACTCTTCGACATATCTTCACTTGGACTTGAGTGTTGATCAACTCGCACTTAGCCTTGATCAACAAATACTCTTCTTCCGTTAGCCTTGATTCCAACAAATGGAGATCAAGCACTACAAATGGACATACATGTTGCTCCCCCATACACCAATATGGGAGAAGCACTCTTCGGCATATCTTCACTTGGACTTGAGTGTTGATCAACTCGCACTTAGCCTTGATCAACCAATACTCTTCTTCCCTTAGCCTTGATTCCAACAAATGGAGATCAAGCACTGCAAATGGACACACCTACAAGTAGCTTAATACAAACATTAGTCCATAGAGATTGTCATTAATTACCAAAACCACACATGGGGGCAACCATGCACTTTCAAATAGCGGGACCTTGAAGTCCATTTATACACAATAGGAGAAATTTGAGCTATGTACTATGCTTTTAAGCAATAATCTTATTTGTGTATCTATGATCTCTTTGGATATCTTGTTCTTCTCTGTTGTAACTATGTTGTGTGTACATGTTTCTTTCTAGATGTACATCATCATGATTGTTGTCTACCTACAAACTTATACACATAAGAGAAGTTACATTTTTAATTGGTATCATAATTCTTCGAAGTCCACCTTGCTTATTCTCATTGAGTCGTGGGTGGCTCCGAAAAGAATTTGTCTCATGAGTGCTTGTCTTGTTTTATTGCCTCTTTGTGCACTCATGTTTGTTGAAGATATTAACCTCATGCTTACCAATGTGAGAATGTCGATTTCTTTGGCAATAGGTGTTCTCACAAGCTTTTGCCTTTTTCAATCGGTTTTATATTCCAGTTGGTATCCTTTGAGCTTGTGAACCTATTATTTTTGTTAAATTCTTATTTGCATCTTGTGTGTTGACAAGACGTGTTTTGCACATTTCATTCGAATAAGACTATGATGATGACTTCCTTATCCTTGTATTTGTCTTATAAATTAATGGTCTTGTCACACACACGTTGTCTTAGTTGGGCCTTCTTGTATTGTATTTTGTCTGTGGATATCTTCTCATGGCTCAGCCATATCTTTGTTACAAGAGATATGCTTTTTCTTATATCTATGTTCTCTTGCGCTAGTCTTGCGTTTTAGATGATTTTGGGGAAGTAATGATTCCATAGTTGTGCACTTTGTATTCAAATGCAAATATTCTAAATAGTGCACAAACATTGGGGAGCTCCCTTATTATCTTTAGAACATTCTCTTACTCAAATCATAATATCTTTTGGTCATATGGTTTGTTGGATCTTTTTGGTTTCTCACTTCATGTTTTTGAGAAGTTTAGAGGTATATCATTTTATTTGCAATCTTCGGATCCTAAATATAGTTTGATTCCCTTCAACTATTCATCATCGGATATGTGCCGTTGATTTCACTCATATTTTTAGAAATGCACGCTATGTGAAGGAACTCTCTCTATATTGGTCTTCTAATTTTTTCGCCCATTTTGGCTATGGATGCCAATGGTGGAGAAGTTTAGAGGGCTTAAGGGAATTTGATTTTATGCTTTTGTTTGGTTCTTAAGAATTTGCCTTTTATGCTCATGCATCCTTGCTTGTTTGTCTTACAAGGTTGCTTAATTCGTTATACAAACCCTCGTAAAAGAGATTGCCATCAATTACCAAAGTGGGGGAGATTGAAAGAGCATGGCGCCCCCATGTGTGGTTTTGGTAATTAATGAAAATACCTATGGACTAATGGTTGCATTGAGTTGTGTTTCTAGACTTGTCCATCGGCAATGCTTGAAGACCATATGTTGGTTTCAAGGTGGAAATAAGAAGACTAAGTGATGACTAAGATGTTCCATGAGCTATCCGAAGAATGGTCATGATGGTGTTGAGCATATTGCAAGTATGTCTTGAAGATTAAAGATTGTGTGAACGTTCATGTTTACCTTCAAGACATCATCTTTATGAAGCGGGAAGTAAAGATAAAAGTTGAGAAGTGCAAGTCCAAGAGGAGCATCTTGATGATATCACATGCTTGGAGCTTGCCACCCTTTTGGCGATAATAGTCAAGTGAAGATGATCTTAAGATAGTCTCTCCCATAGTGGCGTATGGGGTAGCAATCTATGAGTCTTCACCGAGCAAAGACAATCAAGAAAGGTGTTCCCACTTGAGGAGATCAAGATCGTCATAATCTAGCTCAAGTGGAATGCGCAAGGAAAATGTATGATCTTGATATGGTTTCTATTTTTACCGGTCTCATGGTGCTAGCTAGGAGACCGGGTTTTAGGATAGGTAACCGTACTATCAAGAGGGGCTCTCAAGTGAGCTTTAGCGTATCGGTCGTAAAGAGCTCAAACATTGCATCCTTGGCATAATCTTTCTTGGTTCTTATTTGACTCTTATTTTGGTAAGGATTTGGTGCTTGTCGTGATCTTCATGACAATCTTAAGTCCTTCGAAAATGAGAGTTGGTTGCATCTTTTATTGCGTTTTCGGTGGTGGAGATTTTGCCGGTTCATCCGTGAGGAAAGGTTCACACTTCCTACCCATATCAAAATCTCCCTTTATTCTTCTTATTTGACTTTTCTCTATGTGAGATTTTAGATCTTGTCATGATCTTAAAGACAAGCTCAAGCTCATCAAATACGGATTTCGTATGAAAACATTATTACGTTTTGATTTTGGAGGTTTACCGGTTATTCTTTTAGAGAGAGGTCTAACCTTCCCCATTTGGTTTTACCTTCTCTTGCTGGTTTATGATGTTTATTTGCATAATCTTGTAGAGCTCATTGTGGCGGTTCCAATGAGCCCAAGATCATCGAAAACGGAGTTCGGATGCAAAAGATATCGCGTTTTTCGTATGTGTATTTCAGGCATTCTGGGTGACTCGGAAAATTCCGGATCTATTCCGGATATTCGGAATTTTCCGGATCTATCCGGACGGATTCCGAGGTGAACCCGATTTCCTCTCTGTTAGTGTTTCGGAATGAATCCGGAACATTCCGGGAGTTCGGTAATGATCCGAATATTCCGGATCTATTTCGAACGGGCACGAAACTGCCTAACGGGAAGATTTCATTTGACCTATAAAAGGGGGCTTCTTTCCCAAAGTTCCCTAACGTTTTGAGCTCATCTTTTCCCCCCATTGTTGAACTTCTTAGAGCTTTCCCCTCTCTATTCCTCCACGATTCTTGCTCCTATTTAAAGGGAAAAGAGAGAGAAGATCTAGATTCATATTTTCACCAATCCATCTCTTCTCTAGTGAGTGGAAATATTTGGATCTAGATCTTGGAGTTATTTGGTGTTCTCCTCCATTGTTCTTCATCTCTTCTCCCCCCATAGCATTAGTTGCTTTGTTGGGATTTGAGAGTGAGGGATTTTGAGCACTTCTTGTGTTCTTGCCCATTGCATCGGTTTGAGTTCTCCACGGTAATTCGTGGAAGTTGAAGTTGAAAAGCTTGTTACTCTTGGGTGCTTGGGTGCCCTAGAGCTTGTTCCTCTAGGGTACGTGTGTACCCCAGATGTTCGTTGTAATCTCGGAGTTTTGGTGGCTCACGAGATTGTTGGGAGCCTCCAATTAGGTTGTGGAGTGCGACTCAACCTTATTCATCTCGGAGTTTCCGTGGCTCGCGGGATTTTTTGGAGCCTCCAATTAAGTTGTGGAGATTGCCCCAACCTTATACGGGTTCCGTGACCACCCTCAAGTGTCCCATAGTGGGTCGTGGTACTCCACATTGCTGGGGCATGAAGGAGTTACGGTATGCCATTTGACAACTATTCGGGGATCACTTTGTGACTCCGCACCGCTCCAACGGAGATTACCTTCTATTGGGAAGTGAACTTCGGGATAAATCATCGTATCCACGTGACTTGGTTATTTCTATACCCGAGCTCTTTACTTATGCAATTATCTTTGTGATAGCCTTCGAGCTTGAAGTTATATATATATATATATATAATATATATATATATATATATATATATATATATAGCTAAAAGTTTTGGTATGAACAAGCATTGGGAAGACACCAATCTGAGCCGCTCATAAGCCCTCGTGATCCGAGCTACCAGGTCCAAAAAACTTTCCACTTCTTCCTTTAACTAGTTTTCCACAGCGTCTCGTATTTCCACTTTGGGGCGAGTGGTCCCGAGTCTGCGCCCGTGGCATACCATAGGCCTACGGCCCTACTGAACAAAAGAACTCCGTATTAATTCTCCCGTATGACCATTATCGTCTCCTCTCTCTCGTTCTTATCCCATCTTTTATGGTCAACCTTCTTCCCAATCCCCTCGTTTCGGTGCCCACAGGTGACCGGGCCTCCACCTACGCCGTCGTGCAGCCCGCCGCCACTCCGGCTCCCACGGTGGCCGCACCCCACGCTCCTCCCCATCCCGCCATGGCCCGACCTCCCCACGTCACCCTGAGCAGCTCGAGGGAGGAGGTGCCGCCGCCGCTGTCCAAGGCGAAGAAGACAGGGAACCTGCGCCGCCGCGCGATCCGGCTGTGACGTTCGGCGAGGAGGCTGGAGGCCTGCTCTGGCCGTGGCGTGGTGGCGCAGAGGCCCGTGGAGACGCGGCTGCATGCCGAGTTCGAGGTTCCCAGCTCCAATTCTACTACTCTTCGTCGGTGAGCGTGCTCAACTGGTCGGGGGCCAGCTCCAGCTCGGCCACGGGCGACCAACTCGATCCCACATAGAAGGGCACGGCGAGCAGGACTAGTTCGGTGTCTGAACGGTCGTCCCCATCAGGTACGCCTACGCACACTCCAGATCGTTCCCATCCCCACCCCCACTCATTTACTGCATTTTACGTATACTCTAGAGCATGTCTCTGAATTGTTTTTTATGCCAACATACTGCGTTCATGTGAGGCCTCATGTGGATGGATTTGCAATGGCTAAATTCTCTCAAGTCTCACTGATTTCAATCATTGCCAAGCACGGTTCCAGTTCAGCCTTCAGCGTAGAGAAGCCTAACAATTTTCGGTGTGAGCCCTAATATTGTTGGATACCTAATAAGCGCGTAGTGTTAAAAATCAACAAAAGATATTGTGAATCTCGATTGGCTAAACGGGTCAATCTAGAGTATGGTCAAAATTGTGCTTGCTTCATGGTTCAGATTCTCACAGGACGGAAATTACTTGGTTTTGTCGAGCGTGCAAGCATTAGTATGGCTCTTGTGTATTGCCTTAAAAGGGGATTCTTTACAATTTTGTTCACACTTCCAGCTTTCTTGATTTGCAAGGAGGGCGAGCAGCCGTGTCGGCGTTCTACAAAGCAGGACCGTTCTCCCTCCTATAGTCCCTTGCCTCGCCACCAGCCGGGAATAGTCCCCCGATCCGGCGGCCATGGCGGCGGTGAGATGTCGTCTCCCGACCCAACGTAGGGCTGTTCCGGGGAGCCAGCGTGGCTAGCGGCAGGGCTCAAGCGCGGGGCGAACAGACGGTGTGGCTAGCGGCCGAGAGTGAGGGAGCCGTTTGGTAAAGAATTGAGCACCGTATGCGAATAGTATGAAATAGAAATATATTAAGTGCTTGTTTACGTGTAACTGTATGAGATAGAAATATATGAGAGGGCTAAGCTCTTTTGTTCTGGTGGTCAGGGCAACGAGGTGAAATATCTTGATCATGCTATCTAGGAGTTAGGTACATGCTAGTTCGGAATCACAATAAGAAAAAAACCTGCACTTGTACAATCTTCTGTCTAGTTCATAAGAAGAGACTGCCTTTTCTGCACTTTTTATTCGATGCACTGTTAAGGGTAATTCTGAGCACCGTTTTGTGATTTAGAGGGAACCAAATGATTTTGAATAGGCTCCGTTCTTTTTCAGAGATCTCGCGTGTATGGGGAAATGAATAGTGTTTTGCAATTTCTGCTTGAGTTTTGACCATGTCATATTCTTGCAGCTATTTGTTCTTGGCTAAGAGTTATTGTAGCAGATATCTTCTCTAGGATCAAAGGTAAGAAAGGCGAGCAGGGATTCATGCACCAAACATTTTCTTATTCAATTTGAAGCAATATGAGGTGTTCCAGTTTGCTCAATTATGTACAAGCACTGTCTAGTAATGTATTGTGCACCTTTCGTATTCAGCGTAGGCACCGAATGATTTCAAATGGGAACTGTTCATATGTATACACAAAAAACATCCTGAATCGCTTGCTTTTTTGACTTCACCACTTTAAGCATCTTCTCTTTTCTTGATCAGAGAGTCATGGTGCTTGTAAGATGCATATGTTTGTGATCTTAGAGTAGGCTCTGTATGTAACATGTGCATGCTTTTTGTGTTTCTTTACAGCATTAACAAATGCCCAGGGTCATAAAGTAACACTCTGAAGAACCTGTACAAAAACTGTTTTGTTTTTTATATACTCTGAACCTGCACAAGATGTATGCCAAAATTTTCTGTCTTGATACAGTAATGCAGCTGGGCAGTTCAAGCCTGACCATTCTGATTCTATTTCCAAGCTGTCTTGTTGCAGGTTTAGTTTTGCTAAATCAGCTACTTGCGGACATGATGTGTGCTACTTGCGGATTCAAGGTATCGGTGTCGCAAGGCCGGCGGCGAGTTCATGGACCTCCTCGCTTGCCATGGAGCTCGGGCTATTATAAAGTAGCAGGCAAAAAGATATTATTTTAGTTTTTTAGCATTGTTAAGATCCATTTGGTTCCTTTTTCCAATTTATTTCCCAGTTGCAATTTCTGTTTTTTGAGCGGGCTCCGCTCATTTCAAACACACTTTAACTCATATGCTCTCCTAAAGAGCTTATTTATCCATTTTTACAAGGATATCTGTTCACTCATATTTATCCAGTATGTTAATTTGAGCTTCATAGAGTTATATTTGGTGCAAGTAGGGTGGCCCACCAAGTCCATCGTCACCACCTCCTCTGCGCGCGCCCAAGCTCTGCGCCGCACGGAGGAATTGTGACTCTTGGTCCGCCTGCCTCTCCTTCTCCGAGAACTCCACCTCCTCCCGCGCGTCCTGCACCGCGGCCTTCCGGTGCAGCCTCTCCAGCTCCCGTGTTGTGTTGGCTAGGCGGAAGGCCGAACTCGCGGTGTTCAGCTTCTCGTATGCCTATCGCTGGGTTTTGGCGAGGGAGCGGGCATGCTCCCCCTCCAACGACGATTAGCATGACAGCTCCATGGCGTGCGCCTCAGCCGCGTCGTTCGCGGCCATGACGAACAACCTGGAATGGCGGTGCCCGCCTGCCGCATCCGCTCCGGCACCGGCACCTGCTCCGGCTCCTTCATTGGGTCCTCCTCACCCTCCTCCAGCCACTCGATGTGCTCGTCTTCCTCGCCGTGGTCGGCGTTATCCGGCCTGGGTGAGGGTGGCCCAGGCCGAGAGAAATTTTAGCTCTTCAATTTGACAGGTGATACAAACATGAGGCGGGCTCAAAGACAGATGAAGGACTACATGGGTGAAGTAGGCGGAGTGAGGCTCGCCATAGAGCGACAACGGGCAACATAGCATATTCTCCCACATAAAATCAAATCACTATCTTTCGTTCGTAAGTATATGGAACTTTAAAAATATGATGCACTATTTGATAATGTATTTAGCACAGTTTAGTGTTTGCGTAGGGACCATATGTTTTTTAATGGGAACCATTCATTTTAACACGTTTTCAACCATTTGTTCACAAATATCCAACGCATAAGTGACACATGTTAACCTATTTCTTCTCCCAGCTATATTGTGCTGTTTTAAAAATGTTAATTTTGGCTGCTATTGTCAATTACCTCTTCTTTTTTTATAGAGGAGAAAGGATCAAGTGTGATACACACTATTATCATTGGATTAAATCATCGAGTTGTGGCCGTCGTCGAGTTCTAACATCTTGCAACTCGAGCCCTGAATAATTCTCAACTATCACCAACAAATAATATCCTTCAAATCAGTTCATGAGTTCAAAATTATATTGTCACGATTTCCTTGTACAAAAAGCATGTGCGTTCAAGGGAAAGTGTTCACGTAGCCGCAAAGAAAAAACCTGATTAATATTCACTTATGCACATCGCGCGCATTTGATCCGGCATGGCGGCATCGATTACCAGGCTAGAGCTAGAATTATAGAACAAGCTTTTAGCGGATTTATTAGCCACCCACCTACACATGTCGATGGGTATTGGTTTTGTCTATTTCACCATCCAGATGCACTGAATGGACCAGGATCTAGCTTCTATTGGACTCGCGCTACAAGCTAGCTTCGTTGGGCACGGACGCATGGTAATCCCTTCAACGTCATCGACTGCTGCACAAATCAAGCATTGAGATTTGCTAGCTGTCTAATAGCATGCACTGTTTGTTCATATGTTGGGCGCCATTTATAGTTTTGAGTAGGAACCATATGTTTTTGAACGGGCTCCTTTTTTTAAAACCCACTTTAATTTATATGTTCGCTTCTATATTAGGATATTATCCCTTCTATATCTCGGAACCGATGACGAAGGAATTTAAGGCAAGGCGGGCATCCAAAAAGGTTGGCAAGTCAGGGAACGGTGGTCTTGGGATCAACAACGACAAAGTCGCCGGTTTCACGACCAGTGACGAAGGCCCAAGGTGTCGTCGGGCCCGTCTATCACTGGTTGTCTCGCCTCCCACCCTTGGAGGGGAGACATTCGCGTCACTACCGATCCGACTGCGGGGGGCTGTTAGAGTATATTACGGTTAGGTTTAAAGAGTTGTAATCCTAGTCTATATCTCCTAGGTTTCCTTAGCCCCCAAGTATTTTCTACTATATAAACAACCCACCGTGGCTCATTGTAATCGCCCAACAAAATATCAATATTATTCAACAACACATATTCTATCAATCACACCTCCTCTAGCGAGCGACTCCGACTTCATCGAAGCATGTCAGGTTGGCTGCACTTTACCGTCCAACTGCTTCATCGATCCGAGCCAGGTGGGCTTGGATCTGCTGCCCTCCTCCCGTGTCCGATCTGCCGGTCTCATGGTGACCGCTCTATCATGACACGGGGGCGAGGAGGTGACCCTGGGGGTGGGAGCAATTTGTTGTCGGTCCCTTCCCGAAGGCACCGTCTTGGAGTCCGTTGTTCGTCGGACACGGCTTCGTCTCCTCGTGGGGTGTCGTAACTTAAATATTGCACGTTTGAAAAACTTTTAATAAAGAGCCGTGTGCATCATTTTGATGCAGAGGCTGGGGTAAAACCCATTTCTAAAAAAAATCTACTGGTGTGCATTGATGATATTATCCTTATCAGCTCTCCCTCCCATGCCTATTTATTTATAAAACGGGTGAATGCCTATTTCGATTAATAATATATGGTGCCGTTGGGTGTACTTATAGCTCCGTTTAGCATATTGATTGGGCTCCGTTTAAATATAACAAGGCACCTTAAGGATATGTCTCAAAGCATGACAGACGCGAACCAGTATCAATCACTTGATTAGACATCTAGCAGTGGTTAGACACATGCATGGACCTGTACCGTGTGTAAGCATGGCCTTGTTGTGAACTTGTGATCGATAGACAACTAGGACGAGCATGGACCTGTACCGTGTGTATCAGGTAGCACTCACACAGGATCCAGCTAGGATGCGGCGTTGTGACAGCAGCTGTCGTCGTATGATGCGTCAGAGTTCTACAGCTGCAAAAGTTGACCAATGACCATGAACCGGTTAAACGCCCGGAGCTCGAGACACAGTTTACAAGGAGAAAAATGGAAACGCTCCTGTTCGTCTCGCGGTTCTATGGCTCTGGCCCTAACCAAAAATAACTAGAAACTTTTGGAGCGACGTGGATGGCAACATTTGGAGCCTGCCAGAAATCACGTGTTCGGTTACCGTATTTGCTGAGCCTAGGTACGAAAGGACCTGTCCCTCATTCCTCTTTGATAATTACCTCTGTACAGGCCACTCAAAAAGGAACCGGAAGAAAAATTCAGTACCAATCTCGAGGCAAACGAACGGTGCCGATAGCATGCATCCCAGTTAACGCACATACCAAATCCTCTCCCTATATATATATATATATATATATATATATATATATATATATATATTGCTATCACATAGTTGCTTATCTTGCTTAGCATAAGTTGTTGGTGCGCATAGGTAAACCTAGCTTGTGTAGGTTTTATGCTTGATAAATGAAACACTAATTTTATTCCGCATTTATTCAAACCTAAACCGTAATAATTTTAATCGCATATTCAACCCCCCCCCCCCCCCTCCCTCTAGGCGACTTCCGTGTCCTTTCACCAGCCATATTGTATCAACCGCCAATATGCTGTCCATTGATGGTGACATAAACTATGTCCATGATCAGGAAAACGTGATCATCTAGCTATCAACAAATTAGTCTAAATATAAGACTAAGGAATATCTTTTCTATTCATGTTTCTACACGTACGTGTGGGTTTTACTCTGAATCTCAAATTCAAGAACCACAACAGTTGTAGCATAGAAATGCGAAACACAATTTATAAATCAGATGCATAAATATAATAACCTTTTGGGCATACATCCAACACATAATCATAGCTCTCACGTCGGCCATTCCACCCGTGTAAGGGTGGCCAATGCACCGGGTAATAACCACCAATTCTAGCATGTCACACTATGTAACGTATAGGTCCTCCAACTTCTCCAATCCTGCTATTTTCCCTAGTCTTCTGGAATAATATGATCCTTGAGGGTCAATCTTTTTCATCCCCTTTGCCCTTTCAAATGAAAATAACTACCAATGCAACAAAAAAAAACTGAAATGAACAATTGCTACTTATTTAATAAATTATACTGAAAATAAAGTCAGTAAAAAAAGAGCTAACCTAAAACTTAACTACCCCTTGCTCTCCCACTGAACCCTTCTTTCTATATAAAAAAGGACGCGCGCACCCATTTCAATTCATAATAATTCATAAACCATGTTAGCCAAATGTGCGTACAATGAAATACAAGGTGTACAAACTACAATTTCTAATTTTTGGAAAGATTCCGAACAACTGATAAAGCTTAATTTGCATCCCTAAAACGCACAAATTCATAAGAAGCACGCACCCAACAACCTAGACACACGCCCGATGCTCTCCCCAAGTACTTCCTCCCATCGTTCAATATTGGCTAGCCATGGCTCTAGACAGTCAGCCACTACTTTCCGAGCTGGCTACGCTGCTCAATGTCACCTTGTGTGTCGCAGAGGCACTACCTGCTCTGCTGCAACCATACAGGAAAATACCTTAAAAGGGATTGAAACAAAAACATGAAAGGAAGTGCTAGTGGGTTGATTTACTTCATATGCAGCGTATAAACAACTGTTTGAGGTTACCTCAAGTGTTCGGAGCTCATTGAAGATCAAACAAACGGGAGATAATGAAGATACAATGTTGTGTCGGGATCAAAGTGATGTACTCCATTCAATTCATTCCTTATTTGCATTCTACTCCACACAATTGCCTAAACCTAAATTTGACAAATAAAATCATATAAGCTGCAGGTAGAATCCATGCATGCCAAGTAATATGATGAAGATAAAAAAGAAGATACTACCTCACCACATTGTTTTGGTGCTGAACGGATCCACTTTCCAATCGCCATTTGGTGTACACTGCCCACCCCTGCAAACATTAATGGAGAAATCTAAACAGAGGCGCCGCACCGGCACGTCCTCCATGCGGCGCACACTCATCCGTCCGATTCGTGAACAGGTAAAGAAGGGGCTTTGTCACGGATTTGACACAGTACCCTGCATGCTACAGTACACATCTACTATTCCCTAAAGTACTTTACTGCATGCTACAGTGCACACGGTAGACAACTTAGCTTGCTACTCTGTATATTAAACACAAAAAATTTACTACGGGAACCTTCATTTCTATGGGCCATATTAGTTACTAGTAGTAGAAGTTTTGTACTAGATACTTCCACGTAACGTGAATAACAAGTTCGAGTATGAGTGTATGACAACATTGTAAAATATTTGATAGGTAAGCACATGACTATTTTGGATAACCTATAACGATGGTGTATCTCAATCGGATAACCTAGAAATTCCTCGAAAATTTGCTGGCTATATCCGAACAATATGGTAGCTAAATGGAAGAACCTAGTGGGTGCATTCGAAAAATTTGATAATGAAATCCGATCATTATAGTATTTGAATTAGCGAACCTAATGGTGCATTCAAAGAATCCGGCAATTTGTCCGAACAATGTGGTAGGTGATCCAGAAAACCTAACGGGTATGGTGCATTGAAAAATCTGGCGGCTGTGTGTCCGAACAATGTGGTAGCTGATCCAGAAAACCTGACGGGTGCATTCAAAAATCCGGCGACCGTGTACGGACAATGTGGTAGCTGATGCAGAGAACCTGGCGGGTGCGTTCGAGAAATCTGGTAGTTGTACCCGAACAAGGTTGTAGCTGAACCATAGAATCTGGTGGGTGCATTCAAAAAATCCGGCGACCGTGTCCGGACAATGTGATAACTGATGCAGAGAACCTGGCGGGTGTATTCGAGAAATCTGGTAGCTGTATCCGAACAATGTAATAGCTGAACTGCAGAATCTGGGGGGTGCATTCGAAAAATCCGGCGACCGTGCCCGGACAATGTGGTAGCCAATGCAGAGAACCTGGCGGGTGTATTCGAGAAATCCGGTAGCTGTATTCGAACAATATAGTAGCTGAACCGCAGAATGTGGCGGGTGCATTCAAAAAATCCGGTGACCGTGTCCAGACAATGTGATAGCTGATGCAGAGAACCTGGTGGGTGCATTCGAGAAATCTGGTAGCTGTATCCGAACAATGTAGTAGCTGAACTGTAGAATCTTGGGGATGCATTCAAAAAATCTGGCGACCGTGTCTAGACAATGTGGTAGCCGATGCAGAGAACCTGACGGGTGCACTCGAGAAATCCGGTAGCTGTATCCGAACAATATAGTAGTTGAACCGCAGAACCTGGCGGGTGCATTCAAAAATCATGCAAATGTGTTCTAACAATATGGTAGCTAGACTAGAGACCTGAGGGGTGCGTTTCAAAAAATCTATCGAAATTGTCCAATGTGATAGCTGAACTAAAAATTAGTACTAGTGTAGTGCAAAAAAAAGTTGATACTAGACTAGTACAAAAGTACTGAAGTGCTACTAGCTTTCTAGGACTCGATTCTCTTAATTCTAAAATATGCATGCATGCATTAGTCTCTGCTACAGAATTGGACATTTTATAATCTGTGTGGTGACTTGCTTGAGCTGTGGTGAGCGGGCTTTTTCCTTGGTCGCGACGCGAGTTACGCGACAATGACTAGCTACACGGGTCGCACATCGCACGGAAAAAGTTATGTGCAACTTTTTGCTGTTACCCTGGCATGATGCTCCATCACGCGTGCGCACACATATTTACCAGCCGCCACACAGGTCGGCATATATACGGCGCCGCTATATAGTCGTGTCCAACATTAATTGGAACGAATGGGGGAGGCATCTTGCGGTGTGTAGCTAATTTTTCCCTCATTTTTTTACAAAGCCAACTGAATAACCTCTGATAATCATAGAACTGAACATGAAGAAAGGTGCTCCAGTTGTCTCCGTAATCATACCAGTTCCTTCCCTACAAACGAAGTCAACGTGATCCACCCAGGCATTTCAATCGGTCGTGGTCAACACAAACTCAGCTCAGCAAGCCCATCGTGACAAATACGGAGTCCTAGCTAATTGGAATCGATCCATCCAATTCCTCTTCGATCGTGTGATAAATATATGTAGGTCATGGTATGATCTATCGATCATGGCGGCGAAGACGTCGTCGACGCACAGGTCTGCCTTCGTCCAGGCCACGCACCGGCTCGACATCTTCGGCTACAGCATGCTCAAGTCGCTCGGCGTCCGCACCTCCGTCCGGTCCGGCACCTTCGACGGTGGCGGCTTCCCATGGACCCTCATCTGCCGGTTCGACGAGATCGTCAAAGACGGCATACGGGTCGGCGCCGCGCTCAAGTCCATCTGGCTGGAGCTCTCCAAGAACGAGTCGGACCATGACGTGGTCGCCATGGTCAGCCTCCGGATCGACGAGGCCGCCGGCACCGGCCAGTTCCCGGCCGCCGTGTGGCGGAGCGACAAGGCCAAGATCTTCAGAAGCTGGTCTAGGGACGCTACCTGTGAGCTCTCCGTCCCGGACGCGTTCCGGGACCACGAGGCACGCTACGTCGACGCGGACGCGGACCGCCTCACCATTCACTGCACCGTCGACGTCCTCCGGCAGGACACTGCCGTCGCCGCCGTAGCCACCAGGGACTGGATCGTCTCCTTGCCGCCGCCGCCGAGCATCGCACGGGACTTCCACAAGCTTCTCAGGGGACGGTTCATGCCGGACGTCACGTTTGTAGTCGAGGACACCGAGATCCCGGCGCACAGACTGGTTCTCGCGATGCGGTCGTCAGTCTTCCGCGCCCAGTTCTTTGGCGGCGGGGACATGAAAGACCGGTGCACGCGGCGGATCGTGATCGACGACGACATGATGAGCGCCTCGAACTTCAGGGCCATGCTGTACTTCATCTACACCGACGAGCAGCCTAGACCCAAGAGAGGGGGATGCGGTGTGGCCATGGCGCAGGACTTGCTCGTGGCGGCGGATCTCTACGACCTCGAGAGGCTGAGGCTTATGTGCGAGAAGATACTCTCTGAGAACATAGACGCCGACAATGTCATGACGACGCTGATGCAGGCGCACGGCAGACACGGCTGCGGGCAGATCGAGGCATCCTGCATCGAGTTCTTGACGTCTAATCCTTACGTCTACGAGGCCGTGCAGGCCACGGAGGAGTACAGAGAGCTCGAGAAAGACTGTAGCGCTTTCATACACGAGGTGACGAAGAAAGTAGCCACGCGTGCGGTGGCCCGCAGCTCCACCCTTTCTTCCACCTCCAGCAGCAGCCTGCTTCATCCACACAAGAGCATGTCGAGGTATAACCCGTCAACGGTGTTCAGAGGAACGCACGAGTTCATGATTGGGAACCTGAGCGCTGCGCGAAAGAGAAGACATGATGGTTTCGAATACATCCAATCTGGAACTTTCCAGGTCGGCGGCTACGGGTGGGCCATAGAGGTGTACCTATGGAACAAAGAAGAGGACGGTGACAAGAAGGAGGAGCATATCGGCGTCTACCTCGTCCTCTTGAGTGCTCCTGTTGCTGAGGATGCTGTCAATGCCAAAGTCTCAGGATTCTTTAGGATCTATGACCCCAACGGGAAATCGCCGGCATTCTCCCGCGAGTTTGGACAAGTGGCCGTCTATACCAAGGTGGGGGAGTCCAAAGGGATTCAACGGTTCATCGCTGTGGAATCTGCCACTTCACAATACCTGGGTCACGACGGCTCCCTCACAATATCCGGTGAATTCCAGGTGGCCACCGGGTCAGACACTAGCACCGCCAACACCAATGTCGGAGCCGCGATCGTCGTGCCGCCGACCGACTTGGCCTGGCATCTAGAGCAGCTGCTGGCGAGCGAGCAGGGATCAGACGTCAAGTTTCTGGTCCAAGAGAGTGAGATCCGTGGACACAGGCTTGTCATCGCCGCACGCTCGCCGGTGCTTCACGAGGAAGTGGAATCAGCGACCAATGCTGATCACGTCAGGATCAACGACATCAACGTCCTCGTTTTCAAGGCCATGCTCCACTTCATCTACACTGACGAGTTGCCTCTTCTCGATAACCTAGACCTCTCTGCCGGAGATTTCACGACGATGGCTGGAGATATGCTCGCCGCAGCGTGCCGGTTCCGTATAGAGAGGATGAAGCGGCTGTGCATGAACTTGCTGGCCGAGAAGGTCGTGACGGTGTCGAATGCGCTCGCCACTGTGAAGGTGGCGCGACATCACAACCTCCCGGAGTTGGAGGAATACTGCAAACGGTACATGTCGTTGCCTCACGTGTCCAGTAAAGTCACTGATACTTGTATTAGATTGTTTCTGGAATCTCAACTAGCTTAGCTAGAGCTACTGTTTCATTTTTTTGTGTGTGGATGTTGGTCCACTTATAAATTTGAATTTAAAGGATGAACGATTCTTGCTTAACTAACTAGTTACGGAAGATTTTTTTTCTATGGGAATTACAAGCTCAACCTAGGAAGGTTGGGCAGAGTTTACAACCAGCTGCCAAAGCAATCTCACGCCAGGAGCTATATCAAATGTTCGGATTCGAGGCGTAATCATCGCAAATCTGTGTTTCACACTGTCCCGAGGCAGGTGCCTGGCACCCAAGCATTGGGTCGATCTTGTCCAACTAGTCAAACAGTCACATGTAATGACAGCAACATCCCGTAGATTCTCACCACAATGTCTGAGCTCCGAAACAACACCAATCGTTTAGGTCACAAAAGAGTAACAAGCGTAGCACACTTTCACGAATCACCGTAGAGAATTCTAACCGATGCACTAATGCAATGACAAGAATAAAAGAGGTGTTCAAGTCATTCACTCTCAAATCCTACCAAAGAAACAAAATGTTACAGAGTAATATGAGTGGAAAACAATGGAGGAGATCAACAATTTCTACATTCAAAAATCTCTCCACACATAGACGAGACATGGATTGGGGGAACTGTAGATCTTTTTTTTTCAAATAGATGCAATGATCATGGGAGGATAGAGAGAAATAAAGCTTCAAAATGTCAAAATGGTGGAGAAAAACTTGCTCAAATGTTGGGGAACAATTGAGGAAGAAATCACCTTAATTATGTCCCACATGAAATCCCCGAAGGTCTAGACAAATAGTCCGGGATTATGGGATTAGTCTAGGAGCAGGATCCAGTACCCACTGAAGGCACTTCGGACTTGGAAACACCAAACACCAAAATAAGAAGCAGGGTCCGATTTTGATGAGTTTGGGCTTGTTTTTATGCTAATAGCACAATATATATAGCCTATGAAATAAGAAACGCCAAACACCAAAAAAGAGAGGATAAATCCACAAGGGGAAAAGTTAGACCTCTCTAGAAAAGAGTCATCAACAAAATCTCCAACATAAAAAACACAACAAGTTTTCATACAAAATTCATTTTTGATGGACTTGAGCTTGTGATGAAAATAAACACAAGCTCTAAAACTTCACAAAGAGAATACAAGTCAAGGATGTAACGATTTGACTTGTCTACGAATGATACGATAACCTACTCACTCGAGAGCCCCCTTGATAATACGACTATAGATCATATAATCCGGTCTTCCAACTACCACCTTGAGACCAGTAAAATAGAAAATATATAAAGTTCATATATTTCCTAACACATAATAAGCTAGATGATGAAGATCATGCCCGCCTCAAGTTGGAAACCTTTCTTTACTACACTCGCTTGATGAAGACTCACAAATTGTTATACTGTAATCCACTATGGGAGGGCTCTATTAGGCACATCTTTATTGTTTCGTTATCTGCAAATGGTCGACAAGCTTCAATAGTATGATATCTTCGTGAATCTCATCTTGAACTTTCACTTCTCAATCTTGATGACGATGAGCACTTGATGTCATCCTCCATGGGTTATATGAAATCTTACTTTTGATGCAAACCCCTCAAAGATACCTAAACCCACATATAAATACCAAACACATAGATCATGGGTTAGTTCACAAAGCGTGATAGAAAATAGGTTACCATAACACGAGATCACCTGATCTCATCGGTACATCATCTACTTTGTAAGTGTTAATAAACATGAATCCTAATATTTGCATTTTGTATTAATCAATCATCCTTACTATCACCCACCCCATGCCACTCCCACAATTCTTATATACAATCTCAACCAAACATTTAACCTTCAACAATAACATGTCTACAACCTATTTACCCCCCGTGAACAAGCTGGCAGAGAAGCAAACAAAGCGAATAATATCGCTGCAAATCAGCTAGAGATTATACATCATGCTCAACAATGTAACCAACAAGACCTTGCATCAGAATTCCAAGTAACTCTCTTTATTGGATAAAATGCTACATGTTGGATTTAGGAATGTGAGAGCATATTTGAATTTTCTCGGACCATAAATGACTGTGAGATTAAGTTGCCAAATGCATATAGGTAGAGCCAAAACATGGCTTAATAGTATGAATCTTCAACTTTACTTCATGAACTGGCAGCAATATTGCACTTTACTATGTGAGAGCTCTCTAAGCGCACAGTAGATGAGTCAATGGCAATGCCAACAATTGAAACAGATAAACTCAGTGGACAACTACATTGGTCAATTTGAGGACCGAATTACACTAATAAAAAGGCATCATGATTACTTGCTTGAGAGCTATTTCTTACACCGATTCATTAGTGGTTTAAAGGAGACTATCAAGAATGACACTAAATGTCACAAGCCACTAATTTTGACAACATTCTACTGGTTTTCTAGACAACATGAACAATCTTATCTCTGCAACAACAAAAATCAAATAGTAAAGCTAGCATCAATCATCGAGCAGTGATAATTATGAACAGAAATCAGGTACTAAGACAACCTATACCAAGGAATATTCCAGATATACCTAGAGAAAGAGGAAAATGTTGGTATTTTCTTGAAAACTGGAGTTTTGACCATAAATGTAGTGGAGTTAGAGGTCTATTTCCATTTAGGTATATCGGGGTGCCCCCCCCCCCCCCCCCCCCACAATCTTTTAGCTTTGGACCAACCCAATAATGCATAGATATTTTTATTTTATGTTTATTTTTAGGTTTTACATTTCTACTTTTCTAAATTCTTTTTTTCATCTATTCTCATTTATTTATTATTTTCCCTTTTTCATGACACTTCGCCCTTTTTATTTTATTCAAGCCATACATTTTCCAAAAATATTTATGCATACTCTCCCTTTGTCAAAATACACTCCCTATTTGTCAGAATGTAGTGCATATTAGTTTTGGTCAAAGTCAAAATTCATAAATTTGACCAAGTATATAGAAAAAAGTATCAACGTATATAACATTGAATAATATTTCTAGAACCATCATAAAGTATATTTTCATATTGTAGTTATTGATATCGTAGATGTGGATACGTTTTCCTATATACTTGGTCGTTGTTTACAGTGTTCGACTTTGACTAAAACTAATACACACAAACATGTTGGGATAAAGGGAGTATAGTTTACTTAATCAACAATTAACTATAATCTCGACAAAAGAAAATTTAACATGGGGATGTTTTGGCTCCTAGATGCATATGCACCTGATATTTAAACTGCATTTTAAACGCATTTTGTAATGTTAACATTTTGTAATAAATGTCCGTACATAGATCTTAACATCCTATGTGTTTACGAATTTGTTTCATGTAAAACCGATATTTTTGTGGCCTATGTAAAAAGACAAAAGTTGGTGCTAAAATTAGACTTTTCACGAGACATTTTTTCTTTTTACACAGAGCACAAAAAATTGTGGACTTTTCGTAAAACAACTTTGTGAACACATAGAATGTGAAGATGTATCTATAAAAAATTATTTCAAAAAAAATCGACATTTCAAAAATTGTTTTTCAATACCGGGTGCCAAAGTGGATTTTACATTTAACAGTACGTACTTTCATCATGTTTGTGTGTGGTAGTCTTGTAGGTGAGCATAATCAGTACATAACCATTTTTCAAGATATTAATATTTTTTAGGATCATGTAATTCAGATTGGGTTGTTATGCGTGATGGCTCGACATTGATCCACTTGAGAGTAAATTCGAGTGTTCCTATTTGCGACCATCCTCTTGATATTTGTTTCCACTGATTTTAAGGGTCACACTGGAGAGACTAGTGCAGTGCCGCATAACATTTCTTGCTTGGACCGGCCAGTAAGGCATGTATTATTTTTCTGTTTTTTTATGGTTTTCTATACATTTTTATTTATTGTTTTGTCTGTTTTCTTTCGGTATTCCCTTTCCTTGACTATGTTTTCTATTTTTATTTCTAGTTCTTTGTTGTCTTTTATATTTCCATGTAGTTTTATTTTGAAATAGCATTTCGCCCCGCTTTATAAATAAAGTCAAACGGTCGAACTGCTACAAAGTAACGATGGAACCTGTCACAAAGCAGACCAAAAATAGCGAAATAAAAAAGAAAAAAAACACAGGAAGGATCAAACTTGCCACCGAAGACACCAGACGTGCTGGAGGGAAACCGAAACTCCACGACGATGACCCCAAGAGGTAACGACATATCGCATCGGCGTCTTCGAGACCAAGATGGTCAAGGGTTTTCACCTAAAGCCTCAGCCCGGCTAAGATACCCCCAAGAGGGATATGATACCCGTAAGTACCACCTCTAGAAGGATTTCCGTTCATAAATTTTCCAAATGTATGGTTCCATCTCCCGCTGCTGCCTGGGAGGCGTCCGATTAGCGTGGGGTGTAAAGCGGCACGCCCCACTCCCGCACTGCACCCGGTGGTTCCATCTTCCATGTACAACGATGGTAGGGGACCTGACATATGATACAGGATGGTTCCATCTACAACACGATGGTAGGGGACCTGACATAGCATAATACATAGTCATAGACGAGGGAAGAAAATGACATCAAGAATGGTTCATACACAACGTCCATTCTCACTTCCTCTTCTCTTTTTTTGCGAATCCATTCTCACGAACGAATTCACCGGTTTTGTAAGACATTGCATTGGCCCAGACTACGAAATTAAAAACAGCCAGTCTGCCATGCATGTCCCTTGTGACAAACATGCATATATGCTTATCAAAATGCATAATAATCTAGCAGTAATCCATTACAATCGTGAGTACTCTGTAGAAGATAACACAATGTCCTTATGCACTACAAACGACTCACAAGAAAATGTTGCTTAGGATCCAAAAATTACGATATGATGATCGTTACAGTTACAGACCACCGGCTACTTCAAAACACCGGTGAGAACAAATAGCTCGCTACTGGTCAAAAATTACTCCCACGCATATCTGGAATAAGAGTTTTTATCTTCTTTCCATTATTGGGACAAATAATGTAAGGTATGCTTTGGACTACTAAAGGTCTTTGGCCCCCCGCAGGACTTACGCCGTGGCCAGCTTCAACTCTTGTTGGTCCTCCAGGTTTAGAATCTGGAGCAGCTTTGGCCAGGATTCTGGGATTCCTCCGGGTAGATCGAACTCCAAAACCTTCCCCTGCTTCTGGTAGAAATCCTCCACGGGTTGACTCTGAGAAAGTTCAGGAAAACAAACTTTAATCATCAACTCCATGGAGCACGAAAGAAAATATAGCGGTACTCATGCTGCTCGGCACATGAATCGACGGCACGAATTGTAGTAAAGGAGTCATGGCATGAAAATGCAAAGTGCCATACCATTTCATTATATATCCGCAGACGGTTCCTCACAACCTCTTCAGTATCATCATCTCGGGTAATCAGATGCGACATGCAGTTTTTGGGAGGTAACAATGGCGACATGTAGATGGCTGGCAGCCCATTTTCAGCCTTCACATCAATGCAGGCCAAGTTGAAGTTCTTGCCACATTTGCTACAACTGCGTCTACCAAGGCACTTCTGTACAATGATATCTTCTCTCAACTTCAGATTAACAACCATATCAATGTCGGTAACTCCCTCAAGAATTTCCTGTGGAATGAAGATGGTAGAAAGAAATTATTAACTTGGGAGCAGGGTTTTGGTTACCGGTCGGGAAATCCAGTTACCGGTCGGTAACCGGGTTTCCCGAGCACCCCCGAGAAACAAGTTTACCGAGCAAAAAATCTCGATTTTTTTTTAATTTTTTTAATTTGAACGCGCTTATGTACATTAAAAGATCGTGCCTCGTTTTGCAACAAATGGTAAGACAGAATAGTGGTAGCACTACGTGTTATTATACTGGATGTCCCAGGTTCGAGTCCCAGCCGTTCCATTATTTTTGGGTTTAAGGATTAACTAGTATGTTTTAGATCTAATAGATCAAAAATGAGATATTAATGGTAAAAATATTGATTTCGCGCGGATCGAACTCGGGACCTATTACCTGCACAGCTGGTTTACGAACTACCACTACGGTGTTGTCTGTTTAGTGCAAAATTAAGGTTCAAAGGACTATTAATGCGTTTCGAAAAAATTTGAATTTCAAAATTCAATTTTTGAATTCATCCGGTAACCAGTCGGGATTCCGAGGTAACCGCGGTAACCGGGAATCCCGACCCCCCTCGGGAAAAATTTCAATTCGGGAACCAAAACCTTGCTTGGGAGTCAACCACTATCTGATTGCAGTTTCTGCTCGACAAGGCTAGTTAATCAAAACAATTACGCATACAGTCGTGCACAAATTTTTAGAATAATATGTAACTATTCAAATCGTAAACAAGCAGGCATGAAACAAAAACAATTGAGATTGATCAAATCCATCACCGAGTTCTCTCTACTAGAAGAAATAGATGCATAAATGACCGTGTTATGTTAAAACACTCACCGCTTGATTTACGGTGCGTGGAAAACCATCCAGAATAAATCCTGATTCTCCCTCCTCTTCTCCTTCCTTAAGCCGTTTAGATAAAAGATTGATGATAATTTCATCAGAAACCAACTTTCCTTGGTTAACAATTTCCTTAAGCTGCAAGAGAACAACCCACAATGTTATTTCCAAAGGGATAAAAAAAAGAATAATCAGATAGAGAGCAAAGCTAATAGAGGATCATGCATATGCACAGTAAAACTAGAGGGCTTTGGCAAAATAGAGATGTAATATGAACAATGAAAGATGCATGCATCCTTGCCATCAATTCCATATTGAAGTACATTGATGCATCCTTGTCAAAGGACTATGGGGAAAGCAATATGACAAGCATCACCCCCCCCCTTTCTATCAAGGACCGAAATTATCCGGAAAAGTTGTAGCTTTAGCCCACTACACTTTCCCGATTGAAAGTATGTATTAGAAAAAATAGTGAATAGCCTGTTACACTTTCCCAATTGGATTAAAATTTCCGTCAGCAGAAATTATTCCCTTAAAACACAATCCTACGAATTTAATAAGACATATAATAACTTAAACTTGTTGTCTACGAATTCAATTAAAATGAAACGTTTCCCTGGCATTTTCGTTACCAATCTATATCTGGATTCACCAGAGTCATATAAACCTATTAAAACAATATTTCCACCAAAATATGATCTCAAGTCTGCAACAAAAGCAAAATGGATCGCAATAGCACGCTGAATTCAAATAACATATCCTGGCCAACCCGAGTTCAAGCGGTCACCGGTAAGATTCTGCTAGATAATTTCGCATATCTCGTCAGTGTTCAGTATAAACCAAAACCTGTACCTCCGGATCTACATCTAGCCCACACAAAAATGGTCACCCGAAATGCCCCTTCCTACTTCTCAGCTAAAATCCATCGATATTCAGGCCACAATTAGGCATGGCAGTACTGATCTGTGATCTAGAGACCTTAGCAAATTCCCACTCAGAATTCCAACCCATGTCCGATCCAGTCGAACCGAATCCAGATCAGCAAAACGCACAGCGATCGGATCTGGAGTTGAGGACGCACGATCGACGGAAGGGTGGGGGGGGGGGGGGGGGCTGACCTGCACGGCAAGCGGGCCGGTGGACGCGAGCTCGTCGCGGACGAGGTCGCCGGTGGCGATGTGGGGCACGCCGAGGAGGCGGGAGAGGCGGCTGGCGTAGGTGCCCTTCCCGACGCCGGGGCAGCCCAGGAAGACCCACTGCACGTTCCTCTCATGCGCCGGCCGCCGCCTCCTCTCCGCGCCCGCGACGGCGAAGCCCGCGGGCGTCTGCTCGGGCGCAAGGTACGTCGCCATGCGTCTCGTCGCCGCAGCCGCGGCGCCGGAGGACGACGAGGCGGCGGCGCGGAGGAGGCGTTGTACGGCCGCCATGGGAGGCGGAGTGGGGGAGCGGGGCGCGTGGCGTGGGCTGCGGGGTTTTCAGGGTTTGGGCTTGGGCGGGCCTCCGCCGGGTATTTGTACGCGCGGCGGTTGTGGGAGCGAGACGGGCGGCTTGGAGGACGGGCCGAGGGAGGCGTGGAACGGGTCCACGGTGTACATGTCATCCGGTCCCACATGTCGGCCGGTTTTGTTCTGTGGACCTGGTTCGCGCTGAGCCGGCGCGAGAGTTAAAGCTGTTCGAGCCGAACGGCGGTGACACCTTTTTTTTTTTCCACCGGCAGTAGTTTCCCCATGTGGGGTCGAGTTGTCGGTGAGAGTGTGCTTGCGCCGCCGAGGGGAATCTGGAGAATATTCCTCTCCGGGCAGAGCATAAGCTTGACTGAGCTCACGTGGGCTTTCCTTCAAATTTGGGTTTGAACGTGTGGTGAACAACGCTAATCCATTTCACTTGCGTCGTTGCGTCAGTGGGCGAGGAAAGCTACTTATGCTATGTTTGGATATTTGCATTATGAGGTTTGGTATTGTCTTGACTGTCAATATCTCAGAATATTGATATTGAGACTCATTGTTAATATTTATATTTTTTTGGATAAAGAGTATATATTAATGGCCAACGCTGAGCGTCCCCCGGGGGATCAAAACGCCCGATCCTCCGGGTCGCTGGCCGTCTGATTAAGTTACGTAAAACCGTCTGATCAAAAAAACCAACGACACCAGTCTGTCCATAGCGCACGTGCATCCACCTCCTGAACGCACATGCACCCTCTCAGCACACGCGGACCAGAGCTACGCGTCCCTGCACCTGGACACTCCCCTGCTGCCTTTAACTCGTCTTCGGAGTTCTGGCGAGAACCATCGTCGACCACTGCTTGCCGGAGCACCGCCGTCCACGATGCCCATCGCTGGAGCAGCCCTGACTCCGACGGGTAGCATCGTCGTCCATGGTTGGTAGCGCCGCCGACACCCAATTTCAGCATCGGAACTCCGGCCATCACTGGCACCGCCATGGACAGCTTGGAATCCCTAAAAGTTTCTGCTACAATCCTTAGATGGATTTGCATCAGAATGAGAAATTTTTTGCTACGAAACTTCTAGGATTTGCACCTTCTAAAAATAAATTGCTTCATATAAACAAAACTTTTTGCTACAAAAGCTCTACGGACTTGCATCAAAAAGGGATTTCTTTTGCTACAAAGTTTTGAAACATTTGCACCATATTAAGAAAATTTGCATCAAACGAAATTGCTACAAGTGCTATTCGAATTTGCATCAAAAGGGATAAATTCTTGCTACAAAGCTTACAAACATTTGCACCAAATCAAAAAAATTGCGTCATGAGAAGAAGAATTGCTATAACTGTTCTCTGGATTTGCATCAGAACGGAAAAAGTTATGCTAGAAAGCTTCAAAAAAATTGCACCGCATCGAGAGAAAAGGGCAAAAAAACCGGCACCGGTCCTCGCCGGTTCGCAGCACCGAAGGCACCTCCTCTTAGCAGTAGAACCAGCAAGGGATGTACTAAGAGGATTGCTGCTCGCCGCTCGCCGGATATAGGAGCTCCCTTCTCGCCGGAGGTAGGGAAGATGGAGAGCTCAGGTCGTGGGGATTAGGAGCGGGGATGGAGCGGCTAGCGGGGCGGAGGCGCAGAGCTTGTCCGGCGGCGTCGGCTGCCGGAGAACAGGACGCGTAGCATGCTGGCGATGGCGGACAAGGAGAGGATATTGCAGCGAGGAGCGGTGACAAATCTCTCCGGTGGGTGGTTTGATAGCAACACGGTGCTCCGCTGGTAGCATCTGCCTCCGCCGCCGGTAGCATCCGTACCACTACCGACAGCCGCTGGTAGCACCGTTGCGCACCGTCGGTAGCATACGCCTCCGCCGCCGGTAGCATACTCCTCTGCCGATGGTTGCAACGCCGTGCTCCATCGGCATGATCCGCGAGGAGGCGTGGTGGCGGCAGGAGCGCACCATGGCCGCCACCCGCGACGCCTCCGTGCTCTCCTTCATACATAAGATCACCGAACTGACCATCCCCATGCCGTCCATGTCGCCGCCGTCATCGTGGCAGACTCACACCACGCCCATCGCCGACGCCGCCGCAGCAACGTTTCCCGTCGCTTGTAGCATCCCAACTCGCACGAGCTAGCTCCACCGCTCCTCACAATGCTGGTAACACGCAGATGGCAGCATCCCGCATCATAGTAGGCGAAGAGGGAGGTGTCGTAGGTGAGGTCGAGGGACAGCTTCGCACCAGATTTTGACGAAAAAAACAAACGATCTGGCGCGTGGGTAGGTACAGGAGGGAGGAGGTGGAGGGACATGGGCAGCGAGCTAGCGAGGCGGGCAACTGCGGAGAGGAGCTGGGCAATGGCAGGAGGACTGGAGGAGCTCGGCGAACTCGAAGGAAGAAGAAAGAGGAGCAATGTGTGGCTGAGAATAAACGATTGAGACGATAAGGTTAGCATGTGGGACCTTATCCATCGTGGCCTGATTTTTTCCAGCCACGCGTTGGACGCGTGTCACGCGCAGAAGACGGAGGATGCGGGGCGAGTTATCCCCCGGGGGAACGCCAGCGTTTTCCTATATTAATATCAAGAAAATACAAAATACACCCGGGCTCTGCAACAACGTAATAACCGAAGGTATTACGGATGCACACAGCCAAAAGACAATAAGGATAAGAACTAAAAATGAAAAGTCCCGCTACAGAGTTACAGCACTTGTAGCAGCAGTACAACCACCACCAAAACAACACCTGGTATCCAATCTCTCCAAAAGCAACGCCTTTAAGAAGGAAACAGTGCACAAGCGCCATCATCGCCCGATCGAGATCTTGGGTTTTCACCCTGAAGATAGTCCCCGCTCTCAAAACAATGTCTTCAACAAGGCCATTGCCAGGCACAATCAATTAAGACCAGACCTTAGATTTTCACCCTGAAAGGTAGAACTTTGAACTTCACCTGTGCTGTCACCCCCACTTTCATACCGCTGCATACGCGTCCTGAAGCTCCAAGCAAGTTCCTCATCGCCACCAAGAGACAAATCACCGTTCCTAGTCCTCCGATCTCGGCTTTCATGACATTCTCCGCCTCTGACTTCATCCATGATGGCAACAGATAGCAGAGCTTCATACCGCTTGCTCGTTAACGGAGAATCGTGGGCACGACCGAATCCCACCCGATCCAGCAAACTCCAGGCATAAACGCACATGGAAGTTCGCCGGCGGAGCCTTCCGGAACTCGCCACTTCAGCCAAATCAACGAGGACACACAACCAACAGATCTTCGCGCGGAAGAAACCCTAGGACCGCCACCATTATTCAACGCCAGGCCAGCACCCCCCACGCCGCCAGCCGGCTCCCGGCGATCGGAAAGAGCAGGACAATGGAGGAGCACAAGGGAAGACCACGTCGGTGGTTGGGTCCCGACGATCGCTGCCGCCAGGAACCGCCATCACGAGATCCGGCCGTTGAACATGGCACAGATCGGGCCCTTCTAGGCCCAGATCCGGCCCTCGTCACCGCCGCAGGATCTGGCCGTAGCACCGCCGGCCAGTCTTCCCGCGCCGCCTCCAAGACCACGGACGCGCCGCCGCATGGCTTGGACACGCCGCCGCCGTACGGAATCCGCGCCGTCGCCACATGGCATGGCCGCGTCGCCGCCGCAAGATGGAATCTATAAAGGTTGGATGTCAAATACTGTTTGGTCAAAGTGGTCAATTACAATTGTATGAGACTCTAACCATTATACTACTGTCTCAAAATAAATTATGTATATGAATCAACATTCCTCTAATTTTCTGTCAGCTAAAAATGCACGCATATGAATCAACATTCCTCAATACTACACAAATCGGCACATCGTTCATGGCTCTGTATATAAAAAAGAATCCACCTCAAAGGATGCATCAAAGCCACCTTCTCATGAAGAACATACCAAGGATAGAGGGGGAAAGAGATTGTGGACGTGCAGGGCCGGTCCTCAGATTTCGAGGATCCGGGACAAACTAAATTTTTGGGCCCCTTAGTATATAAGTAAGCATATATGTGTTAACGAAATAGAAATCAAACAAGAGACAATGTTAAATATGTGCGCGTGATCACTCACATTGTTATCATCCATAATCGTAAAAGCTACTCAACATCAACAACAAGTATACTATAGTAACTAGTGAACGTGTATTGTGTACTGTTTCCTTTCATAAGCATGCAAAGTGCATTATTGAAGGTAAAGAAGCAACAAAGTGAGACCGATCTTACGCTACGCGACTTAGATTTAGATCGGAAGCCATCTCCGCCCTCCAAAGTAGGGTTTTTCATTTCCATCCGGTATAGAAATATTTTCTTTACAGGAACTCGAACCATAAACTATCACCGAAGCGGTACCTCTTTAACTTGGTCTGAACCTATTTCTTGTATTCCTATGATTTTTCAGTGATGGGTTTTGCCCTTTTAGGCGTTCATGTCGATGTTGTCTTCTGTATTGAATCTCATCTTTTTGATTAACATGAATTTGTTCACCCGCAAGAACTTGTTCATGTTTTTTCGTTTTCCTTTTTGCAGCACTGGATAAAGGCTTCATAGTAACGCTGCAAAAAAAAGAATTGGTAATAAAAATTAGGGCACCACATAAACTACATATACCAAAAAATTAGGGAAGACCATTGATCAATTTACCTGGTACAGTGGCGCGGTGCTTGGAATCGTAAATACAGTAACTAATCGTCAAGCAAGATGCGTTAAGTCGATGATGCGGGCGTGCAGCGGCCGAGATGAGAGACGAGAGACGAGAGTCGAGCATGGCGGCGGAGATCTCCTGGTTTTCGTTTTGATCAGACGAGCATCCAGTAAAAAGTTATTAAAGCTAATTGAGCGAGTCGGCCCAATTCTAATTCGGAGCCAGCCACAGTTCACAGAATAGACTATTTTTTTCTACATGCCGTATACTGTTTAGATATATCTGGAGGGCCCCCAATATTCTTGGACCTGGGACGGCTGCCCCTCTAGCCCCCCTCTAGGGCCAGCCCTGTGGACGTGGGCAACAATCAGCAGCAAGTCGGGTAGTCAACCGCCAGCAGCTCTAGCATGCGACAACCAGCGGCACGGGGGTGCTGCAGTCGACGGGCGGAGGTCGGGGTTCCGATCGGGAAGCAGCTGCGGGCGGTCGGCGATCCGATGGCGTGCGGGTGCTCCTGGAGGTCGACAAACCGGCCGGGATGCGGCGACACCGGCGTTGGGCGCAACTTCAGCAGGGTCGGCCTCTGCCGATCACCATGACGAGGTCGACGGTGGTGTCACGACGGGAAGGAGATTCATAGTGCGGGAGGCGAAGGAGAGGAGGGGGGGGGGGGGGCGACGATGACAGCAGCTTAACTGTGCGATTCTCAAGCGGGGGGGGGGGGGGGGGGGGTAAACGTGTTTCTATCGCTTGGTTGTTCGTCGAAGCGGTAGCGGCACGAATGCCTCGCGATGTCGAGGCTACCCCCTCAACATTAGGCTCCTCATCTTTTGTCGTTTGGACCCGCGTCTCGATATCGAGATTGAATCCGTAACCAAGCAAAAAGCTCAAATCTTTGTATTCGGGGCTCACGCCACCCGAATGTCCGATATCTAGCCTCAATACAAACATCCAAACAGAGCATTACAGTTTGACTTCCAGGGCAAAACTATTTGACATGAGGTGCTCGGGACAAGCTACACTAATTCGGCAAGTTACCTACCTACGTGTGCAATACTAGTGCAAGTATAACTCTCACGTCAGTACAAAATTCAAGTAGATTGTGATCCTAAACAACCCACGTGTTCCATTTTATCCCTTTCGTTTCTTGTCATGCACTCCGCTTCTTGTTTTTTTCTTTTCCATTCCAGATCACTCGGCGTGACATCCTGACACACATCCCAAACGAGACCAAAACAAAAGGAGCTGGAAATACTGGGCCGAGCCACCAAGGCCCAGCTCCTGCCCAACTACGACCAGAATAGACCCACGAGCGCACGTACCACACTCGCCCCACGGCTGCAGCGCCAGGGCACCTCTCGTTTAGTACCACCTCGCCAACTCGAAGAGTTTGGCGTGAGAGAGCCGCCTATATAGAGGCGCCTGGGTGCGTCGTTGCAAATTACTTACCTGGACGGGGTCTACAGCCGATCAACAAGGGCTGTGGCCTAGATCAATGGCCCACATTGCACCTGGTGGGCGCGTTGGTCTACCATCTCTACTAATATAAAAAGAGAGAGAGGGGGGTATGATCCAAACGATCTGGGCCCTTCAATCAGGATCCAACGATCCACAACCTCTCAATGATGAGCACCTCATCATATTCACGCCCACACCACAAAAAAAGAAAAAAGAAAAAGAAAAACGAGCCGCACCCGCCTGGCCCGCAAGTCAAGCCGCACACGCCCGCATCCTTCTCCCCGTCGATCTCCCGGTGCGCCTCCCCGTCGATCTCCCCGGTGAGGCCAGCCGCGCCGCGCCGCTGCTCCCTATCCTGCTGCTCCGGCGCCGCCTCTTGATTCCCCGCCGCGTCGTCCACCTAATTCCCCGGCATCGCCTCAAAGCAACCGCAGGTCATGGCAACCGTCGCACGCCCTGCCCGCCGCCGACGCCGCACGCCCCCGCCCTGCCCACCTGCGCTGCCGCCAACGCACACTCCCGCCCTGCCCTACGACCTCGCCGACATCCTGCAACACACCCCTCTCCCGATCCCTCGACTTGGAGTGCGGCACCGCCTCCGAGCCGCGCCGACCCGCCTGTCGAATCTATTTGGAACACAGAGCCTCTCCCGATCCCTGGACTCAGAGCTCGCCTCCGCCTCGCCGTCGTGCCGGAGCGCCGCGCTGCGTAGCTGCCACCGACCTCCAAGACGTCCTGGAGCGCCGCTTTGTGCCTCTCCCGCGGAAGAGTCCTATCGCGCAGCCGCCGCCCAGGAGCGCTCACCAAGGTAGTCTGCTCTCTTCGAATCAATCTAAGCAGAAATTGTATCAATGAAACAATATGTGCTTGATCATAGTATATTTGTCACAATTATCACCTGATTTCAGAAGCAAAAAGTCTTATTTTCCTTATATTTATCCAGATGTTGGAGGAGTACATTGTCCATCTCCACATGAATGAAACATTAAAATGGATTTGCTGTGTAGTTATGCAGATGTTGGCTGCTAGCGGCAATGAAAAAAAATGATGTGATATCTGCTAGCACTGAATCACACTTCCTAGAGAAATAGTAGCAGCGGCGCCACATGTAGTCGTCACCATTTTGTCTCAACAGGATAGTGCGCCGTTGAATCATCAGGTGAAACGAATGCGGATATCTATTTTTGATGTTTTATTATGGGATAGGTGGTTGTATTGTATTTGGAAAATCAACATGGTTACCAGCGAGCTCTGGTCACTGGAGGTAACTCAACCACTACCACTTCAACCGCTTCTCATTTGTTTGCTTGTACGAGCTGTGTTGCGAATTCTGAAAACACTGTTTTTTTTCAAGAAAACACATTAGAAAATGCAAAAGTATCTGCCAAGAAGTTCTGGCAAGCTAGAAAACATTACCCAAGTCTTACTCAAGGCTGTAGAATTGTGCAGGTAGAAATAATGTTTATTAACCCACTAAACTGCGATATACAAGACTGCCTAGAAGTTTGGTCTAAATGCTGGAGTGTCTACAAGTTTGAACTAATGTTCTATATCCATTTAGCACCTTGCCTCTGTTAGGGAAGGCTATTTAGCACCTTGTCTACAAGTGAGTTTACACAGCATGCTACGAAACATAAGAAACATTTTGATCTTTGTCCTCTTAATTTCTGTGGCATCCTCCTTCTTTCTGTGGCTTTGATCGGACAAAATTAGTCTTTTTAATCTCAATTCAGCTTGATGTGGTTTTGGTTGCAGATTATTTAAAATGAGCTGAGATCAACAGTTCAAGGCTGGATAGCATCCTCTTCCATCATTGCTTCCGTTCTTCCATGAAAATCACTTTTCTTTGAGATTACAATAATCCAGTTAGCACACTTTAGCATTACTGATTTTATTTTGGTATGCAAAACTCTCTAAATAATTTGTAAGTGATTTGCCTTCTCATTTTCAACATTGTTGGAAAGACAATGTTGAAATATATCCGGATGACTTCTGATTTTCTTTTGATGGAAGGTTTACCCAAAGAGTTTACCCAAACATACCCGAATATATCTTTTCTTTTAGAGTTATTATGGTTCGTGAAAGTAGCAAATGTTTGACACGCCCTGTATGTATCGTCTTTTTGCCTGCATTGTCTTATAGCTTCAGACTATGCAATAAGGGTTTATTCTTTTAACGTTAAACTACTTTCTAATCCAACCTTATCTTTACTGACCGTGTAGCAGAAAGCATACTCTGCACTATAGCCTTTTCTAATAGCTATTATAGACAACCAGATTTCAGTTTTTACTATGTGCATGTATAGTAGAATTAGATGATTGGAGGTGTTGAATTTTCTTGGTAATATTGGTCATGTGCTCGATATGCTGTCCAGCTTGGTGTTCTCCGATCATGCAGGGAAAGCAGGACGATGGAGACTTTGAGTCTGGTGACATCAACATTGAACTCATCCTCTTACGATGTAATTTCAGGTATGCTTATCACATATTGTCGTGACAAATGTTAGCAAAAGCTTGGGTTCTTCTCATGAGCACAACTCTTTTTTAATACAGAATAACAAAATTTGCTAGAAGTTCGTACTGAATGTTGAAACTTCAGTTCATGGAGAAAATTTGCATGATTTTCTATCACTGATATGGAATCTTAGATATTAGCGAAGGTATGTATGAACCTAATCTGAACTGCTCTTTTACAAGAGCTGTGTACAACAGCATAGTGTGTGCTCAATTATCCCATAGTTATATATATATGTAAATATTCTCTTCAATTAAAATCAAAAGCTGAACCTTGGTATCCAGATTCTGAATCGTGCAAATGTTACCAGTCAAGTAATCCTGAAAACTTATGCTTTGAACATCAAGTTTGTCCTACAAATTTCAGTCTTTGTTCATGTAGCTTTTGGTGTCTTTTTAGAAAAGCTCGGTTGATATTGTATAGGGATGTTTACTTTGCTACTCTATGTAACAAATTTCCCATGAGTCTAGCTTGCTTTATCACGGAATTGTTGATGTTCCATTTCAGAAGGAAGAAGACAAGGATTCAATTACATAAACTGTTATACATAGCGTGCATGTGCACGTGCTTGATTACTATTGTATACTAAATATTCACTGTACAAGTGAATAGGCGTGCATTCTGTTGATAGGCCAATTCGTGAAGTAGTGACATTCCCATTCATTCTTTTGCCTCAGTCTTCTGTGTTTAATTTCTTACATGTGTTGTATCCCTTGTTCTTTCCCTAGGTTAGCATGGTCCTTACCATGCTTATGTACTACATAAACATGGGGTTTCGTGTGTCGTATGGTTATTATGGTGCTACCATTGTTATTTTAGTTAGTCCTCATATTGAGTCATTGACCTGTCCAAGAGCAGATTTTGCTATGCACCTTGTGTTGGTTTGTTAGAGATGCCAAAGCATTGATTACAGGTCAAATTTTATTTTTGCTTTAGTTAGAAATCCTGTGTATGACTTGGCAATGTAAGGCTATATAGGTAGTTCTCATGCTTCTATTTTCTATCTTTAGAGTATTATACATATTTGTGGCATGCAAGGCTATTGTGGTGTTTCTGAAGCAGTACACTTTAGTTGCCATATCTCACAAACTTGAACACACTGGACAGAAGATACTCTTTCAAATAGCCGTTTATCGAGACAAATGAATCAGGCTAATCTACGAACCAAACTTGAACACACTGGTGTTTATGAAATGACTTGTTTTTAATAGCACTATTTATGTGTTTTCCTGTATATATGCACCTCGGTCCATTTGATGTGTTTTCCTGTTTGTATTCTGGTAACTGATTAGCTGCAAATTCAGTTATGGGAACTGCAAGGATGACACTGAGCTCACATTATCCATTTCTTACAGGTTACAGTGTAAACATGCTATGTTTTGGTATAGAATAATTACTGCAGAGTTACAAAGGACTGTGAGTTGTGGAAGAAAGACCATTTTTATGCAAAGAAGAAAAATGGTTTGGAATTGTAATGCTGCTGAATGCGCTGATGGATCCAAGTAGCAATTGGTGCAGTCTTTATTCTCACCATGTCTTGATTTCGTTCGTTGTATTCCTGAGATATGATCTTCAAATGATCGCCTGAATGATGCTTTCAACAAGTTAAATCTTTTGGCTGATGTTGTCCCCTTTTGCTTCTCTGTTTTTTTCAACATGCTCTCTTATTTGCATCATCCTTCAGATGGAAGTTTGTTAAATAAGGTTGGAACTTGGAACTTGATCGTTATTAGTATTGGACATCATCTACTTTCTTTACTGATTTGCTCCTCTTCACCACAAGAATTCCTACAGGTTGTAGGATATATCAAACCTGAAGTTGTCCTTAGCTGCAAACATCATAAACCTATGTAACTACAATGTTCATCACTGAGCTAATCACAGTTGCAGCAGGAAAGAAAAACATGAAGCTAGGGCAAGTCAGTTATATGTTCATTTTTTGAGAAGTTTTAGAGTTTTAGCAAATATGAGGTCTTCTTCTGTTTGGCACAATAATGCCATTTTCCACGTTGCACCTTCAATGCAGATTCTAAGGATATTTTATTTGTCCTTCGCACCCTTGATTTAGTATAATTCAAAATTTCAAGTGGAATTTGTGCGAAGCTATAGCAATATCATCATTACATACTCTGAAGCTATTGAAATTTATCCTTTATTTAATATATTATTTTGGCATACACTGTTGTTTTATTCATGCTAATTTTCTTAGTTGGTACCGATTTTCTTACACGTGGATCAGGTATGTTACCATCGACAGCCCATGGACCAGGGTCGGTGCCTGCAGCATTACACATTATCCCAGTCTTCCCGGAATGTGGGAGGTTCAGCAACTCTTCTTTTCTCCTGTCGTCTCTCATCCAGGCGAGGGCCTTTAGTTTCTGTGTCACCATATCCATTGGTTATGTACTTCAGCTTCATTTGATTCTTTTAAGATTGGAGAGAAGATGCATAGATAGAAGAACTGTGATTGATATTTCCATTACTTTGTGCTATTGGTTTGCAGAACTTGTACAAGTTGTTCATTCATTTCTATGTAGAATTTACCATCAGGTTTTTATCATCTTCATGAGTCAAACTTTACCACATGCTCGAGCTTTTTATGTCATGGAATTTTATTTTTAACAAGGTGTAATTTATTTTTGTGGAACACTATTTGTGGCCTGACAATATTTGGAAATGTCGAATAAATAGGCATGAAATTTCATTTTCTTCTACTGCCTGGTGCAATGACAAGCCAATATCTTTTGGAGCTTAACCAATCTAAGAAATTTGATATAGATCCCATGGAAAAGCATCAAGACCTTGTTTACATGCTGCGGAGATGTGTTTAACTGATGAAATAGGTTTGTTATCCTATTATACCAATTTCATCTTAGTGTTCTAATTTTTTGGTGGACCATGCTCATTTCCTTTGACTACTAATCCTTTCATATTTTCATACAAGAGGGAGTTTTGCTTGGTCATTATACAAAGAAGATACTAAAGATGGTTTAGCTACATACTACATGTATCTTAATTACTAGCAAGGTACTCTTTTTAATCTCACCATGTATGACTGATGTATCCTCTCAAACAAAATGGTACTCTGTTTGGCACATTGTTTATCTTTTTTTGTTCTATTAAGTATATTTTAATTTGTGCCTTGATGGTTTCAAAAGGGTACTCTTATTTTATAATGTGTATATTCTTGGCATTGATTCAGTTTCTTTTTTAATCAAAATTGTTGATTTTGGTTCTTCATTATATGTGGCAGAATTTTTATGGAACACTAAAGATTCTACAGTCTGTGTGACGCATGGCTAATGATTAAAAGAACTGCTACAAAAATCAGGAATCTCTCATAGACTGAGCCTCAATACATGTCACTGAAAATCAATAGTACACTGAATAATATCTAGACTAATATGGTTGCTTCTGTATGAAGCGATAACTTTTTCTTTCTTAGATACAAAAACATGTATCTGAGAAGTGGAGAATTGAGATGAGAATTATCTCCAATAAAAACACGCCCATGTAACTAGCGTTAATTTTCTTCATGAACTTCAGCATTAGTATCTTGATCATCCAAGCAACGACTGATATTGTAACTTGAGTATTCAGTATATGTATTTGAGGTCTACTCCTATTTTTTAATTCTAGAGAACACCTGTGAAGTTCCATTACACATGAGATGAGTTACTCTATTTACCATGGAAACTTGAGTATTCAGTGTGTGCAGTTTAAGATCATCTTTTCCTTGAGTTTGTGTGCAGTTTGAGTATTCAGTGTGTGCAGTCAGCAAGTATTCACCACAACAGACAACACCATTCGAGACGATGACGGGCACGGTATCTTGAGGAACGTCAAGTACATAATCAAGGAGTGCCTGCTCATGGATGGGGGAACACGACCATTTGTGAGTACTATGAATTGTTTCGTTGGGTCGTATTTGTAGTTTTTCTATTGCGGGGAAAGAAACAAAGGAGGGGGAAAGGGTAGGGCACACTTCTGATGTTTGCTACGTACATCAGAGCACGGAACAGAGAAGACATGGGAGCAGTCAAAAGTCAAAACACATTTGTGATGGAGAGACGAATCCATTGAAGTCAAAAATACATTCAAATGAGCGCCTTTAGGAATCATGTGTATGTTTAAAAGTGACTTGGAAGTCATATTTGAATTATGTCAATATTATTTTGTATTTCTATTACTTTGGAGTATGTTGTAGCAAATCACATGCATGAAGTTTTAATTATTTTGGAGTAGCTGAGATCGTTTTAGTAGTAATCAAATTTTGAATTATGTCGATACGTGCATTGCACGTGCAAATTTACTAGTCTCCCCAAGTGGGAGAGTGGACGTCGTAATTTGTGGTAGAGGGGGTACGCGTCCGCGCGGCCCCTGCCAATTCTCTGAAATTAAATTTGGTCCTTCCGTTCTGTTTGCCTGTTCGAGATGAGCTGCTGGGTGTTTTCTTATTTGGTCCCTCAACTGAGCCGCATATCTCGTTGCGCTCACGGCGCGTTGTCATATCGCTCCGTCAGGCGGAAACATGCGTGCTCTTCTGTTTCCGGTGGCCGGACATTCAGAATAGACGAGTAGAAATGAGGTGAAAATCCGATAGGACAATAGTCAAAACAAGATCTTGCAGCAATTTTTTGACGACAAACACAATATCGAACAAAGCAAACCGACCATGACAGAGAGGCCACTGAACTTGTGAAACCCAGCTTGGCAAGACAAGCTGTGATTTATTTCATGGACACAGTCAAGCAACACGAAACTGCAATGCAAGCCACCATCCATCATGCACGGGCGACGCCGAGCCATAGATATCAGTGGTGGCAGTGGGTTCTGCAGAAGCAGCGGCGCCGGAAGCCGCGGCACTTGCCGTCGGGGAATCCCTCCGTCCTGCAGACGTTGGCGCAGTTGGACCTGCGCACGCACGGGCCCCTGAACCGGTGGCTCTGCGACTCGCACGTCCGCGCGTCCGCCATCATCGCCGGACCTCCCAGCTCCTCTGCAACAGCCACATCAACGCCGGTCAGAGCAGAAATTCAGAAGCAGATACAAACGTCAGACACATACACCGGCTGGCGCCGCTGCGCTCTCCGACAGCCCGGCCGTGGAAACTTACCCGTGGCCGCCAGCAGCAGCACGAGGAGGAGGGCAGCCACGAGGAGCTTGCGTGAAGCCTCCATGGATGATTAAAATCGCCCAGGTAGCCTTCTTGCTATGGGGAAGAGTGATGGAGCTGGTGTGGTTCCGTTTTAGTGAGCCATGGTACCTGCCATTTATAATCGCCCAGGCAGGCATCTCGCTTTGCGAAAGAATTCAGCGACAATGGCAATGGCGTCCACGTGGGGACCCCGCCGACAAGCAAGTGTGCCGCGAGTACGTGCAGATTAAGATGAGCATCGATCCGATTTTAGCCGTCGGCTGAGTCATCGGCGCCGGCGCGCGCTTCCAGAACTAGATAGATAGCCGTTACTGGCTAGTACTGCAAACAGATGTAGGATTGTCTTCAAGCTAGAGCCAGAGCTATGTGCGGTGCCAAGAGAAAAAGAGATTCACGTGAGCTGCGACGTGGACGATTTGCCGTGGAATTTGTCGCCACCGCCGGCCTAATTTTGGCCTCTGGCGAACGTACACGGGCGGGATGCTACAGTTCGTAGCTGCAGCTCATTGTCGCCTTGCAGGCATTCATTACCGGTGAACGTTAACTTGTAGCACCTGTTTCTTTTCATCTTCTCGTTTGCGATTCGATGAATTCCAGAGGCAAAAACGTACCACGAATAAAGTGTGTGCGCGGGCGCGGGACGACGACGACGCACGAATACAGCCATTTGAAAGCGGTTTATATTTTTTTCTAGATACAAAAGCGGTTTATATTCGTGGCGTTGCCGACACGCAGCATCGCAACAAAGGTCTCCGATCCGCCGTTAACTGCGAGCACCGGCGGGAGCTGCAAAGGGATCGCCAGGTGTGCGTGCCCACTAGTTCGGATCGGAGCGAGAAAGAAGATCAGGGCTCTTTTCCATATATATATATTTTTGGTTTTGAAAGCTGAACAAAGCGAGAAAGCTCTCCACTGATTTCAACGTGTTCATGTCAGCTTTTCAATTTCTTTTCTCTTTGGTATAACTAGCTAAATACCCGTGTGTTGCTACGGAATAACAGAAGTATATACGTATGCAAGGATTAACATAGTTCCTATTTCGTGGAAGCGCTTTGCATGTGACGTGTGCATTATTTCCATACCCATAGTGTAAGAGTGCCAGAGTCCTTGGTCCGCTCCTCTTCAGTTCACTCTCTTTGTGTCCACCTTTTTGTTTCATCTCCCAAGCGCCTTAATAAGAAGTCTTATCTTCTTCCTTTCCTATCAATTTTCTCCCATCGTCTTTGTCTTCGTATCTATCATGGCGGTGGCATCACACCGCCATCTTGTGATGGCCTAGTTCTATCTTGCTCCATGTGATTCGTCTCCCCTACAAAGGTATACCATTATGGCATTAAAGAAAGAAATTACATATGGCAGGTGTAATTTTGTTCCCCTTTTTTAAGTCGAACTTTCACCACGGTGTCCCAACACTAACATGTATATTAAACATCACTGTAGTACAACAAAACAATAAGCTAACTGCAGAAATCTAGTGTGAAAATAAGAGCCAATTGTCGATACATTAGTCCTCACCCTCACCCTGCCCCCCCCCCCCCCCCCATTACCAGCTACTACTCTCCGGCGGCACTACTCTCAAGCCTTAAATCCCCCAACCCTAACCTTCTCAACACACACAGTCTCTACCCAGCTATTGACGCTCCACACAACTGACGACTATGCCTCGGCTTCAGGGAGCTCTGGTGGCTCGCTAAATTGAAGGTAATTGCAGCACCTAAATTGTAAGTCAATAAAATTAAAATTCACAACAATCATGGTAGGACCATCTACGAGTACGCCCCGGCTCCAGTACCAAAAGACACTCACAGATTTGTTGTACATATCTTCAAAAACACCTATCTCCGCTTGCCACCACTGTAACATACCTTGTTTCACATGCTACTCCTAGCCAAAGGGATGGCCTTTATGTGCCTCCGTTCAACATCTCTGCACCAGCACCATGTCCTTAAGTCTGAATATTTATATGCCCAACATAAAAATGGCATTTGGTCGTCAGGCACCACATGGATTAAATTCAAATCAGATGCACCATAATTAACGATATTATTGCGCATCACGTTAATTGTCGCGGCTGCAAGCACACACATTACTATGTGATCCCTTGAGTGCCGATAGGTCAACATGAGTATCGTAGGTTTGCATACACTTGTGACAGTAGTATATCTGAACACCGACAATTAATACAGAAAGTACCCTTCTCGACGATCACAAAAATAAAAATCGTGCCTTGTGAACCACCATAGCTGTACGAGAACAATAAAAAATGAACTTCTGCATCGATACTTCTATACTGCTTCGCCATAACCTAAGTGAATCAACACGTTTACTCCTACAATCTGGACGAAACAAAGAAACTAAAACTACATGTCGTCGCTTGTTACCAAGACCTGCACCACATCCTTCGCTTTTCCATGAGCTTGCTCATGGTCGCCATGATTGTAGTGGCCATGCTCGTTTTTTGCCATGTCCAGTTAGCCGTTCCTGTGATCGTCGCTACTACCATCTCTGTGGCCATGATCCACGTCGGCTTGCTCGCCATTGTATTCTTTAGGGTGATCGCGGCCGGCATGAGTCTACGCCACGACCAGTCAAGCCTAACCACCATGGCCGGCTGCGTTGATTGTATCGTGTCCACGACCAAGGACACCACGTCCGACGAGGTCACACCTAGCATGCCCTCGACCGGCGAGGCCAAGACGTATACTCCCATGGCTGCCAATCTTACTATGTCGTCAAGCCGCTGGTCCTTGTCTTCATCCGTGCGCGCCTGAGATCAGCAGGTTCTTTTTCAGCTTGCCTGTTGTAAACGTGGCCATTTTCTTCACCTCCGTCCTCAGGACTGCCATTTCCATTGCTTCAGTCGACTGAACCTTTACGATCAGTAGAAAAATGACTAATTAGAGATTGGAAAAGATAGGAAGATCCCGCAACACGCCAACATATCAATCAGCAAAAACTTACCTTGGTCATTGTAATCCCACTCCAGATTAGTTTAGGTCCATGATTGGACAGCTACAAACCATTCCATCTAATTGCCTGATTCAGGTTAATTTTGCGATGATTTGCAGCCCATGCAGTTGTGTTTGGTTGGAGGGAGTTATGACCAGGGAATGGGAATTGAAGCGGTATGGGATGTAAATTCTCTCGTATGGTTGGGGGCAATGGGAGTTGAGCACGGTAGGGGAAAGGGAATTTAGGAGGACAACTCCCCCATATCTCTTCCCTGGGTACCCCCTGGTAATTCAGCTGAGATTGGGAATTGGCGAGGAAAGAAAAAAAAATAGATCAGCTGTTTCGTCCGCGATGAAGGAACCGAAAAACCAGCTGAGATCTCCCGTTTCTTATTTCGTTTTCTCCTGCACGATCGATTTGTTTCATTTTGTCTTCTCCTTTGCAGTTTGTATACCATAGAGAGTCGCTGACCAGGCTTAATTCAGAGGTAGCTATGCTTTAATTCAATTATTGTTAAGATTCGCAAGCTGAATGGATCGAAGCTACTTCTCCTGGATTGTTACAAGTACGTGTGTGCTGATGCTTGAGGAATCGATGCAGAAGCTCTCCGTCAAAATCCGGCGAGGGTTGACAAGTCTGGTACGTAAGCTACACGTACATCGACGCGTGCGGCCGTGAGATCTAACTCAGCGAGGGTTGTCAAGCGCGGCAGGCTACATGAGTAGCGTCGAAGCGTTGGGCCACGCGGTGGACGTCGGCGAGCTATGCGTGGTCACGACGACAACCGGCGCTTCCTGCTGCTACTCGACGTTTATTAAACCCGTGGTCGGCGAGCTGTGAATTCCCCCTACTAATTCCCACCCCATACCAAACGTGGGATTAGGATTAATAATGAACTTCCCAAGCCTAATCTCCTAACTAACTCCCTCCTCTAAACTCCTAATCCCTTTCCCCCGTGTTGCCAAACAGGCTGTAAAGGGAGGAAATGGAGGAAACGAATAATTTGGATCATATAGAAGTATGATGATACGATGGTTGGGCTGTTTCTCTTTTCCGGCGAAGGCATCGAGCTGTGCTTTTTTTCTAAATATAATCTGCGTTAGTTAGCATGAAAATCGGTATGTTAGTTCCTTGGATATTGGAGAGAGAATATTATCCTGAGGGGTTGTTACGATCAGGAGATCTCCAACCAATTTGAGGGGAAATAGCGTAGGGGAGATAAGAGGGGCAGGAAACTTGTTAGCGGGTGAGGGGTTTTGAGAAATTTGTTAGCGGTGGCATTTGGTATGTAAATAGGCAAAAGTGTGACACCAGACATTCACCACGGATCCATCCTTTATAGTAAAGATAAACACACACTACATAGGCGGTAGGAGATTTTTTTGTTTGAATACCGGAGATTTTTCTAGTAGGCTTTCCTCTAATCAAGCTTTATTGATGGGTTTTCGTACTCCGCCCACTATGAGACGAACACCGAACGGAAACCGTCTCTTGGTTTGCTCGTCGGAAATACAGCCCAGCAATTTGGAATAGACAAACGGTGGAACGATGGGCCGGGATGGATGTCACGACGGACTCGGCCTTCTGCTCGTGACTCGCGGGAACAAACCCAGACGCGAGGGTCCCCGTGACGAGTGCCCGAGCAAACAATTACGAGATTATTGTTTTTTCGAAATTATATTGATTGGGGAAACATAGAGAATATATATGGAAAATATATTGATTGCGAGATGCAACGCGAATGCGCACACACACATCCTAAGTGAGCGGAAGCACTGGTCATTGTCCCAACTCCCAACATCACTGTAATGCGATGCATAAATGAGGCAACTTCCGTCAGATTTTTTCTATTGTTGTTGTTCCTGTTGCAGGGTTCCGTCTGGTCGAGTTGTGCTGTGTCTTTTTCAGAGAGTTTTCCGCCATTTTTCAGAAGTTTTCCCTCCTTCCCTTGACTTATAATTCCTGACGCTGTTTGTGGCTTACACCGTGCTGTCCATTTTGATGGCGAGATGAGAAAAACAGTATTGGTCATTACTAGGAGTAATTCTTAGGACCAACATCGGGTACAACGGATGTTCAGGACATTGATGGTATTAACCTTTTCAGTAGACGGCGATCGTTTGATTTTACAGCCCGCAGCTCCCGCATTTTTCACGCTGTACATGACTGAGTGTTGAGCTGATCATCGCGATATATATGTCAGTGTCACAGCGGTGCCAGCACGCCCCTCTGCTCTCACCGAATATTCTCATCTCCTGTGCACCCTGCACCCCGACAATGTGAGAGCGAAAACAAAGTTATGTCCAACGTGATAAGCAATACTAAAAGCTATAAGTAATATCACACTCAACACGGTCATTTGAAAAGAAAAACTTCAACACTGTGGATAATGGTGTTCAGTGGGTGTGGCACTTTCAATAGGACTGTCAGTCGTGGTACATGTTCACACCCGAATGATATGACCCCTTAAAAGACACTATCCGAACGGAAAGTCGAAATGGAGGCCGGGCTACATGTAGCCCGGTTTTTCAAAAAAAATTGAATCTGCAAATTTTTGTATCGAAAAATTCTGAAAAAAATCATAGTTGTACATAATACATTGATCTATCACTGTGAAAATTTTCAATCAAAAATTCCTTGTATTCTGTTCTGAGCAAAAAAGAGAAAATCCGCAGAGCTGACTCGGTGAACAGTGCGCAATCTAAAAAAATGAAATCTTGCCAGATTTCTCTTTTTTGCGTAGATCAAAATGTTTCGAATTTGCGCTTGAAATTTTTCACAATGGTAGATCATAGTATTATCTACGACCATAATTTTTTTCAGAATTTTTGAAAATCAAATTTGCGGATTCAATTTTTTTTGGAAAACCGGGCTACATGTAGCCCGGCCTCCATATCACCACCGCTCTCCTATCCGAACCCCTAAATATTAACAACTCAAACATCTCCCCCAAACCTTAACTCCTCAAATCTGACGAGTTGAAAGATGCGTGAAGCTAACCAAAATCACTAAAACTTAACACGCCAACAAAAAATTATTTGCCATTTCTTCAATATTTTGGTTTACATACTCTAGTTGAACTAGATATTTGTACACATATTAATTTGAAACTTCATAATTTATGTTTGGTTCGAAGCCCTCAAAGTGAAAAGGGAAAAAGAGACGGTGCACCAACGATTTTTGGGTATTTGAATCGTAAAAAAACTGAACTATATAAAGAGGGGATCTGCAGCAGAAAGTTATGGGTGGAATCAACACAAATACACAAAATGCACCTAAGCCTTTCCATGAGTGGACATATAATTTCTTTATTCAGTTGTGTTGTTTCATGTTTTTGGGTACCTGGTAATCCGTCCAAGGCCAGGATAACCCCCCCCCCCCCCCTCCCTGTTGATCTGAAGATAATCCGGGGGTAAAATCGTGAGAGTACGCATATATTGGGTGCCCCCGAACATTTTGCCATATCAGACTCCAGATGTTTTGGCAACCCGAATAATACGATGGCCAGATACATCCGGAGGGCCTACACTTCGGTCCATACAGGGAAATGCCTTGAGCCGCTCTTGACGCATCTCTCGAAAGTCTCTGTAGATTATTTTGGATGTACCCTCGATTATCTCCAGACCCCAGATATCATACACACTACTCTCCTCATATTTTTCCCATAGGGTTTTTGGAGGAGTTATTCAACATAATATACGCTTGTGATCAAGACAAAATATCTCAAAATTATATAAGGCATTCAAGATCATACAAGACAACGAGAAGCAACTTTGTACAAGGGGGAGTGTTACTAAACAAAACGATGCCCCTACTGAAGCCAACCGTCATTAGAACCGACTATTAGATTAGGCATGTTTTTATTATGTTCAAAACGTCGTATGGACGCGAACGACCGTACGGACGCCTTCTCGTGCGGCAACTGCCGCCTCTTGTAAACAGGCACCTCTACGAGGTGTCCCGAAAACTCTTGTATAAAAGGGTTTTGTCAAGATCAATAGAAACACAAGTTTCCCCTCAATCTATCGATGGGACTTGGTTCCCACCGAACCATTGGTTAGGTTAACCTAACCTAAAAAAGGGCCTAATGGGCCAAACGGATAACCCACAAATCCATTAGGTTATTTAGGTTCGATCCAAATTAACCAAAGGTTATCCTCTCCCCAACTCCCGTGCCGTACCTCCTGCCTCCCCGACCGACGGCCGACGAGCGCCTCCCGCCGAGCCGCCCACACCCCCCTCCCCCGTGCCGCAGCTGGCCGACATGCTCGCCCTCGCCCTCGCGCACTTCGTCGCAGGCAACTTCCACATTTCTGCTGCCATTCGCGCCCACAGAGACGACGCCGCCAGCACGGAGCTGGACGACGCGCACCTCAGCTCCGCCCGCAGCACGCTCTCCGCCGCCAAGCTGCTCGTCCCGCACTGCGTCTACATCGCTACCGCCCTCCTGCCTCCCAGCGTGGCCATGACCAGCGCCTCCCGTACTGCGTGCTGGATGCCTTGTTCAGATTCTTGTAGGAACTAGTACTATGCTAGGTTGCTAGCTGTAGCTCTAGTTTTGGTTTGGTTCTATGCCCGTCAGCTAAGCTAGGCGAGGGCCGGATCGGTGCATGTTCGGTTTAACAGAGGAAATTAATTAAGCTATATGAGTCCAAGGTGCAGATTGTGTAAACTTGGTGAATTGGGAATAACATATATGACTTTCAAGAAAGAAGGGTGGTGTCTCTCGCCTATGGAGATTAAAAGGCGATCTAGGGTTTGATTGCCGCTGCCGCCGGCGGCGGATGCGTTCTCCGGTGCCTTGCTAGGCATCCCTGTTTTTAGTACCCTTTAAGGGTTTCTCTCCTCCCCCAGATTCCATCCGGTGAAATTTTGAATACACTTGTGCATTTTGAATATTTTGGCAAAGGTCATGCCAAATTTTGTTGCACCTAGTCTTTGGGTTGATGTGACGAGCTTTGTGAGTATTTATCATCATTTCATAATGGTTCGTACCTAAATAACCATCGGTTAACCTTTTCTAACCCTTTTAACCTAATGGTTAACCTATTTATCCATTTACACAAAATGGTTATTTAGGTTAAAAAACAGAAGGTAAATGGTTAACCAATCCCATCAAGACCTCAATCAGTTTTACTTCTAAAAAAACTAGCTAGCTAGGAAGGAGACGCTGCCACCTCTTTTTTTTAGACCAAGAAGTTGGAAAAACACCGGACCAGATCGACTAGCTAGCACAACTACGAACGTACGCGCCGGCCGGACCCGGACTTGGAAGAACACCGGACCAGACAGCCTTGCACCGTACTGTAGGAGACGGGTAGACCGTTGAACATTCGAGCGTGGTATACTCGCACACACGTGCTGCGATATACTCACGACTCGTACGTGTGGTGTATGAACACCATCGACCCGTTTGGGTTTACGTATCGGTTTATATATATTGATGTGAATTCATTCCCTTTTTTTATCTGAAAAAATAATGGATTGATCCTGTACGTCCCGGCTAGCTTGTCAGTATGAATGCCCAGGGCCATGGGCTCTTGGCTAGCCATAACTACTAACCACGGGCGAGTGGTCGACAAACACGCCCATGTTACTGTCAAGAAAAAAACACACCCAATGTTTCCTTTTTGTCCCTTAGGTGTAAAAAGGCTGTCTAGACTTGGTCTCTCTTAAACGAAAAAATCAAGAAAATGGCCAAAATCCCAAAATAGTCTTAGAAAATTATTGGCTCCCTTGTGTCTAGAGATATATACATTCAGAAATGTTATTAAAATTTGGTAATTTTTCTACATTAGGAACGTTTAGTTTACATTCTTAACCTTAGCCAGATATTAGTAGCATTTGTGCTTAAAAAAAAAAAATCTTTATGATGTTTTCCTTACTTCAAATCCCATATTTCTTTGGTTCACGGTTTTTTTAATATTTTCCCCTGATTTAGTAATTTTAGGTATTGATTGGTCTCACATGTGCATTCTTTCCCATACGTTGGCTCCCATTATAACAAAACCAAACTTAACGTCTCGTAAATAGGGTGGATATTGAGCGAGCTTAACTCAACTCGTAAATACTCGTTAGTTAACAAACTTGCTCCACTTGATTTGTTAACTTAAGAAGATAAAAAAAAACACTTGGCAGGACTCGATAAATATTGGAGTTGGCTCGAAAAAACTGGATAAGCTCATTAAGAAATTAAACAACCTGATCAAATCTAGAGCAAGATTACAAGAAAAGTGGTTCATCATCGATACCTCTCCCGGTAGACTTTGAGTTAGCATATTAGGGCTAGGATATTAACCAACTTAACAAGCACTAGCAACTTGACTCATTAAACTCGTTTTCTTAAGTTGAAAATACCAACTCAGCTTGACTCGTTAATGTCCGTGTTCTAGCTGATTCGAGCCCAAATTTTGAGTACTCGTTAAACTCGCGAGTCTCGAGTTTTATTCGCACCCTAGCTACCAACATGCAGTTTTTTTAATAACCAAGCTGCAGTTTAATACTTACTTGGGCCAAATCGAGGACTCCTACCCTTTTTTTATGAAAAAGGACTGGGCCATTAGAAAAAACATCGAACATTATAAAGCACCTCAACAAAAACGAAAATATCTAAACGACTAAGACTAAGCGCGAACATTTGCACTCTACCAATACAATACAGCTACATACAAACTCCCCATGGATTGACCAGTCACCGGTCCATGCATCGCAATCAGGGGTGTTCATCAATTAATGGCTTCTCCAAAGTCCAAACCGTTGGAGACAAACTACACTGGTTCTGCTCCATTTGAGATTTTTTAAACTAACCAGCGGCTGTACAGTGTTTTAAGATTAGCGATTTTGACGGCCGGGTTCCGTGTGTATGACGTAGTACAGTGTTTAGGATCGTTTTGGTCAACCTTGCATAGGTTATTAAACCTCGATACCTACTGTTCACTCGACGCTGCCTCGTATCATGCTGGTCATCATGGGTTATTCGTCGTAAATTGGCGACTCGTATATGAAAGTTCCAGGCGATCATCCACGTAAGTCGTCGATCTATACCTATGAAAGGTCGCGTCACGACCCTGCAGGTCTAACTTCCTCGAAATTGTTTACGGTCATGCAATTAATTAAGTATACCAGCATTTGACCCGGGAGTACGATGCTGATAACTATCATATATATATGCATTGACATTGAAAAATGGACATTAGCTGGTACACTATTTAGTAGTATAGCAACATAGCATGAGCCGTCTTAAGTAGTAATTAACAGTGTATAACACTCAGTTAACAGATATTATAAAAGCAACTACAATTGTGATTGCAATACTCAAAACCACATATATTTGTATTTTTTTCAAAGCACCACCGGTTCTTGCGCCGGTTCAATTTAAAAAGCATTGATCGTTTCGTTTAGCCGTGTTAACAAGATATATAACATTAGAGCCCATTGTCCATCTTACATGGCATGACTGTGACGGTCGGGAACAACTAACGTTAGTTAGACGTATCTAACTTTTAATTTTCTTTGTAAAGTTTCGATGGACCCACTTGTCTGCACCTCCCACATGAAGGATCAAATATCCCATCTCTTCTTTTTTCTCTATTCTTATTTTCTCAATTATTTATATTTCTTTTTCTATGTGGACCAAGTAAACTCATGACATGGCCGACGACACACACCGGTCGGGGCGGCGCTGGCCGAGCGGGGACAGGGGAGGGGTTCCTCTTGAGATGGGATGTTTTTAGGAACAGAGGAGGTGACAAAGGTCCCATAGAGATTTACAAAAGACCCCCAAAAAAATAACCCGGATGACATTTGTCACCCCGACCATCACTGTCATGCCATGCCAGCCTGACACCAGGCTCCGCTCGTAAGAAATCTTGTTAACGCGGGTAAAGTAAATCTTGCTAACGATCAACGTATTTTGAATGGAACCAACGCACTACCTGTGGCCTTTTAAAAAAAAAATACGTATCATGGTGTTTCAAGTATTTCATGTGTAACTTTCTCCTCAATTACACGTCAGTCACTCGCTGAAAACAAAATGAAAGAAAATTAAAGGACACACGTAGGTGGATTCTAACGAGGGTAGTAGGTGCGCGCAATTTACCGACAAAATACCCGGGTAATTGCGATGCTAATTCTTCATCTGTTTTCACCTTTACCAAAAGCTAGCAGCCATTTCTTCGGTGAGTAGCTAGATCTCACGCTGAATCAAAAGGGATTTTTTTTGAATTTTCAACGGGGGATAAATCCCCACCTGAATATATTGCAAAGTTGCCTGGAGGCTTTTCAGCCCCATACAAGATGGGTTCAAAAAGAACCAGAGTACACGGGGATTACAAGGGGAGAGATAAAGGAAAAACACACACACGAAGAGGGTAGGGAGCGGCAAGAACCACCCAAAGGCACAAGCAGATGAGGGGTGATGTCGAGGGGTCACAATGCTAAGATTAAACAAAGAGCCTAACGCCCGCACCGGCGAGCAAAACGAGTCCCGCGGCATAGCACAGGAGCATCCACAACCAACGAGTGCCAAAGCCCAGCTCCTAGCACGAACCTTGACTGGGAGCTCCGCCAGGAGAAAACGAGACGACCAGCGGGTTGGGGAGGCATCAAATGTGTCGTCATTGAACAAAGGTGAGCCGAGACGCCACCAAGAGCCCGAAGCTCGCCACATTGCAACGGCGGCCATGGGAGGGTCTTGGGCAAGCACATCCAAGTGACCGAGACCACACGAAGACCTGCCAAAGAGGGACAAACAAACCACCATCGGCCCCAAGCTGGCCGCAGCAACACCACCACAACACCGCCGCAACCGAAACCAAACTCAGGGTCTCCAAGATAACGCCTCCAGGGAGGGAGTGCTGCAGAGACAACACCATCATCCGAACCGGCAAGCCGGCTCTAAGGTTTTCACCCGGAGACCACTGGAGTACTGTAGGAGCCGGAGCTCCACAGCGGCACCTCCAACGAGGAAACGGTGTCCAAGAACACCACTGCCACCGGCATCGACAAGTCGATGCAGGGTTCTCACCCGGAGTTTTGGGCCTTTACCTACAGAAAGGAGGGTTGAGCATAAACTAGAGCTGGAGGCGGAGACCCCGTCGAACCCCAACGGGAGCACCGCACCAAGCGGAGACAACCAGCCGGGGACGAACGGACTCTCCAAGCACCTCGCCTGCAGAAGCACCACTCGAAGAGCAGCAGAACCACCTCCAGACTCCAGTCGTCGCGCCCCGCCCTCCGCAGGCCCACGCCGACCGCCGCCGCAACCACACGGGCCGCCGCCGGGGACCCACCAACCGCCGGCCGCGTCACGGACGCACGCCCCGTGGCGGCACCACCCCACGAAGCCACGGAGGCACGATGCGTTGGGAGCCGCCGCGGCCCGCGCAAGCCCATCTGGGCCCAGAACGGGCCCTGCCGCACCAGCCACTGCCGAGCCGGGGGCGCCGCCCCGCCCACATGGACCCCGACCTTCGGCCCGCCGTCGAGCCGAGCGCCGGCCGGCGTCGCCCGCCAGGCCAGCCCTCTCCGCGCCGCCAAGCTGCGGCACCTTCGCCTACGCCCCGCAGACCGCCGCCTCCCCGCGCGAGGAAGCAGGCCATCCTGGAGCATCTCTCTCCCTCCGACCTTTGCCGGCAGGGCGCCGCCACCGCTGCCGGCGGCGGCGCCGGCGGCGGCGGCGGCCAGGGGAGCACGCGGGTCGAGGGCTGAGTGGCTAGGGTTTGGGGAGCCCCCGGAGTCGCCCGCGCGAGCGACTCGGGAGGGAGTTGTCTTTCAACTTTCAACTGGAGAGATGTAATATCAAATCACAGTTAGCTGGAGAGATGTAATATCAAAAGGGATATTCAAGCAAGCACAGCTAGCGCGACCGCAAATCAAAGACCTTTCGTTCTCAAGTCACCAGATGGATGATTTGTTGAATCAGTTAGCTGGCGGACCCGAACAAGACCTGTTTTTTTCTTTCTTTTTTTACCACGACCGGAGCAGGTTAAGAATTGGAATTAATATTGACCAAGACGTACACATACACATCGATGGATCGTCCAGCGTGCGTGACTGGTCGGTCAGGCCATGTGCAAGTTGGCAGTAGAGTACACATGCCACACCGGCCGGCCGGCTCCTTGTTGGGGGCTCTAGCCCGAACCTGCCAAATTGACTTGGGCACTAGCGTGCCTCCGGTCTGATAGTATATACTCCCTCCGTTCCTAAATATAAGATGTTTTAGTATTTCTCTTTGTATCCGTATCTAGATATGTTTTAGTGTAAGGTTCAAATGAATCTTGGCACTAAAACATGTCTAGATACGGATGGAAAGAGAAATGCTAAAACATCTATATTGTGGAATGGAGGGAGTAAGTAGGAGGACGTACGAGACGAAGACCCGTGCATGGAACTTATAAAAAAAAAAGAGTTCAAACAAGGTGTAATTTTGTAATCGTGTCGGCTCCAAACACATAGAATAGGACCGGGATGGTTAAGAACTGGCCGGGCCACGTTCCGGCGGAGTAAAACCGTTCTCCACATGCATGGCCGGATCGAGCACTGTTGCATGGAGAAAATTGTCGTTTTTTAGACTATCGGAGCACACATGTCGTTCGAGCGGCGCACCCTGAATTGGCTTGGCTGAAAACGGCCGGCGCCACGATGAATCGAACTGAGAGAAGCATGCGTTGGGAGACGGATTAGTGGCAGCGGCGCCAAAATCAATCAGCGCCACACTGTTGGTGGGCCGGGTGTGGTCAGCGCTTGAGCGTTCATGTATTGTCGCTCTCGCGCAAATCCTTGGGGCCATGAGCCCGACCCGTCGATCGATCGATTTGTCAAACGAGATACTGTAGAGTAGTATGTTGAATCCATCCATCCGGTTTTAGCCTGGCCTGATCTCGACCGCTGTACTACTCCGCTTGCGATCCCAAACGCAAAAGGCATAATCTGGATTTCGAGTAAGGAACATCACTGTAGTAGTAGACCTGTACCCCGCTTCAGCTGAAGATTTGGAAACAGTAACCTGCCTTTTGGAAGACCATGAAACAAGATTATATCCTAAATAACACAATAGTCGGAAGTGGGTCGTCGAGTGTCTGGACATCCTGCCCAGTCTGCATCAGAATAAACTGTCAAACTTGTACAGCAGAAGAAACTAATGAGAAGACCATGATCAAGAGTGCCTTGAGATATCGGAGAATGCGTTTAACATGATTGAAATGAGGAAGACGAGGATCATGCTTGCTAAACGTTAGCTTTAAATTTTTCACTAAGGTTGCAACTAATCGGATAACGAGGTAGCACAAGAGTTATTCGCCCCACTCAAACCGCCTTCATGCCGGGGAGACACATCCTTGAGGGGTGCTTATCCTCCACGAGACCATCCATGAACTTCATAGGAAGAAATTGGATGGTGTAATTTTAAAGCTTGACTTTGAAAAGGCGTATGAACAAAGTGCAATGGTCTTTTCTTCAACAGGTCATGCACATGAAAGGATTTGACCCTAAATGGTGTCATTAGATAAAGCAGTTTGCTAGTCGGGGCAATGTTGGGATAAGGGTAAATGATGATTTAGGTCATTATTTCCAAACTAAAAAGGGGTTAAGACAAGGGGACCCTTATCCCCAATTCTGTTCAATATTGTGGCCGATATGCGGCTATTATTATAGCCAGAGCTAAGGAGGATGGGCAAGTAGATGGATTGATACCACACCTAGTAGGTTGGGGGGTGTCAATCTTGCAATATGCAGATGATACGATATTATTCATGAGCCATGATCTAGATAAAGCTTTAAATATGAAATTGATTTTGTGTATCTTTGAACACTCTCCGGCTTAAAGATAAATTTTCATAAGAGCGAATTATTTTGTTTTGGTAAAGCCAAAGAAATGGAAGACAATATAAAATTTTGTTTGGGTGCGAATCCGGGAAATTCCCATTTAAGTATCTAGGAATTCCGATTCACTTTCGTAACTCAAAATGGAGAGGCGACCGGTAGAGGATCGATTTGAAAAAAAACTTGCTAGTTGGGCAGGCAAACTTTTGTCTTATGGCGATAGGCTAGTCCTTGTTAATTCGGTATTAACGAGCCTGCCAATGTTTATGCTATCTTTCTTCGAGGTACCTAAAGGGGTACAGAAAAGAATGGACCTCTTCAGGTCTAGGTTTTTTTGGCAGGTGATGGTCACAAAAGGAATACAGATTAGCAAAATGGAACATTTTGTGTCGGCCAAAAGAGCAAGGTGGGCTAGGGATAGAAGTGCTTGAAATTAAAAACAAAAGTCTTCTTTGCAAATGGTTTTCAAAATCCTAACAGAGGAAGGGTTTGGCATGAACTTTTGCGAAATAAATATCTACATTCTAAATCGATCTCTCAGTGAGAGCTAAATCTACCGACCCGTTTTGGAAGGGTCTCATGAAGGTCAAGGATGAGTTCTTTGAACAGGGCTCTTTTCAAATTGGCAAAGGAGAGAAAACTCGTTTTGGAGGCTAAGTGGTTAGGGGACAAGCCCTTGCTAAACAATATCATCTCCGTATAATATTGTCCGTAGAAAGGAAGCTACAGTTGCTTCGGTTTTGTCCCCGGCTCCGCCTATTAACTTAACTTTTAGAAGGTTGTTAACAGGCAATAAGTGGAACAGATGGATACATTTACTCTCACGTTTAATTGAGGTTCAGTTATCTAATGAAAACGATGTTTTCTCCTGGGATTTAACAACTTCGGGGAGGTTCACGGGTAAATCTTTATACTTAGATTATATGAGCGGTCAAGTGTCTAATCATCGCAAGTTCCTTTGGAAAATGAAGGTGCCGCTAAAAATCAAGATTTTCATGTGGTTCCTGTACCGGAGAGTTATTCTGACAAGGACAACCTCGCCCGTAGAAATTAGAAGGGTGTAAAAAATGTTGTTTTGTGATCAAGACGAGACAATACATCATTTATTTATAACATGTCCTCTAGCAAGAATGGTTTGGCGCGTTGTTCATCTGGCCTTTAATATTCGTCCTCCTGTTAATATTACAAACATGTTTGGAAACTGGCTAAAAGGAGTTAGTAAAAAATTAGTGGTGCAAATCAGAGTGGGTTTGTGCACATTAATCTGGGCCATTTGGGAACACGCGTAATGATTATATCTTTAACAATGCAACATCATCTACTTTCATGTAGGTGGTTCCGTTGGCAAAACATTGGATCCGTACATGGTCCTTCCTACAACCATGGAGAAGCGCGCAACTTTGGATACGGGGTGCAACCAGCTAGAGCAGGTGGCACGGATTTATACAACCAGTGCAGCTAGCATTTTGATCGCCGCATAGCATGTTGATGGAGACCCTCTTCATGTCTTCCTTATTTAGATGGTTGATACATGTATCGACCCTTTGTGACCCATGATGTAATTATTTGTAATTGTTACTGTCAATAAAGAAAAAAAACCGCATGCATCATATCGATGCAGAGGCTGGGGCGCCCTTTTCGAAAAATGCATGTATAGACAGGCTTGTTTAACAGAGTAGGATATGTCAGGACGTATAAGAGTAACATATTGGCGAGCACCGGTGAGACTACGGTATAGGGTAGTATCACCAGAAGCGGACAGTTTGGATTCAATATCAGCGGGTGTCCGAGATGATTGACAGTCAGACATACCAGCACGAGTAAGTAAATCAAGAATATATTGGCGTTGGAAACGAAAAAGGCTATTAGAGGAGCGAAACAGAAGCACAAATTTCCTCTCAATCAGTTTTACATAAAAAAAACTAGCTAGCTAGGAAGGAGACGCTGCCACCTCTTTTTTTTTACACCAAGAAGTTGGGAAAACACCGACCAGATCGACTAGCTAGCACAACTACGAACGTACGCGGCGACCGGACCCGGACTTGGAAAGAGCACCGGCCGGACCAGACTGGCTAGCACCGTACTGTAGGAGACGGGTAAACCGTTGTTGAACATTCGAGCGTGGTATACTCGCACACACATGCTGCGATATCACGACCGTACGTGTGGTGCATGAACACCATCGACCCCTTTGGGTTACGTATCGGTTTTATATATATTGATGTGAATTCATTCCCTTTTTATCTGAGAAAATAATGGATTGATCCTGTACGTCCCGGCTAGCTTGTCAGTATGAATACCCAGGGACATGATGTTTTGGCTCATGGGTGTGGATGAACCCGTTGTATAAAATATATTTTTAACGCATTCTAAAATGTTAAAAAATTTCAAAAAAAAAAATTTGGTGTTCATATGAAAAATGTCTATCCGGACAAAAAAAAAATGCCTCAAAAAGACTTTTGTGTGGCTGGTATAAAAAAGACAAAGAAATATTATGTACAAAGTCATTTTGTAACGTCAGGGATTTGTCTTTTTTACATCGGCCACAAAAATGTATTTCCATCCCAATTGTTTTTGTACGAATATAGAATGTTCATAGGTACATCCAAAATTTTTGTTTGATTTTTTTTTGAAATTTTAAAATTAATTTTTAAGTAGTGGGTGTAATACACTATGAGCCGAAGTGCATTTCCCGGGCCATGGGCTCTTGGCTAGCCGTAACTACTAACCACGGGCGAGTGGTCGACAAACAATTCACAAAAAAAAGGTGGTCGACAAACACGCCCATGTACTGTCAAGAAAAAAACACACCCAATGTTTTCCTTTTTGTCTCTTAGGTGTAAAAGGCTGTCTAGGCTTGGTCTCTCGTAAACAAAAAAAAAAATCAAGAAAATGGCGAAAATCCAAAAATATTTTAGAAAATGATTGGCTCCGTGTGTCTAGAGATATATTCATTCAAAATGTTATTAATATTGTAATTTACTACTTAGGAACGTTTAATTTACATTCTTAACCGTAGCCAGATATTAGTAACAGTGTGCTTTAAAAAAATGCTTTATGATATTCTTCCTTACATTAAATCCCATATTTCTTTGGTTGATAGTTTTTTTTCACTTGATTTTCGTAATTTTAGGTATTGATTGGTGTCACATGTGCATTCTTTCCCATACATTGGCTCCCATTATAACAAAACCAAACTTAACATCTCGTAAATAGGGCGGATATCGAGCGAGCTTCACTCAACTCGACTCGACTCGTAAATTTCGTTAGTTAACGAACTTGCTCCACTTGATTTGTTAACTTAACAAGATTAAAAAACACTTGGTAGGACTCTATAAATATTGGAGTTGGCTCGGAAAACTTGATAAGCTCATTAAGATATTAAATAACCTGATCAAATCTAGAGCAAGATTACAAGAAAAGTGATTCATCATCGATACGTCGCCAGGTAGACTTTGAAGATTTTAACCTGGACGCTCGTATTTTGTTGTCCTAGAGATTTTTTTCTAGTGTTGACTAATTTATGGGTTAGCATATTAGGGCAAGGATATGAATAAGCTTAATGAGCACTAGCAACTTGACTCATTAAACTCGTTTTCTTAAGTTAAAAATATGAGAAGTGTATGCGACGGTTTCTGTCCGAAAACCGTACGACACACCATATCAGTCCGTCATTTCGTGGCATTCAAGTGCAGCAGTCCATCGGATTGTCCGTCGTACAAAATCGGATAGGAAGTGTCGTACGTGGAGTAGCTCCGTAAAAATACCCAACTCAGCTTGACTCGATAATGTCCGTGTTCTAGCTGATTCAAGCCCAAATTTGAGTACCGTTAAACTCGCGAGTCTCGAGTTTTATTCGCACCCTAGCTACAACATGCAGTTTTTTTAATAACCAAGCTGCAGTTTAATACTTACTTGGGCCAGATAGAGGATTCCTACCACTTTTTTTTTTTTTGCGAAAGGACTCAGCCATTAGAAAAAATATCGAACATTATGGAGCACTTCAACAAAAACGAAATATCTAAACGACTAAGCGCGGACCATTTGCACTCTAGCATACAATACAGCTACATACAAACTCCCCATGGATT
>QRDG01000020.1:151414-278363 GCA_012064385.1 Puccinellia tenuiflora | reverse complement strand
CCTCGGCAAATCGCCGTTTTTGGCCTCTTTTAGAAGAGGGGATAGGAAGAATGATGAAGAGAGGGCATCTGATCCACCATTAATCTGCAGCAGCACCACCATCCCAGTACAACTAGTTGTTAGCATTGGTAGTCAGTCCAGTACAGAGCTTCATTATTCTTCCTCTCCAGCTCAAAATAGCCTCTCTTTCTTTGCTGCTCTTTTTTTAGATGTGGATGAGACTTTGCATCTCTTTGCCTCATATGTCTGTTTCGTTATAGTTGTATATAGAAAGTGGCAGATGATGAACCAACCAAAGTGCTAGATGAAAGAAAGGGAAGAACAAAAGAAGATACTCCATCTTTGGGTGGCTCTTCTTGGTTCTTCCTTTCTCTGTGCAACAACTTCATTTCTCCATGTAGCTTGTCCTGTGTGATCTTGAATATAGAAGATAACCCCTTAATGGCAATCTATACCTTTTGTTTTCAGGATCGAGATCTCGCCCTACAAATATGATAGGGAGCATCTCTAGTGTTTGATAGTGCTTTTTTATTGCTCTTTTTTCCATTCTGATGTTGGTATTTGTTTGTGTGAACGGTGCATGCTAGCTGGTGCTTTTGCTGCATGCAAAGGGAGAAGGGGTCAAGATTTATATCATTATTTTTCTTTGTATTGTTTCTATCTCCTCTGACTTTTTAGGGTGGACAGAGCTGTGTTCCCATGGATTCCATGAGAGCTTTGGGGGGAGTCAAGGAAAAGCAACAGGCCATTTTGCTAGGACCACCCACATGAATAAACCCAGCGCTTGTACTGCAAAGCAAAGGTTGCATAAGCCAAACAAGTGGTCCGGGAATCAAGCGATGGAAATTGCATATGCTCATGAAATGCCATATAGCGCATAAATAGGTGGTCCTGGTACGTGTTTATAGTCGTTTGTTTTTTGAATTTTTTGTAAACGGAATGTAGTAGAGGAGACTCCTACACCGATTTTTTTTTGAAGGAATAGGAACTCAAATGGCATAGTGAGGACTTAAACGTAGTGATCAAGACTCACTTCTTTTCTATTTTGAAATTAATCATTTAACATGTTTAGCCCACGGTACCCTCTTTTTTCAAAAAAATCATTTGATAAAAAATCTCACCCCTTGTTTGCGACGTAGCGTGCAATGATCCCCTGCGCCGTGTTTTTCTCCCTTCACCCTCAGCTTCAACCCTGTTAACAAAATGGTGCGGCGTCGTTCGCTGTCTCTTCGCCCTGTCTTACGTTTTGGTACCGCTCTAAAAAATCCCGCTCTGTCTCCTGAATCACATATGGTTTGGATACAGCGAAAATGTCCCATTGTCCGCATTTTTGTTGTTGGTAATTTGATTTTCATATGTACTTAGAAAGAAAAATTTCCTTGCTCGATGAGTTCAAACTTCGAACTTTTCTTCCTCCTAATCTGCATGCTTTTTACCATGGTTGATGCAAGTCATGGTGGCATTGTCCCGACATAGGATGGCCGCTTCCTCTTCCTCTCCTCCTTTTCCATTCCCAACAAGTTCAACCTCACCATAGCCTCACCTCCCTCTCCATCGACGAGATGGTAGCTCTCTCCTCCTTGGTTCACAGTGCGTGGCTCGTGGTTGGCGAAAACCTTATTTGTTATCCCTCTAGGAAAAATAGTGCCACTTTCGACTCTTGGCTTGTTGCCACCTTCAACTCCGTGATTCATGACCTTAGGTGGTTTGACATCCTACTCCTCGACGGGTAATACACTTGGATGAGCAGTCAATCCTCTCACGCACCCGCCTGCCTCAATCATGTTTTCTTCAAGCAAGAGGGGAATCGCACATTCCCTCATCCTGACCTTGCCTTGCTTCCGCGTCCCACCTTTGATCACTTCCTCTCCTCGTCACCGCCGCTATCACTATCCACAACCCTCCCACTTCTGTTTTGAAAATTCTTATCCTCGACCCTACCTTCCTCCCCTTCAAAATCTCGTCCTAGTCCCTCAATGTACATGCCCGTGAGTCCGTGACGCCGCCCTCGAGATCAGCGTGATGCACTTCCATTCGGCTGCCAAGGTTTGGAAGAAAGCACATTGATATGTTCCTTTCATGATATCAAATGTCGATTATTAATCTTTTAGGTCTCCTGTAATTATCTCACACCCTATGTATGTGGGAGAGGAAGCTAAGGGCATTAGCTCGTAATGATCTCACTGTCTCAGTTTTCCGCTTTGCCACTCATTGGAAGCAGCCCAAAAAGTTTAAAGGTGTCAAAGAAGGGGATCAAAACATGCGTTTCTTATATGTCATAGCTTAAAAATGGTAAAGTTGCCATCCATGTTGTGGATGTGGAGGGGGAGATTGGTGTTGCTCATGCCCAAAAAGAAGCTACTCATAATTAGTTCTACTCTTCATTGTTGGGACAATCGCATAAAGCGTGTTGGGGGGTTTGACCTCGGCCTTCTGTACCGAGATTTTTCCAAAGTCGATGGGGAATCCCTCATGATCCTTTTCGATCCCAAAGAAATAAGTGCCACTATTGATGGATGGACCGAAATAGCGCTTCCGGACAAGATGGTCTTGGCACAAATTTCTTCTGCGCATCTTGGGCCTCGATTTAATCCTCCATAGTTCGGTTGTTTGCCACCTTACACGCTAGCGGGCTGGACTTGCGGGGCATCAACTATCCTATTGTGGTTATTTTCCCTAAGTTTTTGGCCTGCTTGCTTGTGCTTCCATTCGCCCAATTTCCCCACACATAAAAATCGGTTAAGGCGGAAGAACCCACGCCTCCCGCTTACACCCCAAATTGGGGCTTTGGTTGAAGAAATTTAGTCTGGTTTCCTGTCCGACGAAAGCTTCTCATAGAACTTTGTTTTTTAATCCGAGTTGGTCTAGAGCTATTTGATACGTCTCCAACGTATCTATAATTTCTTATGATCCATGCTTGTTTTCATACCATTTGCTACATGTTTTGTTTACATCTTATAGCATTTTTATGCATTTTCTGGAACTAACCTATTAACAAGATGCCACAGTGCCAGTTCCTGTTTTCTGCTGTTTTTCCGTTTCAGAAAAGTACTTAAGGAAATATTCTCGGAATCGGACGGGACAAAAAGCAGCAGTCTTATAATTCAATGGACTACACGGAGCCCGAAGGAGAGGACCTGGAGGGCCGTGGGCCGGCCACACCATAGGGTGGCGCGGGACCCATGCCTGCCGCGCCACCAGGTGGTGTGGGGCCCACGAGCCGCCTCCGACGCCGCCCCTTCGCCTATATATTGCCCCCGACGCATAAAACCTAGGATGATACGCCATATTCGACAGAAACACCCGAGCCACCGCCGCCATCGCCGACAAGTTTCGGGGGACAGAAGTCTCTGTTCCGGCACCCTGCCGGGATGGGGAAGTGCCCCCGGAGCCATCTCCATCGACTCCACCACCATCTTCATCGCCGTTGCTGACTCCCATGATGAGGAGGGAGTAGTTCTCCCTCGGGGCTGAGGGCCGTACCGGTAGCCATGTGGTCTATATCTCTCTCTCCCATGATGTGATCTATATGTGATCATGAGCTTTGCAATCTAGATGTCGTTGTGCTACTCAAGTGGGCTTTATTTATGTGATCTCCGGAGACTCCTTGTCCCACGTGTGTAAAGGTGACAGTGTGTGCACCGTGTGAGTCTTTTAGGCTATATTTCACAAGATACTTGTTCACTGATTTATTATTTGAGTTGGATGTCTCTATGAAATTGTGGTGTGTTAGTACCTCCTATGAATGCTCATGGTCCAGTGTGGGGTATTCATTAGTACTTGGGAATATATGTTTGAGGCGTGCTTTTGCATTCCTACACAATGAATTAGTGTTTGTTATCCAGCCGGAGAATACTTCGGAGTAGTATATTGAAGTGCTTATATTTATATTCAATTATGATTGCATTGTTGAGAGTGACCACTGGTGAAAGTATGATCCCTAGGCCTTGTTTCTAAGCATTGAAACACCGTTTACAACAAGTTCTGCTACATGTTTGCTTGCTGCCATTTTTATTTCAGATTGCAATTACTACTTATAATCATCCATATTACTTGTATTTCACTATCTCTTCGCCGAACTAGTGCACCTATACATCTGACAAGTGTATTGGGTGTGTTGGGGACACAAGAGACTTTTTGTATTGTGATTGCAGGGTTGCTTGAGAGGGATACCTTTGACCTCTACCTCCCTGAGTTCGATAAACCTTGGGTGATTCACTTAAGGGAAACTTGCTGCTGTTCTACAAACCTCTGCTCTTGGAGGCCCAACACTGTCTACAAGAATAGAAGCGTGTGTAGACATCACTATTACAAAAAGGAAAGTTCCAACTTTGTTGTTGAAATTGGACTTCGCTAAATCCTCCGATTCAATTGATTTGGAGCCTGCATGCGGTGATAAGAGCTCGCGGATTTCCTTCTCCTTGGTGCGACTAGATGAACATGATACCGACAACCTCGAGATCGGTGATCCTGCTCAATGGTGTGCCAAGGCTTTGGATTAATTGCAACTGATGTGCTGCAATGGCTGCTCATGGGTGATTTTCTACTTTACCATCCCATGATCGTTGATGCCCTTCCCGATGTGATGTACATGGATGATACGCTTATTATCATGTGTGTGAATGTTGGGGCTACGTCTCGTATGGAAGGATGCATGATCACTTTGCCAATGCAACCGGTTTGGTCATCAACTTTCACAGAAATACCCTGGTCACCATGCACGTCGATGCCAATGATCTCTACAAAATTAAGTATGCCCCCAGTTGTCATATTGAAGGTTTCCCGCACACTTACCCTGGATTCCCTCTGTCATGTCAAAATCTCAAGATCACCCACTTCACCCTATTCTTCGCTAAGGTGGATAAGTTAGCTCTATGTCACTTTATGTGGTTTTATATAAGAGGGTATTGTTGGTGAAGGCTACTTGTTGGTTAAACGTAAGTGGAATGGAATAAGAAATGCTCCTTTTGTGGCGAGGAGAAAACAATCAGACTATCTTCTTCTCGTGCCACCTTGCTCGCCTTGTGTGGTGGATAGTGTCTGCGGCTCTTAATATACACCCACCGACTACTATAATGAATATATATTAGAGAACTGGTTCAAGCACAACCTAAGGCTCAAATTTGAGTAGGAGAGTGTGTTTTATGTTAGCATTATGGAATTGTTGTAATGTCAATGACATATTTTCCATTTTTGCAGGTTAGGCTAGCTACCCACTACATCCATATGTAATCCTATCTGCAACACGTGGAGACGCGAGCGTGATAGTAGCAAGGATATGTTCAACTAATTTAGTACGTAGCGGTCGAGCAATAGGATTTATGCTGCATAAGTGTGTCATCTATTGTCTATTATTATTCGGCTGAGTTTCGTATCAAGTCTTTTCACTTTGTAAGTCTATGAATTAAAACTTCACAGCTAAAATGGCTTTGTGCATGACAGATGCCGATGCTAGGATTTCCCCTTTCGAAAAATGTAAAACTGTAGTGACCGAAACTCACTCTATTTTTTACACATATGGGTCAAGACTCAAGAGGATGAAAAACAAAAGATAACGTTACAAACCATTGTGAGCATACGATTAAATTAACACCATAATGATAATATGTATGTTAACACGGCCGTTTGTGTGGTTACTTATCTTTCCGGGATTTTTCGATCACACAAGCTGGGTAGAATGCTGAAAATGTGCGTAATTGCTTATAGCGACATTGCAACGAAAAGCAGCCATGCATCCGGAAAACATAAAAGAAAGGGGGATTGATTTTAAGTCTATATTTGACTATATATTCTTTGAAAAACCAACATCCACCGAGAGGGTTGACAAATGGTTTGTGAAATCCATCAAGCATTTGTTTGGGTTGACAGTTGCTTGCTAAATTAAAGTACTATGTGTGTGGATTTGTTTGGGTTGACAAATGTTTGCCGGATGAAAGTATTTGTTTAGCCACTATACCGCACAAAAAGACCATTTCCCAAAGAAGGAAGATCCGGTCAGTTTTATGTTCTGAAACTAAGATTTGGTCAAGTCGGCCGTGTGCACCCAAGGTTTATCTCCACCCCGGCCTGTGAGGGGCGACTTTTCCAGCTGTGGCCCTTGCCCCCAAAGGTCAACACGGCTTTGGAGTAGTAGCTGGCAGAGCAAGACGCTGGCTGAGGACGCGGCATGCGCGCGTGTGCCCCCGACCCCGTCCGTGCATGTGCCCGTGACTGGCAGTAGTCCAGAATAAGAGGAATTAACACTTTTAGTCCCACAAATTGCGCGCCGTGAACGATTTAGTCCCACATCTTGTAAAGTGGACACCGGTGGTTCCACAACTTGCGTTGCCAGGATTAATTAGTCCATTTAGTCCGAAACATGCCACGCCGGACGCTGACTCGACGAAAAATTTGCAATTTAGTCCAGCAGAGTAGAATAAATTTTCGTCTCAAGTCCTTCCGCTTGTCAGTTAGGATTTGACATCATTTTTGCATTTTAATCCAAAGTATCCATCCGGTGATTGTGGCTTAATCTTTCCTATTCTGTTATTTCCTTTTTCGTACGAGACGAGTAGAAGGCGGAAAAAACAAATGTGGAAACCACTTTGACGAGTTCAAAGCTGACGACGAGGTCACCGTTTCCGTGGAGAAGCCGCCGGCCATGCGGTACTGCGAGCACGGTGAAGACCCGCCGGCGTACGGTAGGCAATTTTCATCGGAACGCCGGGACTTGTACTTGTCGTCGCCGTCGTTGTACTATTCCAGTAAACATGTCCTGCGGAGCCGTCGTCGTACAATTCCGACGCGGCCCTGAGATCTCCATCCGACGCAGGTGACGACAGGAGCAGGGACGGGAGCTGCTGCTAGGAGGATGGCTAGCCGGGGCCGTCGGAGGGGAGGGAGAGCAAGAGTTGAAGGGATTCTAGGCGGGCCTTCTTGCCTCCGACAACAGAGGATTCGTCGCTGGGACGATCCCGGTGCTTGGGCGCAGAGAGGTGGAGGAATTCGCGCTCGACACGGAGCTTGGCCTTGGTGGCATCCGCGGCAGCGTCGGCAACGGGGTTGGGGAAGGATGGTCGGAGGGCGGCGGCGCGGCGCTGGGGTCCTTCGATCCGTCGGAGTCACCGTACATGGCCGTCAGACTGAGGATGGATTCATAATCGTACAGTCTCCAGATGGATACTTTGGACTGAAATGCAAAAATGCCGTCAAATCCTAACTGACGAGCGGAAGGACTCGGGACATAAATTTATTTTACTTTATTGAAATAAAGTGCATTTTTCGTCTAGTCAATGTCCGACGTGGCCTGTTTCGGACCAAATGGACTAATTAATCTTGGTCACGCAAGTTGTGGTACCACCGGTGTCCACTTTACAAGATGTGAGACTAAATCGTTGGCAGCGTACAAGTGGTGGGACTAAACGTGTTAATTTCTCCCAGAATAACAGTAGTACTAATCAGCGTGGCTACTGATTAATTAATCATCACAAGGCTTAATAGTTTAACGTCCTAGCGAAAAAACAAGCACTAGGAAAAATTGAGATTAAGCTAGCTGGCGCCTGTTGAGCTCGTGTCAGCGGGGAGCCGGAGCAGTTGTCGGCCAAGGAGGGGGATCGTGCTGAGCGTCCCCCGGGGGATCGGGAGGTTCCCATCCCCGGGTCCCCGTGGTGACACGTGTCCCCATTTTTATTCCTAAATCTCGCTTTTGCTACCGGTAGCAAATAATAACCCCGCTTTTGCTACAGGAAGCAAAAAACGGTTCGTTCAGAAAATAGAAAATGAAAAAACTGACTTCACCGGAGACCTCGCCGGAGACCTCGCTGGAGATCTCACAGCAATAAAAATGTGCTATTGTAGCAAAAACGACTTCGCCGGAGACATCGCCGGAGATGTGGACGAAGACCTCGCCGGAGACAATCATAGCAAAATCTTTGTACTATTGTAGCAAAACCACTAAACTATTGTAGCAAAACAATTATTATAGCAAAATCATAGCAAATTTCTCCCGTCTGTGATGTGAAACTAAGAACCGGTGATAGCAAAATTCTACTTCTCATAATGCAAAATAAATAAACCGGTGGTAGAAAAATTCTTCTTCCTGTAATGCAGAAGATACAATTGTAGCAAAATTGCACTTCCAATGATGCAAAACAAAGATACCGTGGTAGCAAAAATTTCCTTCCAATGATGCAAACCGAAAATAGTATGGTAGCAAAATTCCTTCCAATGATGTAAACCGAAAATAGTATGGTAGCAAAAATTTCCTTCCAAATTTTTGCTACCAAAAATATTATGGTAGCAATTATTTCTTCCAATGATGCAAACCGAAAATAGTATGGTAGCAAAATTTTCCTTCCAAGATGCAAACCGATCTCCTTTCTATGAAATCTATGATGCAAAACAAAAAAAGATGGTAGCAAAAAATCTCCTTGGTATGATGCACCGGTGGTCAAATTTTGCAGCTATGGCGCCCTTCTTCAGCAGACCGCTCTCCTTCGGCAGCACCGACACCCTCCTATGGGAGCACCGTCAGGCTCCTTCGGCAGCATCGGGCCATCCTCGTCTCCATCCTTCGGCAGCACCGGCGGCCTCCCATGGGAGCACCGCCGGGATCCTTCGGCAGCACCGCGTCGTCTTCGTCTCCATCCTTTGGCGGCACCAGCACCCTCCCATGGGAGCACCGCCGCTTTCCTTCAGCGGCACCGGCGGCCACCCATGGAAGCACCGTCGGTTTCCATTGGCATCACCACGCCATCCTCGTCGTCCTCCGTTGGAAGCACTGGAGCCCTCCCATGGGAGCACCACCGCTCTCCTTCATCAGCACCTCCGCCCTCCCATGACAGCTCCGCCGCCTCCCTGCAACAGCTCGCCTCCACCGCAGCGCCGGACCAGAACCATGTCTCAACCACCTCGGCAGTCGCCCCGCGGCAAATCAGTGCGGCGGCCGTAGGTATGGGAGGCGCGGTGGGTGCCTGTGGCGGTCAGGCGGCAGGCGGCGGAGAGCTCCTACGCGTATCTGTGGCGACGGCGCGGTGGCATGAGCAGCGCGGCGGGGGGAGGGGAGCAGCGCGGCGACGGCGCGGCGCGGCGGAGGCGACGCATCTCGGGAGCGGCGCGGCAGCGGCGGCCCGGTGCGGCGGGGAGGAAGCAGTGGGAGGGAGCAGTGCCTCTGCGGTGGGAAGGAGCAGCGCGGCGGCGGGAGGGAGCAGCGCGGCGGGGGGAGGGGAGCAGCGCGGCGGCGGCGACGGCGGGGCGGAGGCGACGCATCTCGGGAGGAAAAGAGGACAGCGCAGGATGCGTGCGTGAGTGGTGTGCCGATTTTTTTTTTCCACCGCGTGGGACGCGTGGCTAACGCTAGACCCGGAGGATGCGAACACTCCGATCCCCCGGGGGATTACTATCATTTCCCCAAGGAGGGCGCTTTTGCCGAGGGACCGCGTGCGGCCGTTGGATCCTCCCTCACATGGGACGGGATGGGAATGGGATGATGCCGCAGCAGCAGCAGAGTGGGCGCGCGGAGCTCTAGGTTGCTCTGGCTGGCTGACACGCCACCTTCTCGAGGGATCCAAGCTACTATTCCCCTTCCTTTCGTCCACCCCTCTGGCCGTAAAATTGGCACTTTCGAAAGTGGAAAATTTACAGACGGCTCGATCTCTCGGATGAACGGGCTAGGTAGATATACGAACATAGTTCAAAAATCCGCATCCTCAGCGAACCGACAATATTCATCGCTTATTGGACCATCGGTTAATCGGTTTCTCAGCATGCCAATGAGTAAGGAGGAGGGTTGCACCTGCACATAATAAGGAAGGTTTGTTCCAGCATTTGCATTTGCTAAGTGAGTAAGAGTAGAAGTGGTTCACACGCACTCCTCCTCCCCCTCTGTTCGTTCGTCCCGTCTCGTCACGTCACAACACACTTCGTGTTTCGTGAATCGAGCCTCAAGCCGGGTCAACTTATGCACTTTATTTTGTTGTTCGAAAAATTGAGTCATTGGCGGACACGTCATAGTTAAGCCAGTTTGGTCGCTTCCGGATGACCGACTCGAATGTGTAACGGTGTTTTTTCCGAACGCTCTATATAAAGGATCCATAAGAGCATCTCCACCGGGGGGTCGCAATAGGGCCCCTAAAGCTCCATTAGGGCCCCGGACAGAAAAACATGTCACACCGGGGGGTCGCAAAGACTATGTCCAACCCAAAACCTGCCCGGCACCGCCAACAGGGCCTCCAAAGTTGGGGGCTGCCTTCGCGGTGTCGGACACTATCCGGCCCGAGCCTCCGACAGATATGGCCCGCCCGTCAGCCACACGAAGAGGTTTCTTCTCCGGATTAATGGCGCCGTGGTAGGAAACCGGTACGCATGCGGGCGTAAATGTCGCCGCTTTCCCACGCCACGCCGGTGCAGCATGCAAGCGACGGGACTGCACGGCTACGCGCACATTAACGCGGCGCCAGCCCACCCGCCAGGCCACGCGCCGGCGCGGCGATCAACCATCGGTCTGCACGCCTTCCCCCTCGGACGCCTCATCGCCCCGCTCGCCCTCCGCCCGTGAATAAATAGAGGCCGAGGGGTGGCGATGGCGATCCACACCCCATCTCCGCCGGCTCGCGATCTCCTTCCCTCTCATCTTCCATCGCCGCCCGCTCGCGATCTCCACCATGAACAACAACGATCCAGACCACATCCCCGCTCGGGGCGCCACCCTGCACGTCCCGGAGGCGAAGATCTTCCACCAGTACGGGCTCCTCTACCCGCCGGACTGCCGCCTCCCCAAGGAGTGGGCCATTTCTGCCGGGGGCCTCCCCGTGCCGCCGCTCCCCGCCAGCGATGAAGGCCTCCGCCTCGCCATCCTCGAGCGGCGGGATAGGATGACGGAGGCGGAGCGGAACCAGCCGGAGAACGCCGCCGACAACGTGGGCGCCTGGCTCGTCCGCCTCCACCGGGAGCGCGACGAGGAGGTGACGGCGTACGACCGCACGCGCTGGGGGAAGCCGGCGAAGTGGAACGCGGCCGAGCGACAAGTGGTAGGGTGCCACCCAGCACACCGTAGCCAGCGCCATCGCGGCCGCCCACCGCCACGCCGTAACGGGGAGCCAAATCCCGTTGAGGCTGGTGCCGGTTCCCCCCCGGCGAGCACCCTCGCCGCCACCGAAGCGGCCTCGGCGCGGCTGGCTGTCCCTCTGCGCTCGCGGCGGCGGGAGCAGCAGCGGACGCGGGAGCGGGAGCAGCAGCGGACGCGGGAGCGGGAGCCGCCGCGACGACACACGGACATGGCGTGTCAAGGAGGAGCCGGAGGACGTCAAGCCCGTGGTGGTTCCGCCGGGCTTCGAGGTGCCACCGGAGCTGCAGGACGACCTCCACGACGACGACTGCCCCGGGCTTTCCTGGGCCTTGACGTCGTCGGTCGTTGAGCTCGAGAGGGACACCCCCGGGCTAATGCAGGCTTTCGAGAGGTCGGCGGCAATGGCGGCCTCGGCCTCCACCTCGGCCGGCGCCTCTACCTCCCGCGCCGGCGCCTCCTATGCGAAGCACGACGGCGCCTCTACCTCCCGCGCCGGCTCGTCGTCGCCAAACATCATCCTCCTCGACACCGACGAGGAGGAGAGCGACGGCTTCGACTGGGACAATCTGTCCCAGTCCGACTAGATTTAGGTTAGGTTAAATTTCGTTCAAATATTGTAATATATAACGAAATATGAATGAAATTTAAGTCGTTTTTCAAATTTGATTGTTTGAATTGTGTTTGGGGTCCGGCCGTTTAGGGGGTGCCGGTGTGGGAGGCGCAAAAAAAAAACGCCGGACATGTGTCCGGCACCCCGCAATTGGGCCTCCAAACGGGTGGTGCCGGACACAATTTAGGCACCTCCGGTGGAGATTAATGTATCTAGTATGTTTATGTTTCACATGGCAATACTGATGTCGTCATGTTTAACATTCTAAAATTGATCGTGAAATGATTACCTAATTATTCAACAATTACCCTGACGAACCAAATACCCATCCGATTCAATACTACTCTGTCTTGTCACTAGTAAATGTACCTTAGCGAACCTGTGTAAAATTGGCCCGTGTTCCTGCACTCGAAGTTGCCTAATCTGTAACTGGCGCGACGGAGACTGGTGCGCTCGAGTTGGCACGTGATGCGTACAAGACACAAGGCGAGACTGCGGGCAGTGCTGCTGTCTGCTCTCTGGCCTGGCCGGCTCACGTGTGTGTGTCACGGCCCAGCCCAGGCCTGGACACAAGCGGCCCAGCAAGACTGCGAAGGCCCACTCCATCCTGACGTCGTCATCCACTGGAACACGCAAGGAAGCGTAGGCAGTATAAGGGGATGAGATCGGCATCTGAAGACGGCGATCAATTGTAATAGAAAGTAGTTGATTCTTCTACGAAACTACCCTGAAATCCCGTTGTACGACTAGATCTTGTATTCAAACCATTGGAATAGCAAGCTAGATCGTAACAATTGGTATCCAGAGCCCATTTTTTCGATCCCGGTTGTGCTTGATCTGTAAATCCGTTTGTGGTTGGTAGCGATCTCAATTGCCACCGTAATTCCTATCTCTCGGTTCGATCGCAGTTCCGGGTATCAGACCTGGCGCCGAGGAAGAAAGCCACCGCGGTGGAAACCCAAATCGCTTCTGCTATGTCCACCGTGGAAGAGCAGAACACCACCACCAACGCCAAGCTTGATGGCATCGCTGCGCAGATGGCGGCGCTCTCCAAGTGGATGCAATCCGTCGATGAGACCACCTCTGGGCTCGCGAAGAGCACCGCGCTCCTGCAGCTGCACGCCGAGGACACAGCGTCACGGCTAGGTCTCCTCGAGGACGGCGTGCCCGGGCGTCGCGCGGGTGGAGGTGGCCCGATCACGCCACCAACCACCGTCGTCCAGGTCGACGCCGACAAACAGCCCCATGGGCGCCGCGACGTTCCTCCGGCTAGGGGGCAGGAGTCAGGGATCCATCGATCCCCTGATCCTCCTCCCGCCACTGGTACGTCCCGTTTCCCGCACCACCTGTTCGACAGAGAGACTGACCCAGATGAGGGGCGATTTCATCAGGCTAGTCCGCACCGGTCGCACCGCACGTCCTTCTCGGGAACACCTAAAATGGATTTCCCTAAGTTTGACGGGGATGAGCACCAAATTTGGATAGACAATTGTGAGCTCTACTTCGACATCTATGGAGTTTCACCACACATGAAAGTAAAATTTGCTGCCCTGAACATGAAAGGCAATGCTGCCTTGTGGCTTAAAACTGAACAGAAGAAACGTCGGTTCGTGCATTGGCATGAACTGTGCGCAGCTGTAGTTGAGCGTTGGGGCAAGAGCAACCACACCTTCTTCATGCGCCAGCTGCTCGCCTTGAGTCAGTCTGGTAATGTAGAAGAGTACACCACAAAATTTCACACACTTAGACACCAAATTCTGTTGGAGGATCCTTACACCAATGAAGTGCTGTTCGTAGAAAGATATATAGCTGGGCTTCGGCCTGACATTCGTACTGCTGTAATTTTACACTGTCCTAAGGATGTGGATGCTACGAGCTTGTTGGCTACACTGCAGGAAACGGAGATGGAGACGGAGAAGCTTCATAACAAGAGCTACCACAAGGACAAGGCCAAGTCTTATCCAGATAAATTCAGATCAAACTCTCGGTCTGATGAAGCAAAGAAATCTGAGAACAACCACTGGGATGATAAACTGGAGGCACTACGTGCATACCGCAAGGCAAAAGGCTTGTGTTTCACTTGCGGTGAGAAGTGGAGTAAGATCCACAAATGTCTAGCACAGGTTCCATTGCACATTATGGAAGAACTTCTCGAAGTGCTGCATGTTGATGATAGTGACAGTAAGTCAGGAGACAGCAGCTCTGATGACAGTGATCTCTGCTTGCTTGCACCTCTGGCAGCGACACAAACACCTCGGCAGCGGCGCACAATGCGTCTTCATGGCATGGTGGATAAACAACATGTGCTTATACTGGTTGATTCAGGAGCAAATTCTTCGTTCATCACCACTGAGTTGGCAGAAAAATTGGGTCGACCATTAACTGAAACTCCTCCTTCTCGATTTGTGGCAGCAAATGGAGCTTCTCTTGTCAGTGCACATATGCTACCTCAGCTACCGTGGATGTGTCAGGGGCATTCTTTTGTACAAGACTTCCAGGTTCTTACTCTGCCTTGCTATGACATGATTCTAGGAGCAGACTGGCTTGAGGAACACAGTCCGATGTGGGTTCATTGGAAGAAGCGGTGGATGAAGTTTACTCACAACAATAGAAGAGTGCAACTAAAAGGGATTAAGGAGGGCAAACAGAAATGTCGCCCAGTGTCAGCAGCCAAGTTACATGGGTTACTTCGTAGAGGTGCTGTAACTGAATGTGTACAAGTGCAACCGATCCATCAAGAGCAGGAACTGAACTCTCTCACTGCTGAGGACATGCACACCATACCAATAGAAGTGCAGACACTCTTGACAGAGTTTGATACGTTGTTTGGTGATCCTGTTGAGTTACCACCGCAACGAGCTTGTGATCATCAGGTACCATTGGTGCCCGGCGCTCAGCCAGTCAATGTGCGTCCATATCGTTATGCTCCACAACAGAAATCAGAGATTGAAAAATAGGTGCAAGCTATGTTGCAACATGGTACAATCCGAAAGAGTGCTAGCCCATTTGCTTCACCAGTCTTGCTTGTGCGCAAGAAGGACGGCTCATGGCGTTTCTGCGTGGACTATCGACAATTGAACGCACTGACAGTGAAAAACAAACACCCGCTACCTGTCGTGGATGAACTGTTGGACGAGTTGGCAGGAGCGAAATGGTTCAGCAAATTGGACCTCGCATCGGGGTATCATCAGATTCGAATGGCGGCCGGTGATGAGTACAAGACCGCTTTCCGCACTCACCATGGGTTGTACGAGTTCCTTGTGATGCCATTCGGCTTAACAGGCGCACCAGCAACCTTTCAGGGAGTGATGAATCACATTTTCGAGAAACTGCTGCGACACGGAGTTCTGGTGTTCATGGATGACATTTTAATCTACACATCCACCTTGGCAGAGCACCTTCAGTTGCTTCAGCAAGTGTTTGAGATCCTGAAGGACAACAAGTTGTTCATCAAAAGATCCAAGTGTCTGTTGGCTCAACCCAAGTTGGAGTACTTAGGACACATCATCAGTGGTGATGGTGTCGCAACAGATCCAGAGAAAATCGCGGCAGTTCTCCAGTGGCCAACACCGAGAAATTTGAAGGAACTAAGGGGAATTCTCGGCCTGACAGGGTATTATAGAAAATTCATCGAGCTTTATGGCATCATCTGTCGTCCTCTCACTGAGTTGCTCAAAAAAGGAGTGCAATTCCAGTGGACACCTGCAGCAGAGACTGCTTTCCAAAACCTGAAGCGAGCCCTTAGTCAAGCACCAGTGTTGGCGGTACCGGATTTTTCCCGTCCTTTCGTTGTGGAGACTGACGCATGTCAGACAGGGATCGGTGCAGTCCTAATGCAGGAGGGCCACCCCATTGCCTATCTCAGCAAGGCTCTCTGTCCCAAGAACCAGGCACTATCAACGTATGAGAAAGAATGTTTGGCGATTCTTATGGCCGTGGAGAAGTGGCGCCCATATCTGCAGCAGAACGAGTTCATCATACGCACTGACCAAAAAAGTTTGCTCCATCTCACTGAGCAGCGCATCACTACTGGCATCCAGCACAAAGCTTTTGTGAAGTTGATGGGTTTGAATTACAAGATACAGTACAAGAAGGGAATTACTAATGCTGCAGCTGATTCACTGTCGCGCAGAGTTATCGGCAACGAGTTCTTAGCAATTTCGGCAACCGAACCCACCTGGTTGCAGAACCTTATTGCAGGATATGATGATGATCCTGAAACCAAAAAACTGTGGGCTGAGCTCAGCATTACGGGAGTGAATGACAAGGGTTTTTCTTTGGAACAAGGAGTCATTCGTTTTCGTGGCAAAATCTGGGTGGGTAAAAACAATATTGCACAACAGCATATCATACAAGCTTTGCACTCCAGTGGCATTGGTGGACATTCAGGAGTCCTGGCTACATATCAGAGGATCAAACGTATGTTGCATAGTCTGGCCTGAAACAAAGTGTGGCACAATACGTTGCAGCTTGCTCTGTCTGTCAACAAGCCAAGACTGAGCATGCCAAACTGCCAGGATTGCTTCAGCCCATGCCAATCCCACCTTTCCCTTGGCATACAGTCAGTTTGGATTTTATTGAGGGATTGCCTAGGTCATCGGGATTTGATGTGATTCTAGTGGTCATCGACAAGTTAACCAAATATGGGCATTTCCTTCCTCTACGACACCCTTTCACAGCAGCCCAAGTGGCACAGACATTCCTTGATGGCATCTACAAATTGCATGGTTTACCACAGTGTATCATATCTGATCGTGACAAGATTTTCACCAGCGCACTGTGGCAGGAACTTTTCAAGCTGACTGACACACAGCTGATGATGAGCTCTGCATACCACCCTCAAACTGACGGGCAGACAGAAAGATTGAATCAGTGCCTTGAGTCGTTCCTCCGCTGTTCAGCACATGCTACACCTACTCAGTGGGCCAAATGGCTTCCTTTGGCAGAATACTGGTATAACACCTCCTTTCACTCTGCTTTACAACGCTCTCCCTTTGAAACCCTCTACGGTCATGTTCCTCGGCATTTTGGTGTTCCTACTACACCTGCCGACTCTCCAGAATTGGACAAGATGTTGCAGGAGAGGGCAACTACAATGGAATTGTTGCAGCAACAGCTCCTTCGTGCCCAGGCACGCATGTGCCGCCAGGCAGACAAGCATCGCATGGAAAGGGTTTTTCAGGCAGGAGACTGGGTTTACCTGCGCCTCCAGCCCTACATACAGACATCTATTGCTCGTCGCAGCACGCAGAAATTGGCCTACAAATTCTATGGGCCCTACCAAATCACTAAAAGGATTGGAGCAGTGGCGTACAAACTTGCACTGCCAGCTACCAGCCGCATCCATGATGTTGTCCATGTCTCCCAACCGAAACGCCACATTCCTCCGCAACAACATGTCAGTGCTGATGATGCCTTGATGTTACTATCTTCTGCAGTTGATGTGCAGCCTCTGGAGATTCTGGCGACACGATCCATTCAGCGAGGAGGCTCCGTGAAGCAGCAACTCTACGTCGCCTGGGACAGAGCAACACCACCGACAACGACCTGGGAAGATGCATTCGCTCTGCATCTCGCATTTCCTGATGCACTGGCTTGGGGGCAAGCCAGTTTTCAAGGGGTGGGGCATGTCACGGCCCAGCCCAGGCCTGGACGCAAGCGGCCCAGCAAGACTGCGAAGGCCCACTCCATCCTGACGTCGTCATCCACTGGAACACGCAAGGAAGCGTAGGCAGTATAAGGGGATGAGATCGGCATCTGAAGACGGCGATCAATTGTAATAGAAAGTAGTTGATTCTTCTACGAAACTACCCTGAAATCCCGTTGTACGACTAGATCTTGTATTCAAACCATTGAAATAGCAAGCTAGATCGTAACAGTGTGCTCCCTGCAGCGTGAGAGGGCAGCGCATTACGCCTTCCGGCCACAACCCAGACACAGTTCGAAAACACTGACGTGCCACTGGATTCTCTAATGCTAGTGCCGCTTACAAATTTCCACTGTCGCGCTAATTCGGGTGCCTCTTATGAACCGTCCTGTAACAAGCGGATCAAGACTGCGCATGTGAGGGTCCAAGGATGTTAATTCTCTATTCTCTAAAGTCTAAACATACAAAACCTTCAGTCAGAAGATGCTTGGAGACTTTCCCCTCCGACTGCAACCCTAGTGGGAGGGGGCTTAGTGTTGGGATGTTTTGGCTGTATATCAGATAGCATCATGGCATGACTGAATTTTGATCCAACAGCTAGATAAGGTGATCGAGATTCCGTGTTTTGGGAAATCCACTTTGTCTCGCAGGAGCATGTTCTCACACTAAAATTGGATTTTCAAAACGTTAAAAATTCAAAAAAAAAAAGACAAACAAAAGGGTCGGAGTAAATCTGGACATTCCGTGTTTGCACACAAGGTTTTACGGGAAAAGGACATTTTTTTGTGACTTGAGTAAAAAAGGATCCTATGTAAAGTCATTTTTAGAGCACCAAAAGCTGTTTTTAACACAAGCCAGAAAAAATGCCTTTTTCGCGGAAGTTCATGTATGAACATAAATGTCTGGATGTTTACCCAAATTTTGTTTTCAGATTTTCTGACATTTCAAAATGCTTTTGGTATTTTCCACAACGGGAGCATCTACTCCTACGAGCCAGAACACCGCCTCCATCTGATTTGGCTTATTCTATGACAACCGAACAGCCTCTGTACAATCCTCCGTTCTCTCTATCCACTTTATGTTCAAACAGAGAGGCCACCGGAAGCCTGTTTTGTTCTTGCACATCGACAACAAACGCGATAGCAAATTGACATCACACCCCTCTCACAATCCCATTCACTAACATGTAAACACAACCAGTACAAAAGACTAGAGAATAGCATATCTGAATCAAGAAAGGAGAGAAATAACAACAGACAGGCTCTGAACTCTGCCACGGGCAGGCGTCGTCACCCGTGCATTGTCGCGGTCTTCTTGAAGTCGATCTTGTCGACCTTCACCTCACCATCGATAAGCTCGTACACGTACACGACAACGCGGAGGCCGTCAATGTCCATGAGCACGAAGCTTGGGTTCACGTCGTAGGTGATGCTGCTGTGGGCGCCCGTAGCAGAGCCAGGGTTGATAACTACGCCCCCCTCATGCTTGTAAGCCTTGAACTGGTGGGTGTGGCCCGTGACGAGGATGTCCACGTCCAGCTGCCGCTGGAGCATCGCTAGGGAGTCCAGGTCACCCCATGGAACAACCTGATGGTGGTTGTTGATAAACACCCGAAGAGTTGAAATGGTTAGGAGAAATATTCCAACGACAATCAATAACACAATGCATAATATGAAGACGGCAGTCAATATGGTACTCATAAAATGAAAGGCAGTTGAGTCTAATATCACACTGGTCTATCAGAATTCAAACGCTACATTGTTCACAAATTATTCTTTCAACGATCATGTTCGGTGTAATAGAAGATATTGGCCTACTCGAAAGTGTCAGTGGTGTGTGTGATATGGTGCAGAACATGGTGAGTGTAGCAGTAGACACAGCGAACCAACTATCCTGCATGATAACCCCAGGGAGGGGGGATATCAAATCACTTTATGGATATGGTCGTCCAACTAGCTGCAAAGGTCAAAGTTCAAGGTATGTGTGCATTCATCACTCTCTTTGCTTCAATGTGAATAGAGGAGGCAATGTATGAAAAGAAAACTGTGTGCACACACATTCACCCGCACTACTTAAGTCAGTGCTAAACCGCATGACATTCATCACTAGCTCGAACTTTCAAGGACACAGTTGTTCTTTGCATGGACCCTGGATCATTTGAACACGCATCGACGGCAGCCACATTGCAACATCTCAATCACGTGTAACAGCATATGTCACTGGTTAGTGCTTACACTCTATGAGACTCAGTGGGAGAGCATCATGAAAGTTGACCTTGTAAATAACACCTAGATCATATTGCATAGATATTTACTTTGACAATTAAGCACCTGATCCTAGTAGTTTACCCACCTCGCTGGAAAAACTAAGAAAAAATGTATTGCCACAACAGATGCCGAACACAGAAGAAGAAAAAGGCATTAAACAGTTCATCATTCAGATATGTAAACTCAGGTTAAATAAAGTATGTATTAATCCCATAAATGCCCACACTACAGTGCACTAAGATGTAGCTTGGTTCAGCAATTTCCCAGCATACTCCCATTACATTGACATCTGATTCCATTAGCTATGTTTCAGCTTGTTATATCACATCCTCAACTAAAGATATGGTATTTAAAACCATTTCCGACATTGAACGAAGGCATTGAACGAAAATTGCAGCCATCTTGCTAGTGATAAAAACTGTAGTTACAGGTTTCGTGGTTCGCCACTTATTACAAATAGTATCTGATGAGGGTATACATATCAGGATCCCGAATCCTTGCAACCGATTTATGAATCGGATGATTCCAATTCACTAGTTTGATTAGTTACAGTTAACAAGTTCTAGATGAGTTCTTTTTAGGGAAAGTTCTAAAAATCAAGACATTGTCTCTCAAATAGAAAACAAAAATGGCTGCTGCTCTACAAAGCACACGTAGGCCCAATGGCCTCTTCACCTGACCTGCCTTCCATTCGTACTCTGCTTCTCGTCTGCTGCTACTCGCCTACTCCGCATCCCCACTGCAAAGCTGTCCGTTCCTCTGCCTCCTCAACCTGCTCCGCTCCCCTGCTCCTTCCAAATAAGACCAAGAACTGGCGCACCGAAAACGGCAGGCGGAGGCAGGATAGTGGTCTTCCTCCTTCATCTACCCTTTCCCCCATCTCTATTCCTTCTCCCTCTCACTCCTGCTCCCTACTGTGGTCCCTGGTCATCTAGCTGGAGCACTAGGTTAGCCGCCACAAACTAACAATTTTTCCGGTTCGTTTTGAGATTGGCGACTCGGACATCTAATCCCTTCCGATCTGTGGCCATCTGGATTCCTGATCAAGATTGGGGTCCAAAGACAATCCCCCCGAATCCGGTAACTGTGATATTAACTTGACCACTTTTCAGAGGTCTACTGGATGGAAAAGTAGCCATCTTTAGTTTGTCAACTACAACGATTCCAATTCAAGGTACTAATTGTCCATTTTCATCCATAATCCAATTTTTAGTTAATATTACATTATTCTAGAATAAAAGCCTGATGTAAACACAGAAGGTTAGTGTAACCAAATGTACTAAGCAAGTACTCCATTTCATCGGAGGCGCCGCGTGCAGTGTTATCAAGTGCAAACAGCCCTCCTGGTGGAAGGGTGCAAACCATGCTGATTCAACAAGATAACATCATGACAGAGAAATGTAGTGTATCTAGGCAGCACATATCTTTAAAATATCTAGTCCAACCATCCTCAGTGACGGGAAAAATAAAGAAGAGAAGGTAGCTATGAATAGTAGGATTTGATTTTCTTTCTAAAAACTGACAGACGGCACCATCGTGGTTTAGGGGTATGATGTTTCAACTCTAGGGAGACGATTAGAAACTTACCAGGATTAAGCACCACAGAAACAAGCTTATCCAGGTAAAGAGCAAACTTTTCAATGGCAACACAGTTGAAGATACAGTGCTTTGCAAAGAAGTGTAGAATTTATATGCTCATGGCAAGGATATAAGCACCTTAGGCAGAAAAAATAAGGTTTGTTATCTCCCTCAACGCAATTGAAGATCATTGGTGATTGGTGGCTCAAGTGATTTCATCCACTAATGTGTAGCTTAAGCTCAGATGGTGGGAGAACAGCATAAGAAAATGCAGCATAATTAACCAGGATAACGAAGATGTCCTCACGTGAAGCAGGTCACAATCAAATGGGTACAGATTTTACATACCAAGGAGCACATGTAACGCTATTATATATGATTCATGTGCATGATAGATATTAACAGAGCTAAAAAAAAGTAAGCTGGTTTTAAAGTGAACCTGATGACCATGGCATAGCCCTAGCTTGAACTGACCAATTGTAACTGTTTTAGTCTCCGGGTAACGAGCATCCTCATCATATTCACCTCTGGTAATGTGGAGATCAGGGCAAAGGCTCTTCAGGTAGTCGTGAATTTCCTAGAAGAATATCGAGGAATTTATGAGTTCATGCTTCATAAAAATAAAACTATAGTCCATACGAGAAAACATTTCTAGTACCCTGTTAACAGATTAGTGCAATACCAAGCCTCACGAAAACAATAATTCAGTAGAGGAAAGGGTAGAAAGTCAACTATTCTTCACAAGTATAGTATAGCCACTCATCATGCAAAATATTGAAAAGTAACGAAATAGTTTGTGACGTTGTGCATCATGACCCAAAACTTTGCAGGTAACATCCATAACCCTGTAGAACACATCAACTTATCTTTGTTCTTACATCTTTCCCCCGATTTTAATTAATTTTCCATGCAACCAGACAACTTCCTGTTGTTTGATCATTAATAATTAATATATCATTATGGCATAGTATTACATTCTTACTAAACAGCCAGGCTGCATTAAGCCATCAACACTTTTATGTGGCATTCTAATGCATGGCAAGCCAGAACATTGGTATCTGATACACGAGATAGCCTCAGCACGCCTCCCATTATGCCAAAGTGTTGGCCCATTCCAGTTTACAGATTAGCACAGCATTGACAGCTTAAACAGGACTAATACAAACAATTTCATAGCATTCTGTACAGATGTAGTATAAATTTTGAACATGCTGTGTTTGGCTTGTCCAAAGCCTATGGTATAAATAACAAAAAGATAAAGCTAAACTGGTTCAAAGGCTATGTGTGGCCGTGGTGACCTTTAGTATTTGTGAAGAGAAAATTGCAAACAGATTCAGCTTGGGAGGCAGGTGCAAGTAGGTCAAAGAATTTGATAATTGGTCAAATTAATCACATAAACTGTTTAGCTGGCTCACTACAAGTCACAATCTCACCCGCTGGGCCTTTCTTCACAAATGTATACAAATTTTGTTAAACGTGAATCCCCCTCCACCTCGCCCTACAGACCAAAGACCGCACACACAGCGCAAATGGAGCGAACGTCGAGTATCTCCAGTTATCCACACAGCATAAAATTCAGAGGTGAGACGTGCACTAAAGATGTCATATCCTGCATCAATAACATATCATGCTTACTGCATGGCATCTTTTATTTCCATGGACATGTGACCGGCAGAGAGAACTAGTTTCTCTTGGATGGCTATAAATTAGAAAGGTACTAGTTTCTCTTGGATGGCTATATGAGGTACGTGCAAACCTTGACGATCTTAATGGGCCATAAGAAAATTGTGAAGCACAATCAATCGTTCAATCAGAATAAATCATCAGTATCCGGGCAAGGTGGAGTATCATCTGAATACTTTTTTACATATAAAATGTTACACCGAGCAATCAGACAACAAATAGATTTATGATAAGTGAGCAGTAAGAAGAGAAATGATGAATTAACACATTGCAGTGATCATTTGGAGCTAGAAAAAACATTCAGGCTTAGTAGAACAATAAAGTCTTTCATGTGCTTCAATAGAGAAATCAGTAAATAGCCTTTACATACCATGTATGTTTTGATCAACGAAGATCTAACCACCAAACTATGCAGCAGACAAACAACAATTTGTAGTTTTTATATGATTTGTATTTACATTTAGAGCTTTATATAAGTACAGATCAGCATACAAATTCTAATAAGCACAGCCATCATTCTGTGAATAAGCATGATACTTTCAGAATTTCTACTGGCGTCGCTCTCCTCCCACGTCAAGTAATTCGGATCAGAGGAAGTAGAAGAATTTAACACACTACCACGCGATGAACATTTTTTTTTACCCAGAGCACTAGACAAAGTAACAATCGTCAAAATTGATAATTTTTATACATATTTTCTGTATACTTATTACACAACGAGGGGCAACTCCAATGCAACTCAGTTGAACCCTCACTAGTCAAATTCGACTGAACAATTAAGAGCCTGGGACATTGCCAGGATCAGTTATCAAGTGGTTTAACCAAAAGTAAACATGATCTAATTCTTGGTCCCATGTGATCTCCGTGTAGTGCCAAAGATATGTGGCTAGCCTCTCAATGTTCACTCCCTCCTAGAGCTAAAATACCCATACTTTTACTGCACAGCCGCATCATATAGACAATGAAGCAATTGCAAGCTTATCAGATCAATAATCGGTTAATAGAACGCAGGACCGCTGCCGCTGATCCCAAAGCAACACCGAACAACTGAACAACGAACATGAATTTTCATAGATGCTAAGAATGGGTTGGCAAACTAGTCAACCAGATTGGGCACACCAGAAACGCACCGACCGACAATCAATCACGCATACGCAGCATCCAGCAGGGATCGTGCGGAAGGAAGGGACAACCGACCTTGATGCAGAGGTTCCCGGTGCAGATGATGTGCTGGATCTTGCCAGGGACGAGCATGGACTTGAACTTGGCGGGCAGGTCGGGCGCACGGTGCGGGATGTGCAGATCCCCCAGCGCGAGGACCAGCACCATCGGATTGGGGATCGGGAAGAGGAATGGATCCGGATCACTCAGTCCGCTCTGCCCTCCTCGTACGCGCGATGATCCCACTCAAATCCCTAGGACGAGCAACACCCCGTTCTCTCTCTTTCCTTCGATCTCTTGGATCGTGAGATGCGAGGGGAGGAGGACGAGCACGTGGGGGTCGGTGGTGGACTGGTGGTCCACATGGCCCATATGGCAGTTTTTTTTTTTTGAAGTTAACGTGTATTATTTCATCAATGAAAAAGAGATTATAAAAGATTCTCACAAAAACTATCGAAGACATTGTGCGAAGACAACTACCCTGAAAACTTTGCAGCAAAAAAACCCATATAAAGAAGAAAAAATATAGTTTTTTGGGGTCCCTACAGTGTCGGCCATCGCCAACCACCAGCGTCGCCGAGACGCCCGCCGGCAGAAAAGGAGAAAGACCTCCATCGTCACGAACGGAGAACTACCATCACCATCAAGGATTTTTTTCTAGCTGAAGACCAAGCATGTAGTGCGCAATGAGGTTGATGTGGCATGTCGGTCGGAGATCTTCCATGTGCCTTTCCGGCCCGAGATCCGCCCCCTCCCGTCGACATAGTCCAGAGATCACGTCAGATACTTCATCCACAAACCAACTTTCTGCTCTGGTTGCCATCTTCAATAGCAGCTCGCTGCAGCTGGACAATTCCTGGACAAATCGTGTCTGCTCCACCATGGCGCCGGAGACAACGTCGTAATTACACAGAAAAAAGAGGAGGAAAGTGAAGGGTTCGTTGCATAGAAAACAAAAAAAGTCCTACGTAACAAGCGGAAGAAACCCAGGAAGATCTTGATCTACAAGATGCAAGTAGCGGGGGAGATCAGATCTACTAACCCTTGAATACACGAAAGCGGTTACTATCAAGAGATCGTTGTCGATATAGTCGTTCACGTGTTCGGATCAATCCGATGAAGCACCGCACGAGCAGCACCTCCGAGGTATCCACACGTTCAGCTTGATGTAGACTTCTTCTCCTTGATCCCGCAAGCGAGAAAGAAGTGGCTCGCGATATCCCAGCAGCATGATGGCGTGGTGGTGGATATGGTGGATAAAATTCCAGAAGGGCTGCACCAAGCAGGTGCGGGAATAGAGGAGGGTGGAGAGAGGGGAGGGGTGGCTAGGTCACAAGGGGTGACGTACCAATGAGCCCTCCCCCTCTTTATCTAGGAAGGAGGGAGGCTTGGGGCGCAGCCCAGGCCTCCTAGGGCCGGCTGCTTGGAGGAAAACTCCCCCCCCCACCCAAGTAAAATCCCTAGTTTCTAGGAATACTCTCTTATCCCTTCTTATCTCTTGATTTAAATGGCCTTACCCTTATCCAGCCACATGAGCCTTATGGGGTGATGACCCACAAGTATAGGGGATCTATCGTAGTACTTTCGATAAATAAGAGTGTCGAACTCAACGAGGAGCAGAAGGTGCTGGCTTGTAGATTCACGCAAGGTTTCACTGCAAATACTAACAGACAAGTTTTTATAGGGTTTTTGTAGTAATAAATAAATAAAGTGCGAGTAAATAAAAGAGACCAATAATAATTGCAGCAAGTGGCCCAATCCTTTTTAGCTCAAAGGACAGCCGGTGATGTTACTTATGATGGGTAAAACGCTCCTAAGGACACATGGGAATTATGTCAAGTCACTTTCGCTTCATACCGCTACTTAATGTTTAATGTTTTGCTAAGTGTTGTGTGGGTGAACCTATGCTAATGAACCATTGATCAGTGGCATTTGTATCCAAATTGCAAGCATGTTTATGTGCATAATTCACTCACATTTGAAGCTATGTTGACTAATTATGCTACTGAAATAATAATAAATAAACTATATTCATTACTTGAGTTATTTTACAGCCTTGTTGTCATATCTGCAGGATTGGTGCGCAAAGGCACCAAAATTCTACACCAAGGCTGAGTAAGGATCTGCTGGAGACATGTGCTTAGTGAGCAAGGGCCTGAACAGAAAAGAGCAGGGATCTTCTTGGGCAGAAAGAAGAGAAGTGGAGGGACCAAGCTGCAAAAGAACCAGATCAGATCAAGAAGAAAAGGGGCAGCCAGCTCCAATCGTGAGGCAGGCCTGGCACTTCTATTCCCCAATCCCCACCCTCTTCACCACCGGCCGCGGCCGTGGCCAGGCCAGGCCAGGCGTGGCGGCGCGCCGCCGCAACTCCACCGCGCCACCAGCCGACACCACGAGCTGCACCGTCCCCTGCGTCTCGACCTCCTGCCCTTCACCAACGACTCAGCGACGACGACGACCTCCCCAAGAACTACGATCTGCTGCTCTTCCTCAACCTCCTCAACTGCTGCTGCTCTTCCGTATCTGTCCCTGTCTCGTACCTTGCTTCCCCTTCGTCTGTATCTGTCCCTGTCTCGTACCTTGCTTCTCCTGCTTCCAGAACTGCTAAACTCTTGCTCCTTCAATTCTCTGTGTAAACTGTTTTGATCATTCATCTATGAGTAAATCTTGTATGGTTGAGCACTGGCAGCGTTTTGAGTGACACATCTCGCTGTTGATTCTGAATTCTACTCGATTTATGCATGTTTGCTTGATCTGTGGCGTGTATGGCTAGTCTCTGCATGCTCGTTTTGTTGCAACATCTTTCCTTTGTCCCCAATTGCTTGTTAACTCACTTGGATCTGGACTGACAACCCAGAAAAGAGTGATCTTCGTGCTTTGAATTTTCTCCTTCCTTAACCTGCTAAAAAACCCTTGCTGGCAAGACTAGTCTCTGCCAGTTGCTTGAAGTAATTCTCTTTCCCTGTCTAAACCATGCTTGGACCCTTGTAGTGGACTTGATTGACAACCAAGAACCTGCAAGTTAAAATTCTGAATTTGCTCTGCTAAAATCCTTTCTCTGCTTGAGCTCCCTCTCGAGGGAAAAATCCTCTCGAGGCAAAAATCCTCTCGAGGCAAAATCCTCTCGAGGCAAAAAACCTCTCGAGGGAAAAAACCTCTCGAGGCAAAAATCCTCTCGAGGGAAAAAATCCTCTCGAGGCAAAAATCCTCTCGAGTGAAAAAGCCTCTCGAGGGAAAAACCCTCTCGAGGGAAAAATCCTCTCGAGGAGTCGTCAGTTGAAACCTGCTGCTTTGCAACCTGCTCCTTAGAAGTTGACCTAGCTTTAGCCGAAGCTTGAATGTTGATCACCTAGTCCCTGTGGAGAACACGACAACTCGCAGTTGGGCGAAATACCTACTGCTATATTTGCACTACGATCAAATTGGCGCCGTTGCCGGGGACTAGCGTCGAACAATTGAGTTAGGCTATAGACTAGGTCTTTGTTTGTCTTTGGTGTGCATATTTTTAACCTCTAACCTTTGTCCTAGTTATTTTCTGTGTTCCTCTTTGTTTCTTCTTCCTTTTGTGCAGATTGTAGTTGAACAAGTTTCACCTTGGATATGGCATTCTATTCAGATCATCATGGACAGGTGAATGATTGCTCCATTACTATGGAAAAAATTCAAGAACATGAAAGTAAGCTTTCTCAAAGATTGCATCAATTGGCTTTTGAGCGAGGTATAGTTTTAGATGATGGGCCTATGCATTCTGATCAGTATTCCTTTGGTAATCCTCATGCTGCTCCTGTATGTCACATTTGTGGTATTCATGGCCATACACCTGCTGATTGTCAGTGTGGTGGTTATTCACCCACTCCAGATTGTTTTGGCATGAAATTTGCTCCACAGCATGGTGCATACCACAACAATTATTCCCCTGGATGGCCTGAAAACCCAAGTATGACATATAGGAACAGCAGTCCACCTATCTCATCATTTTCTCCTAGTTATCCAGTGTAGGAATTTAGGTGTCCAGAGAAGAATCAAGAACATCAATTCTATGCAGCTCCAGCTTATGCCCCTGAATTTCATCAAGAACATCCTCAGTCAAGTGCTCAGTCCACTCCTCAAGAAGAGCATTCATCATGGGTATCAGAATTCAAGAAGAAACAACAAGAGTTGATGGACCAGATGAACTCACAAGTGATGCAGCTGAATGAAAGGCTTTCACAATTAGCAACACCTGAGCCCAAGACAGGAGAGATTAAAGAAGCTGCTGCAGTAAAAGATGAAGATAAAGAAGAGCTTCAAGTGGACAAAGATGTTGTCATTCTAGAGGGTGACAAAACAGGTTTATCTAACCCTCTTGATGACATGTTTCCTTCTGAACATTCTGTCACTACCTTGCATTGCATGATACCATCTCTAAAGGAAGAAATGAAAAATGATTTGCCCAAACTTGATAATGCACATTCTCTCAGCAACATTGCTCATTCTCATGATGATAACACCTACTATTCATATGTTGGAATTATGTTGAAGGATGCATGCTTTAATGTTGCTCATATCACACCCCTGAATGCTTATCATCCTCAGCATGTGCTTTATTGCTATACTTATATTATTGGGTACTCAATTGATGATATTGTGGGCCTTTGCCCTGTCACTTTCACTCTTTGTTTCTGTGAGAATATTCTCAGGCTGTCACTTGTGTACCACTCCTTGAGGACCAAAATGGTTCGAGTCGATATCCCCTGGGATCCTGGTGGATTCATGGCATGGTGATGAGGAGTTGAGAGGAGCTAGAGCATGAAGAAAAGGAGAGGACGCAAAAGGTTGTGAGCTGCTACAATATGTGCCTGGTGAGCTGTTTCTTACCCCAACAGTCTATTCTTCTTGTTGTAAATTCTAAGTGTGGGGGAGATTCATTTGCTGCATGTTCATAATTCTGTTGCATTGTTTAAAATGTTGAAAAATAAATTTCTTGCAACAATGTTTAAAGAAAGAAAGCTTGAGCCCTGCTCACACACTTTTTCATTTGAGAGGCCAGTTACTTTAAGCTATTCATCTGCAGGCTTTTCTTGCCAAAACAGAAATAAACATCATTTGAATTTGTCATGTGCTTAATCTTTTCTATATAAGCCTCCATGTTTCTTTGAGTCTTTTCGAAATTATGTTTATGCCTCTTGAAAAGCAACTGCAGAATGAACTTTCAGTCGAGAATTTCTGTACTTCTCTGTTTTAAAACTTTTGAAATTCTAGGATGCTCATGTAAGTTCTAAACCCAAATCTCATGATCCTCCTATGGGCCTGTTCCAACTAACTCCTTTTTTGCGTTAGCATGTTATGATCTCGGGATCGGTAACATGTGAAGCACTAACTTTTGAAAAAAGCAAGATCTGGTTCATTCAAAGTTCTATGATTGTCAGTCAATCAATTTTGGCGTTAGCATGTTATGATCTCGGGATCGGTGACATGTGAGGCACTAATTTAAACTAAAATATGCTTGCTCTTGTATTAGCCTGCTATGATCTCGGGATCTGTAGCAGGTGAAGCACTAACTATGTTAACATAAAAAACCTCTATTCATTGACTTTTGACTTAGCATTAACTTACCATGATCCAGGGATCTGTGGTAGGTGAAGCACTAACTCATTTCCTTTTTCAGGCCAATTTATGGATCATGCTTTTTGAGTCTATTACCTACCGTTTTATCCTAATAGTTCAAAAATATTTTAAAACCTAGAAGCACCTAAACTCTCAACTGAAAAGTTCATTCTGAAGTTGTCTTTCACCTTTCATAGGCAGTAATCTTGAAATGAACCAAAGACACATGGAAACTTATATCTTTAAGATTAACCACCGTTCACTTTTCAACTGATGTCCTTTCTCTGAATGTAAGCTTTACTTGAGGACAAGCAAAGATTCAAGTGTGGGGGAGTTGATCAGTGGCATTTGTATCCAAATTGCAAGCATGTTTATGTGCATAATTCACTCACATTTGAAGCTATGTTGACTAATTATGCTACTGAAATAATAATAAATAAACTATATTCATTACTTGAGTTATTTTACAGCCTTGTTGTCATATCTGCAGGATTGGTGCGCAAAGGCACCAAAATTCTACACCAAGGCTGAGTAAGGATCTGCTGGAGACATGTGCTTAGTGAGCAAGGGCCTGAACAGAAAAGAGCAGGGATCTTCTTGGGCAGAAAGAAGAGAAGTGGAGGGACCAAGCTGCAAAAGAACCAGATCAGATCAAGAAGAAAAGGGGCAGCCATCTCCAATCGTGAGGCAGGCCTGGCACTTCTATTCCCCAATCCCCATCCTCTTCACCACCGGCCGCCGCCGCGGCCAGGCCAGGCGTGGCGGCGCGCCGCCGCAACTCCACCGCGCCACCAGCCAACACCACGAGCTGCACCGTCCCCTGCGTCTCGACCTCCTGCCCTTCACCAACGACTCAGCGATGACGACAACCTCCGCAAGAACTACGATCTGCTGCTCTTCCTCAACCTCCTCAACTGCTGCTGCTCTTCCGTATCTGTCCCTGTCTCGTACCTTGCTTCCCCTTCGTCTGTATCTGTCCCTGTCTCGTACCTTGCTTCTCCTGCTTCCAGAACTGCTAAACTCTTGCTCCTTCAATTCTCTGTGTAAACTGTTTTGATCATTCATCTATGAGTAGATCTTGTATGGTTGAGCACTAGCAGCGTTTTGAGTGACACATCTCGCTGTTGATTCTGAATTCTACTCGATTTATGCATGTTTGCTTGATCTGTGGCGTGTATGGCTAGTCTCTGCATGCTCGTTTTGTTGCAACATCTTTCCTTTGTCCCCAATTGCTTGTTAACTCACTTGGATCTGGACTGACAACCCAGAAAAGAGTGATCTTCGTGCTTTGAATTTTCTCCTTCCTTAACCTGCTAAAAAACCCTTGCTGGCAAGACTAGTCTCTGCCAGTTGCTTGAAGTAATTCTCTTTCCCTGTCTAAACCATGCTTGGACCCTTGTAGTGGACTTGATTGACAACCAAGAACCTGCAAGTTAAAATTCTGAATTTGCTCTGCTAAAATCCTTTCTCTGCTTGAGCTCCCTCTCGAGGGAAAAAATCCTCTCGAGGCAAAAAACCTCTCGAGGCAAAAATCCTCTCGAGGCAAAAATCCTCTCGAGGGAAAAAACCTCTCGAGGGAAAAAACCTCTCGAGGCAAAAATCCTCTCGAGGGAAAAAACCCTCTCGAGGCAAAAATCCTCTCGAGGCAAAAATCCTCTCGAGTGAAAAAGCCTCTCGAGGGAAAAACCCTCTCGAGGGAAAAATCATCTCGAGGAGTCGTCAGTTGAAACCTGCTGCTTTGCAACCTGCTCCTTTGAAGTTGACCTAGCTTTAGCCGAAGCTTGAATGTTGATCACCTAGTCCCTGTGGAGAACACGACAACTCGCAGTTGGGCGAAATACCTACTGCTATATTTGCACTATGATCAACCATCCTTTCTTGGACCAGTACACACTTGTGATTACACTTCCCTACAGGCATCCGCAAATGCAAGGAAGTATTTAAGAATTAACTAACCACGGCTCTAAACTCTGAAATACTACACTCCCTCATGCACTAGTTTGCCGATAGGGGTTTAGGTTTCTGTCAATCCCGCAACCACCACACAAGCAAACTAAATACACAATGCATTCTCCTAGGCCCATAAAGGTGAAGTGTCGTGTAGTCGATCTTCACACAACACCACTAGAAGAATAGCGCCACAACTTAAATATCAAACCATTAAATACTACTCAGCATAATTCCACTACAAGCAACAAGACTTCTCCCATGTCCTCAAGAACTAAACAAACTACTCACAAGACATCATATGGATCGTGATCAGAGGTGATAAATGGATGAATAACAATCTGGTCATAAAAGTATATCACCGATAAAACTCAGTAGCATCAACTACACAAGGCAATCAACACCGGAAAAGTGATCCCAATGAACTACAACAAGTACAACCCTAGATGTAACAACGGACGAAGTGGAGCTGTGGAGATGATAGTGCTATCGGTGGGGATGATGGTGATGATGATCCCGATGAAGCCCGTGGCGATGACGATGATTTTCCCCTCCGGGAGAGAATTTCCTCGGCAGATTTCTCCCTGCCGGAGAGCTTTTCTCTCTCTATGGTTTCCTCCCCCGAGGCGGCGGCGGAATATTTCTTTGAAAACGTCCCCCGAGATATTTAGGTCAGAGGGGTGATATACGCGAAAGGGGGGAGCCGGAGGCGACCCAGGGCAGCCAGGTGGGCCCCAGGCGCGGCCCAGAGGTGGACCGCGGCCAGGTGGCGGCTGGCGCCCTGGTGGATCCCCTCTACCCCCTCTTCTGGTTCCTTTCGTCTTCTCACAAAATAGTATCCCCTGAATTTTTGGGAATTGTTGGGGTATCAAAAATATAGTATCTTGACGGTGCTTTTTCCAACTGATTCCGGGCTCCGGCAGTCAAATCACCAACAATCATCAAACATGCAAAATCTCTATCTCTACTACCTAAAAAGAAAGTTTTGTTCCATAGTCTACCGTTTACGTCGTCCGTTTAGTCCAACTTTTCGTCCCCTCGTACGACACCGTCTCCATCCCGCCCGCATCGCACGCACAGGTGCTTCTCCTCCGTGATCTCCTCCTCCTCACTTGATGTCACGGCTTCCTCCTTCAATAACCGCTCCCCGGACCACCGCTCCCCTATGCTCCTGGCGCATCCCTTCTCCCCCCCGCGAGTACTACCCCACCCCCCAACGCCTCCCCTGTCGGTGCTCGATCCCCTCGGATTCCTCTCTCTCGCGGCCGCCCGCCAGGCTCAAGGACGTTGACGCCCCAAATGCCGCCAGCCTCCACCGCACGAGCGTTGTCGCCCACATGCCAAGATGAATCGGCCTCGACGATGACCCCTACCACGCGGACCTCCTCCCGCCGTTCCCCTGCCTCCTCCGCATCGCGCCGTCGCCGGTGTGAACGCGTCGTCCTCCACAGGATAACCGGACACCGCGGTGATTCCTCCCGCTGATTTGTCCTCGATATGTGGGTTCACGGCCGTCGCGATGTGAGGCGACGAGGACTACGCTATAGTCCAGGCAAAACGATTCAGCCTGCCGGACGATGAAAGGGTGGCCTCAAGCGGCCAAGCCCTCAACCCTCGCCCGATGCCCTTTCCCGCATGAACTTCTCCCCTCTCCTCGATGGATCTGCGGCAGCCGGAAACCATCGGCTATCTATGCTTCTGTTGATCTCTATCTCTATCTCTACTACCTAAAAAGAAAGTTTTGTTCCGTAGTCTGCCGTTTACGTCGTCCATTTCGTCCAACTTTTCGTCCCCTCGTACGACACCGTCTCCATCCCGCCTGCATCGCACGCACAGGCACTTCTCCTCCGTGATCTCGTCCTCCTCACTTGCTGTCACGGCATCCTCCTTCAATAACCGCTCCTCGGACCACCTGATGCATGTAAAGTGCATACATGAAATTTGCACTATAATACTTGTATTCCATTCATATTTGCATCATATAAGGGGTATATTACTATTATTTAATGATTTTTGGTAATTAATAATGATTTCCCCTTTTTATGGAATTAATCCTACGCAGGCAGAAAACCCCTATTTCTTTCCTTATTTATTTTAGGGCCTTAACGACGTCATAATGAGCTGCAAATTTACGGGGATCATTATTTTGTAAGGAGGAAGACCTAGGAGTGAAGGAAGAAAGCAAACGGATGCCGGAGGGGCGAAAGAGGGTGCCCCACGTGGCCAGGTATAGGGGCCGCGTGGGCCCACCTCTTTTGGCCCTCGTGGCCCCGTTTGCGACGATCCTTCTTCCTGAAGCTTCCTCGTGACCTAAAAACGCCTATATAAAGAGCCCCCCGACGTTTTTCGGAGGGAGAGCCGCCACACGAGAGAAACAAGAAACAGAGACCAGGAGGCTACAGATTGGAGGGGGAAACTCCGGCGGAGCGCTGCCAGAGAGGTCTCCTTCTTCTCCATCGACATCTCCACCATCTCCATGATGAAGAGGGAGTAGTCCACCTCTGGACTATGGGTTTGTGGCAGTAGCATATGTATCTCTCTCTCTTGAGCTTCACTAATTAGCACCGTATGAGCTGTTGAACATGATTACGGTCATCGTTGTATTACCTTTGTGGTGGATCTTTTTATGAGTTAATATATGTTGAGATTGCAATGTTTATTTTAGTTATGAAAGTAGATGCGTATTATGTACCCCGTTCTTGTATCCTTGCTTTGATCAAGCATGTTTATGAGAGCGTGTGAGGGGGAACATGTGCATTAGTTGGAGTAACGGGGGTGGTGATGTGATAAGCTGACAACTTAATATCACGATCCATTGGGTGTTTACCTTACTTTGTTGCCTCACTAGGGATAAACCAAAATACCATGTTGCAAGGTATGAGGAGTGACAAGCCTCTACCTATGACTAGATCCAGCATGTTCTTATTTTCACTTCATGTCATTAATCTTAAGGCTATACTCTGAGTCATCTTAATTACTGAGGTGTTATGATTTAGTTCGCATATTGGTGGAGTATAAGTGAGACTAATAATCAAAAGGTATCTATGTTTGGACGTGATGCCCATATAATTAGTAACATGTCATTAAACGTGTTTGCAATCTCATATGTTAATCCTATGCCTACTTATTTGCCACACTATATTAAAGAGAGAGTGCATATGTGAAACCATGAACCCCGGTCCATTTTTAATCATAAGAAACAACTTTCCAACCACTTTTAAGCATTTTCTACATTCAGCCATTTTAAAATCAGAAAATACAAAAACACTTTTATTCATTGCATACACATATAAAACCCCAAAAATATCATCCATCATCATTACTATCATCCTTGCATTACCACTTACCACCATTGCATATTTATTTACTGTTTTGCATTAATTATTATCTTAATATCATTCTCACACCTTGTGCTTGACAACCACTTGGTGAGGTTGAGGGCACAAAGCAATCTACTTTGTTTGCAGGAAATCTAGAGAAGGACAAGGAGATAAAATCCCCACTACTGATTCCCCGAGAGTTCGATATTAAACCCTCGAGTCACCCTCGTGGGGAAAAAACTTCCACTTCTACATACTCTGCACTTGGAGGCTCAACCTATCCCATATATTATTTTCCTTTCAGGGTATCAAGAGTGCTTGTTGGCGTAGTTGAGGGAGAAACACTCTCATCAATTCCGTCATCACGTGTTTTTTCTGGCGCCGTTGCCGGGGAATCATAGCTGGAAGGTTTTATCCAAGGATATCACAACAAAGTCAACTTCATCACCAACTTGTGCTAACACCTAAGCTTGGGGAGGTTGCACCTACGTGAGCATCATCTTGTCCATCTTTACCTTCAAGCATTTTATTTTGTTTTGTTATTGTCTTGCATATCATTTTTAGATTTCGGTTTGCATTTTTTGTTTTCAGTTTTGCATAAAAAATTAAAAACACATAAAAGCTTGCTAAAATGGGTGATAGGACTAAGTTGTGTGACTACACAAATACTCCAAATAATCAATTTATTGCTAAACCTATTACCACACCTGAGATACAAGCTCATAGCTATGAAGTAAGTCCTAGTTTGTTGAACTTGATAACTAGGGAGCAATTTGGTGGTAGTGCTGTGGAGGATGCCTCTATGCATCTTCATGATTTTGTTGAAATCTATGACACGCAGAAATTTAAGAATGTTGAAAGTGATGTTCTAAAACTGAAATTATTTCCTTTCTCACTTAGAGGAAAAGCTAAGGAGTGGCTGCATTCATTACCTACTGATAGCATTAAAACTTGGAATGATCTGAAAGAAGCTTTCATTAAGAAATATTATCCTCCTGTTAAAATTTTGCAAAATAGAAACAATATTCTATCTTTTAGGAAAAATGAAAATGAACATGTTGCTATGGCTTGGGATAGGATAAAACTTATGCTTAGAACTTGCCCATCACACGGAGTTAATGAATGGACCATACTACACTCTTTTTATAATGGTCTGAATTACATGTCCAGAAATATACTTGATTCTGCTGCTGGAGGTGCTTTTATGGGAAAAACTATAGTAGAGGCTAAGAATATATTGGAAAGCATTTTGCAAAACTATAGTCAATGGCATACTGATAGAGCACCTAGTTCATCTAAGAAAGTAAACTCCATAGAAGAAACTCATGATTTGTCATCTAAGATGGATACTATTCTTGCTTTGCTTAATAAACCTAGTGTTGAAAATATTCCTTTGCAAGAACTAGTTGGTAATAATTCTGAAAATATTGATGTCAACTTCATTAGGAATTATGGAAACAATGGGTATGGTAACAACACTTATAATTCTTATAATAAACCTCCATATGTTCCCAACAATCGGCCTTTTGTTCCATATCCTAATGCTAATGATAAATGGAAGCCCGTGTCATCAAGTAATGATAATTTTGAGGCTAATAAAATTCTCATGGAACAAGTTTCTAGTCATAATACCATGATACAAGAGTTGAATAAGTCTTTTGCTTCTATTAGTTCTGATATTAAAAACTTACAACTCCAAGCTGCAGGACTAGACAAAGCCCTTTCAAAACTTGTTGATAATCAAGCCACTTTATTGAGTATGTCTGCTGGAAAACCACAAGCACCACCTGTGGTTGGATTGAATTCTATTAATATTGCTGAAAATGTTCCTCTTACTTTGGAGGAAACTCTGAATGAATTGCTAAATTATCCTGAATATCTGTTGCCTTTTATGTCTCATCTGATGGCTTTAAAAGAAGAAGTTAGTAAAACTGAACATGATGAAAGAAAAGTTGAAGAAGTTAAGATGCTTAGTGAAGTTAATGATCATTTGCTTGATTTAGAGAATTGTACCTTGCATGAATTAATATCTATCTTACAAAAATTTGCAAGTGATCCTTCTATTGATGTTAACCAATCTGGTTTTGGTTCCTATATTGCTAATCATGTCTTGAAAGAAAAAATTGCTAGATACAATCAAGAAGCTATGATACCACCTAAGCTTGGGGATATATGGATCCCCAAGGTGCTAGTAACTATTGGAAAAGAGACACACCATGCCATACTTGATCTAGGATCTAGTGTCTCTATTCTATCTAAAGAATTATATGAAGTACTTGAATTAAAGAATCTTGAAAAATGCTCTGTTGAACTTGCACTTGCTGATAATACCATTAAACGTGCTTTAGGAAAAGTAAGTGATGTTATGGTAGAGTTACATATGACTTTTGTACCTGTGGATTTTCTAATCATGGATATGGAGAATAAAACCTCTAGTCCTATTATTCTTGGAAGACCTTTTCTTCGTACCACAGGGGCTATTATTGATTCAAAGAAAGGGAATGTGAAGTTTCAGTTTCCACATAAGAAATGCATGGAACACTTCCCAAGGAAGAAAGGCACAACTTTTAAGCTCCCTCATGAGCTTCATCTTCGGTAAACAACAAGTAAGTAAGCCTAGCTATATGGCTATAAAGAAAGCGCTTTACGGGAGGCAACCCGGTTGTTTTTATTTGGATTTTCTTTGTGTCCTCTTGCTGTAACAAGAGATTGTTTTCTTAGCTTAGTTTCTGGAATTTTTAATAAAGTGCCAAGTTTTACCTATTTTGGTTTGAAAAGTTGCTACTTCTATTCGGAGATTTTATTCCTGCATGAAGTCTGTGCACAGTTTGATTTTTCATTGCTATTCTGTAACTCAGATTGAGCTGAGATTTTAACTGTAACTGCAACTTTTCATCCTCTGTATGCCTGAATGTTTTCAGAATTTTTCGATGAGTTTAAGTAGGACAGAAAAATACGTTTTGCTGCTGCTGTTTTTCTGGACAGATTCTGTCCCATATTGTTTTATGCATAGTTTGAACTTTTGAGTTGAATCTTTTTGATCCAATTGAGTTTATGAGTGGGCATACAACATTATACACTCTCTGATCATTCATATGAATTTTAGCCCATGGATTATATGCAGCAAGAAGCCTATTTGTTTATCTCTACTAATATCACCCCACAGAAAAAATGGGAGAAACAGTGTTTTGAAGTTTTTTCACAGGGATTGGAGGAGATGCACCATGAGTTATCCAAGGATGGTGAAAACCATAAGCTTGGGGATGTGGAGAACATCCCCACTGAACCAACATACTCTCGGTTTGCACACGTCTAACTTCTGTTTTTCATTTGAAACACTTTATCGCATAAACTTGGAGCGTCTTTTGTTTGTTTTTGCCTTGATTTTTATTTTGTGAGACCACCACACTATCATTTATATATGAGAAAGCTACTGGAAATATGGGTTGAAATATCTTGCATGCTTTTGTTGTATTGGGAAAAGTGATGTCTAAGTTGATTTTTAATGACACATATAGTTGCATGATTCATGAGCTTCTTTATGAGTAATAATTTGCAAATGCTTTATCATGAGCTATCTTTTATTCATGTTTTGATGCTGTATGTTATTTCACCTTGTTTGACATGAATTAGTTAGTTCTATGGACACTCATGCATGCATCTAGATGGTCATCTTTCTCCCTTTTGCTAGCCCAAAAATTCCAACAAGTAAAAACTTGTTTCCAACACCCTCAACCCAAGTTTTTCCAGTGAGTCCACCATATCTACCTATTAGCTTTATGGTATTCCAAGTATATTTACCATGTTATTTGTGTTATCTATACCTCTAAATGAAAAGGATTATGTTATTTATTGTAATGGGAAAAGTTGGTTAAAAAGCTCTCGCGAACTTGATGCACACTTTATTTTTATTGCATTTAATAAACATGAACCATTGTGATTAATATTATGATGATAGTGGATTGATAGATGTTTAAGGTTGGGAGTTAGCCCATATGTGCTGTCACATCCAAAGCTTTCAACATGTTCCATCATTTATTTAGTTGATATCATGTACTTTTGTTTATGGATGCCTATCATGGTGAAATAATGTGGAAATAGAGTAAGTTTAAATGAGTTTGTATAAATGGTTAGAGAGAAACCTGGGCCGCCAATCTAAGCCATGCATCATTCATGGTGGAAATTTACTTACATGCTATTTTGAACTTTCTGTGATACACCCTACAATAAAAAGCTATATCAAGTGGTAAATAAAAAGGGTGTTGAGGTTGTTCATTATGTTTGTTTGTCTTGTTGTTTTGATGTGGGCTTGATCCATATCATGGGACAAGAGGTACCCCAGTTGAGGCTCTTGATAATACCATTATTACTTACAATGATAGATAACTTAAACTTGCTTTGTTTCCCAAGATGAGTAATCATGGTGTAGGTACTTGTATTCAAGGGGCATGAGACATCTAACCTTTACTTTATCAAGGCCACTACTCATATTTGCTTTCACATTTAACTTTAATCATTCAAGATGCTATGATAGGGGAATGAGAGCTTGACACCAAGTATTACCATTGCAATCAATAACTCAAGTAGAATAGTTTGGAGGATAGATGAAACTTATGCATGTTTTACCTCTACTCATTTATATATCCTTTCCAAAGTATCCACCTTTTACTTTCAGATTTTCATCTTCACTCTATGACCAATGTAGGATGTTCTTCCTTATCATATTGCATACTTGTGGTCCATATTAATATCTTTTATGTTACACTTTGTGAACTATCATTGAACATCCTTGCATTGAATACTTGATATCACTTTATAAATTGTTTGCATATTGCTACTTCTTTGAATTAATGAATTATTTGAGTTTATGTAGCAGTAGCAATCATCTTTTATATCCATGTTGTTATTATATTGCAAAGTTCATGTTAGTTTTATCACTTTCATACTCGAGGACGAGCATGAGTTAAGCTTGGGGATGTTGATGCATGTAAAATGCATACATGAACTTTGCACTATAATACTTGTATTCCATTCATATTTGCATCATATAAGGGGTATATTACTGTTATTTAATTATTTTTGGTAATTAATAATGATTTCCCCTTTTTATGGAATTAATCCTGCGTAGGCAGAAAACCCCTATTTCTTTCCTTATTTATTTGAGGGCCTTAACGACGTCATAATGAGCTGCAAATTTACGGGGATCATTATTTTGGAAGGAGGAAGACCTAGGAGCGAAGGAAGCAAGCAAACGGAGGCCGGAGGGGCAAAAGAGGGTGCCCCACGCGGCCAGGTACAGGGGCCGCGTGGGCCCACCTCTTTTGGCCCTCGTGGCCCCGTTTGCGACGATCCTTCTTCCTGAAGCTTCCTCGTGACCTAAAAGCGCCTATATAAAGAGCCCCCCGACGTTTTTCAGAGGGAGAGCCGCCACACGAGAGAAACAAGAAACAGAGACCAGGAGGCTGCAGATTGGAGGGGGGAAACTCCGGCGGAGCGCTGCCAGAGAGGTCTCCTTCTCCATCGACATCTCCACCGTCTCCATGATGAAGAGGGAGTAGTCCACCTATGGACTATGGGTTTGTGGCAGTAGCATATGTATCTCTCTCTCTCTTGAGCTTCACTAATTAGCACCGTATGAGCTGCTGAACATGATTACGGTCATCGTTGTATTACCTTTGTGGTGGATCTTTTTATGAGTTAATATATGTTGAGATTGCAATGTTTATTTCAGTTATGAAAGTAGATGCGTATTATGTACCCCGTTCTTGTATCCTTGTTTTGATCAAGCATGTTTATGAGAGCTTGTGAGGGGGAACGTGTGCATTAGTTGGAGTAACGGGGGTGGTGATGTGATAAGCTGACAACTTAATATCGCGATCCATTGGGTGTTTACCTTACTTTGTTGCCTCACTAGGGATAAACCAAAATACCATGTTGCAAGGTATGAGGAGTGACAAGCCTCTACCTATGACTAGATCCAGCATGTTCTTATTTTCACTTCATGTCATTAATCTTAAGGCTATACTCTGAGTCATCTTAATTACTGAGGTGTTATGATTTAGTTCGCATCTTGGTGGAGTATAAGTGAGACTAATAATCAAAAGGTATCTATGTTAGGACGTGATGCCCATATAATTAGTAACATGTCATTAAACTTGTTTGCAATCTCATATGTTAATCCTATGTCTACTTATTTGCCACACTATATTAAAGAGAGAGTGCATGTGTGAAACCATGAACCCCGGTCCATTTTTAATTATAGGAAACAACTTTCCAACCACTTTTAAGCATTTTCTACATTCAGCCATTTTAAAATCAGAAAATACAAAAACACTTTTATTCATTGCATACACATATAAAACCCCAAAAATATCATCCATCATCATTACTATCATCCTTGCATTACCACTTACCACCATTGCATATTTATTTACTGTTTTGCATTTATTATTATCTTAATATCATTCTCACACCTTGTGCTTGACAACCACTTGGTGAGGTTGAGGGCACAAAGCAATCTACTTTGTTTGCAGGAAATCTAGAGAAGGACAAGGAGATAAAATCCCCACTACTGATTCCCCGAGAGTTCGATATTAAACCCTCGAGTCACCCTCGTGGGGAAAAAACTTCCACTTCTACATACTCTGCACTTGGAGGCTCAACCTATCCCATATATTATTTTCCTTTCAGGGTATCAAGAGTGCTTGTTGGCGTAGTTGAGGGAGAAACACTCTCATCAATTCCGTCATCACCACCGCTCCCATGTGCTCCTGGCGCATCCCTTCTCCCTCCGCGAGTACTACCCCACCCCCAAAGCCTCACCTGCCGATGCTCGATCCCCTCGGATTCCTCTCTCTCACGGCCGCCCGCCAGGATCAATGACGTCGGCGCCCTAGATGCCGCCAGCCTCCACCGCACGAGCGTCGCCGCCCACACGCCAAGACGAATCGGCCTCGACGATGACCCCTACCACGCGGACCTCCTACCGCCGTTCCCCTGCCTCCACCGCGCCGCGCCGCCGCCGATGTGAGTGTGTCGTCCTCCACGGGATCAATGGACGCCACGGTGATTCCTCCCGCTGATTCATCCTCGATATGTGGGTTCACGCCCGCCGCGATGTGTGGCGACGAGGACTATGCTATATTTCAAGCAAAACGATTCAGCCTGCCGGACGATGAAAGGGTGGCCTCAAGCGGCCAAGCCCTCAACCCTCGCCCGATGCCCTTTCCCGCACGAACTTCTCCCCTCTCCTCGATGGATCTATGATGACGTGGATCACACGTTCGCTGGGGAACCCCAAGAGGAAGGTATGATGCAACGAAGCAGCAGTTTCTCTTGATTACAAAACCAAGGTTGTCAAATCCAGTAGGACTTGGAGAAGGCTTAGCGAGGTGTCAATCTACTCTGGCGCTTGTAGATTAACGCGGACCTGCACACAATCACAAACAAGTACTTTGCCCCAACAAAACAGAGAGGTTGTCAATCTCTCTGGCTTGTCGAACACAAAGGATTAATTGTGCAGATGTAAAATGTGATGAGAGTGAAATATGACCAGCGAGCAAATAATGATGAAAAGCTATTAGAATGGTTGTAAACAATGTAGGAAAATAGGACCAGGGTCCACAGACCACTAGTGGTGTCTCTCCAAAAGATATACATGATGGGTAAACAAATTACAACATGGCAATTGACAGAATTGTGGGCGCATAACAATGCTATCATAAAACAATATAGTTCACTGCTTCATCTAATATGGGCATTACATCAAAATACATAGACCGTTATCCAACTGCGTCTATGACTAATAATCCATCCCGAGATCGCTATCTAGCATGTCACCCAGAAGTATTAAGTTGCAAGCAACATATCATTGCAATAAGCAAAATGCATAATGTAAGCAATGTAATAACACAAGGAAATCACACTGCTGTTTTCTCCCTAGTGGCAACAGCACATCTCTAGTCTTGATCGTTTCTGTCAACCCAAGCTCATACAAAGAGAGGCATGAACCCACTATCTAGCATAAATACCCTCTCTGAAGACACTAACAATTACTTGGCCAAAGCATCCACTAGCATCGGAGAGCATGCAAGATCATAGATAAAACATAACACATAGATGAACAAAAGTAACGATTTCCACAATTCATCGGATCCATGCAAACACAATCATGTAGCAGTTACAGATAATATGATCTTGATCATGATAGGCAGCTCACAAGATCTAAGCAATGGAGTACAAGGAGGAGAGACAACCATCTAGCTACTGCTATGGACCCGTAGTCCCGTGGTGGAATACTCACGCGTCACTCCGGAGGCAGGCATGGTGGTGTAGATGCCTCCGGTGATGATTCCCCTCTCCGGAAGGGTGCCGAGAAGGGCTGCAGAACCCTCCCGAACTAGGGTTGGCGATGGCGGCGGCCTTAGACGCCTTCTAGAAAATATGGTCGTTGTATTTAGGGTTTTCAGGTCGAAGATGAATTTACAGGCAAAGGGGCAACTCGAGTCAATGAAGGAGGCGACGAGGTGGGGCCCATGCGCGGCCAGCCCCTGGGCCGCGCCTGGGGGGCGCCTGGTGGCTGTGTGCCCCCCTGCAGTCGACCTTCTGGCTTCGGACTTGTTTCTGCTTGGAAATAATTCCTGTAAATTTGCAGCTGATTCCGAGAAACTTCCCCGAACAACTTTTCTGAAACAAAACGACAGCAGAAAACAGGAACTGGCACTGGGCACCTTGTTAATATGTTAGTTCCATAAATCATGCCAAAATGATATAAAAACATTATAAAAACATGTGGCACTGATATATAATCAAGCATGGAACATAAAAAAAATTATAGATATGTCGGAGACGTATCAGCATCCCCAAGCTTAATTCCTGCTCGTCCTCGACTAGGTAAATGATAATAAAATAATTTTTGAAGTGACATGCTACCAACACAATCTCGATCAAGTAATCATGTAATGCATATGAACTGAATGTATTGATCCAAAACAATGGTTCATTGAATGAAACAAACAATGATTAACGAGGTGTAACATCTAAGCAAGAATTAACTACAAAAGAGTACTTTGGAGATTTAAAAGTATAACACTTGACAATGATTGATATCTCACAAAGCAATATTATTTCGGCAAAGGAGTTTGGCCAACACAAAGGAAGATTTAAGTTTTCAGCAAAAAGCTTCAACTTGCAACATATTTATCTCAAGATAAATTCAATACAAAGTTTTCATAGTTAGACATAAAGATAATATGAAGTAAAACTTGAACCAAGTTGACACCAAGTGATTGCTTGAGGGGTAAAGAAGGAAGAGGAAGACCGACTCAACATAATAGTAAAAGAAAGGCCCTTCGCAGAGGGAAGCAGGGATTGATCATGTGGTAGAGTTTTATTTTTTATTTTTGACAAAACTAAAACAGTTTTGAGATACGCATGCTTTCGTCAACGACTTCACAGTAAAGAAACTAGCTAGTCCCCCATTTCAAGCAAGGCTTTTAGACTTTTGAGAGCGACTGGTAGTTAGATGAATGAGGTCACTCCTCGTTCTCCTTTGTTTCACCACTAACCAATGTTTGACTGATTTCTCAGGTTTGCACTGTGCGGAGGAGAATGGTGGGTTATATTTATATTTTGCTTAAGCCGCTCTCGGCAAATTCAAGTGAGGACGTAATACATCCTCATCGGGTGAAAGGGGGGAAATGACCTTGCTTGTCACAGGCTATATCTAGATTCCTACTGCTTCCTCATGAGCTTAAAAACAGAGGCACAAAAAGGAGAATTTTGAAAGTTTTAAAGACATCACATGATAAATTTACTTCGAGTGGCAAGGAAATACCACATGTAGGTAGGCATGGTGGAAACAAATGGCAAAGATATTTGGCTCAGGGATTTGGATGCACGAGAAGTATTCCCTCTCAGTACGGAATTTTTGGGCTTAGCAGGATATCAAGCAAACACATAACATCAACTTGGTTCAATGAATAACTACAGATATACATTATGCATAACCACTAGACTTCACACCGTCTACCTTGTTAGCCAAACCAACTCTTTGCAAAAAGAATATCTAGACTTTGAGAGCTACCAAGCAGGACAAGCACCACAATTTTAAAGCTTAACAACAGTTCTTTACTAATCTATTCTTACTAGATGATCCACAAGTTTAAGCATTAATCTACTTCATATCTCTAAACAATTGACAAGTATCAAAGATTCAAGACAATGATCTACAAGATTAAGCAACACTTTTCACACTTCCTACATGATAATTTCCATTCAACCAAACACCAATCAACTTATTTGAAACAAAACTAAAAGGGTGAAACAAGAGCATTACTTCCTAACTACAAAAGCTAACAGCTCTGAAGAAGAGCTGGAAGCAAAAATAACAAAAGCTAAACACTCAACACATATAAGTGAAGAACATGAGTGTTTACGAAAAAGCGGAGCGTGTCTCTCTCCCTAACAAGCATGCATGGATCCTATTTATTGCAAAGACCAGAGAACAAAACACAAACAAACTGAAAGTAAAAACAAACTGACGCTCCAAGAACAGCACATAATGTGTAAAGGAATAAAAATATAATACCATGAGAGAAACCGATGATTGTCGATGAAGAAGGGGATGCCTTGGTCATCCCCAAGCTTAGACGCTTGTGACTTCTTGAATATTTCAGAGGAGGGTCCATGGGGAGCCTCCCCAAGCTTAGGCTTTTATCCCTTCTTGATCTTCCTTCATCACCTCGCACTTGGATACTTGAAAACTTCCTTCACGCAAAACTTATAGCAACTTCATTAGAGGGGTTAGTCCACAAAAACAATATCTTCCTTCAGTTCCAAAGCACATATCATGAACTTATTTTTTTAAAACATTATCTACTGTCACAAAGGTCTAAGTAAAGCTCTAGCCTTGAAAATAACTTCACTTTTCCCGTGAAAGAAGCAATGCAAAACTAAGGACATAATCTGTCAAAAACAGAACAGACTGTAAAGATGAATTTTTTCGGGGCACTTATGGACCTCAAATCAGAAAACTTAAAACTAGAGAAAGGTAGAAAAAACCCTGGTTCTTGCTGTCAAAAATTTGCAGCCACAGATTATGTTCTGTGAGTTTTTGGATTTTCGAACAGTGGAGAACATAAATCTGTTTTGTGGACAGCAAACTCACCAATTAGTCTTCCTCTCTTTAGAGGCTATTCTTGGCACCAAAAACCAAAACAAAAAGATACAAGGGAGCTTTTACAGAGGTAACATCACCCATACTCAAAGAAACCAAAAAGAAACAGAAGGTAAAAATAAAATGGGTTGCCTCCCATAAGCGCTTTTCTTTAACGCCTTTTAGCTAGGCAAAAGGGCAAATTCAAGTTTGATCAATTTTGATGATCCCCAATTGCCTTCCCTTGATATTCTTACCATGACCTTTTGGAAAGATGTGGTGTCCTCCTGTGGAGCGTAATGCCACAACTCCTTCATGCATATTAATGATAGCTCCAGCAGATTTTAAGAATGATCTCCCAAGTGTAATTTGTCCTCCCCCTATGCATTCAACAACATAATAATCAATAGGAAATAAATTACCACAAAATTTTGTTTGGACATCCTCTATTTTTCCCAAGGAATTTTACTGGAGTTATCAGCAAGTTTTAGATAACTAGTACTTTCAGAAAGTCCCCACAAACCTAAAGATTCATAAACAATTTTATGCATAATAGAGAATTCGGTCATATCACAGATGGCCTCAAAACGTTTCCCATTTATTTCAATTCTAACAAAAGGGTACCAATTTGTTATAGCATTTTTGGGTTCCAAAATGATTTCAGGTGCCCTATAGAAAGCACTCTCATGAAGTTCTTGAACCATGCTTCCAATATCCTTTATGCTAGATATGTTTTTATCAAGAGTGTCTAATTTATTAACAATATTCTCCAAAGTTGATTTAATCTTATTATCTGAGGAAGAGGTTTCTATTAGACTTTTTGATAGCATTAAAAAAGATTGATCTCCATTATGGCGGAGGAAATCTCCTCCCACAATAGTATCTAAAGCATATACTCAACGCAATCCTAGGCTTTGTTTTTTCATAAGATCTCATAATTCTTGTCCAAGCATCTTTAAAAGTTTCCCCACTTCCTTGACAGAAGGTGAAAACTTCATCTTCAGGCGTCATCTTAAGAGGCAGAGGACTAGACATACTAATTAGGCAAAACCGAATTGAACAAGGTGCTGGATTTTTTTGTGTTTTTCAGTTTTAGAGCAAACGGAAGGCAAAACAAGACTAACAAAAATATACTAAGCAAGACAATAACAAAGTAAAGTGAAAGGATGTGTGAAACTCCCCTAGCTGAAGCTTCCAAGTCCCCGGCAACGGCACCAGGAAAAGTTGCTTGATGACGTGGATCACACGCTCGCTAGGGAACCGCAAGAGGATGGTATGATGCAGATTAATGCGGACCTGCACACAATCACAAACAAGTACTTTGCCCCAACGAAACAAAGAGTTTGTCAATCTCTCCGGCTTGTCGAACACAAAGGATTAATTGTGTAGATGTAAAATATGATGAGAGTGAAATATGCCCAGTGAGCAAATGATGATGAAAAGATATTAGAACAGTTGTAAACAATGTAGGAAAATAGGACCGGGGTCCACAGATCACTAGTGGTGTCTCTCCAAAAGATATACATGATGGGTAAACAAATTACAGCATGGCAATTGACAGAATTGTGGGCGCATAACAATGATATCATAAAACAATATAGTTCACAGCTTCATCTAATATGGTCATTACGTCAAAATACATAGACCGTTATCCAACTGCGTCTATGACTAATAATCCACTCCGGGATCGCTATCCAGCATGTCGCCCAGAAGTATTAAGTTACAAGCAACAGATTATTGCAATAAGCAAAGTGCATAATGTAAGCAATGTAAATAACACAACGAAATCACGCCGCTGTTTTCTCCCTAGTGGCAACAGCACATCTCTAGTCTTGATCGTTTCTCTCAACCCGAGCTCATACAAAGAGAGGCATGAACCCACTATCTAGCATAAATACCCTCTCTTAAGACACTAATAATTACTTGGCCAAAGCATCCACTAGCATCAGAGAGCATGCAAGATCATAGATAAAACATAACACATATATGAACAAAAGTAATGATTTCCACAATTCATCGGATCCATGCAAACACAGTCATGTAGCAGTTACAGATAATATGATCTTGATCATGACAGGCAGCTCACAAGATCTAAGCAATGGTGTACAAGGAGGAGAGACTACAATCTAGCTACCGCTATGGACCCGTAGTCCCATGGTGGACTAGTCACGCATCACTCATGAGGCAGGCATGGTGGTGTAGATGCATCCGGTGACGATTCCCCTCTCCGGCAGGGTGCCGGGAAGAGCTGCAGAACCCTCCCAAACTAGCGTTGGCGATGGCGGCGGCCTCGGACGTCTTCTAGAAAATATGGTTGCTGTATTTAGGGTTTTCGGGTCGAAGATGAATTTATAGGCGAAGGGGCAACTCGAGTCGATGAAGGAGGCGACGAGGTGGGACCCACGCGTGGCCAGCCCCTGGGGGGCGCCTGGTGGTTGTGTGCCCCCCTGCGGTCGACCTTCTGGCTCCGGACTTGTTTCTGCATGGAAATAATTCCTGTAAATTTGCAGCTGCTTCCGAGAAACTTCCCCGAACAACTTTTCCAGAAACAAAAAGACAGCACAAAACAGGAACTGGCACTGGGTATCTTGTTAATAGGTTAGTTTCATAAATCATGCCAAAATGATATAAAAACATTATAAAACATGTGGCACTGATATATAATCAAGCATGGAACATAAAAAATTATATATACGTCGGAGACGTATCAATCTGTGGCAGCCGGAAACCATCGAGCACGAATAGGAGCACAACATCTGCGAGTGGCCTTGATCTGACGCTTGCAAATAGGGGAAATTGTTAACTTCTCTCTCCGCTGGATTTCCTGTTATTTGTGCAGTACAAATAATTGGATTTCTACTTCATATTTTAACAAGTATGTGCTTTTTCATATTGCGGAGTGATACGTCTCAAACGTATTTATAATTTTTGAGAGATCCATGCTAGTTTTGTGATATTGTCACATGTTTTTACTGTCATTTATATAATTTTTATGCATTTTGTCGGAATAACCTATTGACAAGATGCCCAGTGCCAGTTCCTGTTTTTGCTGTTTTTATATTTCAGAAAATTTACTTCTGGAAATATTCTCGGAATTGGACGAAAATTTACGGAGATTTTTTATACGAAATAAGACACCCGAATACCAAAGGGGAGCCTGAGGGGCCACCCACAGGGCGCAGGCGGCCTCCTGCCGCAGCCCCACTAGGACCCACGGGTGGGGCCCGCCCCTGCTCCTGGGGCGTCCCCTTGGCCCCCTCCGATGCCTATAAAATCCCTTTTAACCTAAAAACGTGGAGGCGGCCATTATTTTCCAGAAACTCGACCCCGACGCGCCGTCACCGAAAACCCTAGTTCGGGGTCCAATCTGAAGCTGATCCCGGCACTTTGCCGGAGGGGAGATCGATCCCGGAGGGCTCTTCATCCCCATGCCTTCCTCCGGGATGATTTGTGAGTAGTCTCACCTTGGACTACGGGTCCATGGAAGTAGCTAGTTGGTAGTCTCTCTCTCTTGTGCTTCATGTCTTATGATCTTGTGAGCTGCCTAACATGATCAAGATCGATTATTGTAATGCTATGTGATGTGTTAGCTGGGATTCGATGGATTATGAAGTTATGTTCAGATTGTGCATGATTCTTATATGAGTAATTTATGTTCTTGCATGCTCTCCGATGTGCGTAGTTACTTTGGCCAAGTGATTGTGTGTATCTTCAAGAGAGGGTATTTATGCTAGATAGTGGGTTCATGCCCCCTTTTGTTCCTGGGCACGAGTGACAGAAACGTCTAAGGGCGAGGGTGTGCTGTTACTACTAAGGGTAAAACAGCAGTGTTAATGTCTCTTTTGATATTAGTATTGCTTACTTCATGCACTTTACTTAATGCAATTGTCTGTTGCTTGCAACTTAATACCGTTGGGTGACAGGCTGGATAGAGATCCCACGGTGGACTTTTTAGACAAAGATGCAGTTGGACTCAACGGTCTTTGTTCCTTGTTGTGATGCCTCCATAAATATTATCATGTCCTTTTTGTCATAGCTAAATTGGGTTTGTGTCATGATCTTGTCAATTGCCTAGCTGTAATTCGTTCACCCATCACATGCATATTTTATTTACTTGAGAGACTCCACTAGTGAACCCATGGCCCCCGGTCCATCTTTTTTACATTGTTTACAACCTCATTTACTTGCTTTTAATCATCATTACTCCTCTGGTCACTTTTCATATTTTATCTATTTCATCATACAATTAACCGCTTTGTTTTCTGCGAGACCGGAAAGATTGACACCCTTTCCGCCGTTGGGGACAAAGTATTTTGGTTGAGTGTGTGCAGGTCCACGTCTATTGAAGGTCAAGCGCCAGAGATCTTCAACATTCACCTCGTTGTTGATTTAAAAGTCCTACTGTTTGATAAACCTCGGTTCGTTTAACGAGGGAAAACTGCTACTATCTACAATTCCACCTTCGCTTGGGGCACCACCCAACTTATCAATATCTACCATCAAGCAGTTTTCTAGCGCCGTTGCCGGGGACTTTGGAGCTACAGAAAGGGGAGGCTCATACTCTCAGTCTCTTTACTTTTTTTTGTCTTGCTTGCTTTATATCTTGTTTAGTTTATTTTCCCGTTTCAAAATTTTAAAACCCAAAAAAATTAGTGTAGTCTTTATTCCTGTCTTGTTATTTTATCTTATCGTTATGTCTTCTAGTGAAAACACCAAGTTGTGTGACTTTACTAGCACTAATAACAATGATTTCATATGCTCTCCAATTGCTCCACCCGCTACTAAAGCGGAATCTTATTAAATTAAACCTGCCTTGCTAAATCTTGTTATGAAAGAGCAATTTTCTGGTGCTAGTACTGATGATGCCGCCTCTCATTTAAATAACTTTGTTGAGTTATGTGATATGCAAAAGTATAAAGAGGTAGAAAGTGACATCATAAAACTGAAAGTTTTCCCTTTCTCTTTGAGAGGGAGAGCAAAAGAATGGTTATTGTCTTTGCCTAAAAATAGCATTGATTCTTGGATTAAATGCAAAGATGCTTTTATTGGAAAATATTATCCACCTGCTAAAATCATACAACTAAGGAGTAACATTATGAACTTTAGACAATTTGATAATGAACATGTTGCTCAAGCTTGGGAGAGAATGAAATCTATGGTTAAGAATTGTCCCACGCATGGATTAACTATGTGGATGGTTATCCAAACTTTTTATGCAAGTTTGAATTTTTCTTCAAGGAACCTTTTGGACTCGGCCGCGGGAGGCACCTTCATGTCCACAACATTAGGTGCATCAACTAAACTCTTGGATGAGATGATGACAAATTATTCACAATGGCACACCGAACGAGCTCCAAGTGGTAAGAAGGTAAATTCTGTTGAGAAAATCTCCTCTTTGAGTGATAAGGTTGATATGATTATGTCTATGCTTGCTACCAATCAGTCCAATATTGATCCTAATAATTTCCCACTTGCTTCATTAATTGCCCAAGAAAAGGATCAAGTTGATGTTAATTTTCTTAATAGAAACAACTTCAACAATAATGCTTATCGAAATAATTTTGATGGTAACAACTATAAGCCTTATCCTCGCAATAATGGCAACTTTTATGGTAATTCCTATGGTAATTCTTATAATCCTAATAAGAATGTGTCCTCTGATCTTGAAAATGTTTTAAAGGAATTTATCACTTCGCAAAAAGCTTTCAACAAAACTGTCGAAGAGAAGTTGGAAAAACTGGATAGTCTAGTCTCTAAAGTAGACGTTCTTGCTCATGATGTTGAAATTTTGAAAATTAGAACCACTCCAAATCAAGAAAAACATACTAAATCTTTAAATGCTATCTCTCTTCAAATTAATGAAAATGAAAGGATGATGGCTCTCTTGAAAGCTAGGTGGGCTAGAGAGGCTGAAGAAGCTAGAATTGCTGAAATGAGTAGGAAAACTGTTAAAGTTTATACTATCCAAACCACTAAAGAGGATCCTCCTAGTTTATTTAAAGATGATGAAATTAATTTTGATAATTGCAATCTTACTGAAGTCATTAAGTTCCTACAAAAACTTGCTAAGACACCGGATGCTAGTGAAATAAATCTTGCCTTTACCAAACACATTACCGATGCTCTTATCAAGGCTATGGAAGAAAAACTAAAGCTTGAAACCTCTATCCCTAGGAAGTTAGAAGATGGTTGGGAACCCACTATTAAGATGAAAATAAATGACTTTGATTGCAATGCTTTATGTGATCTCGGTGCAAGTGTTTCTGTTATGCCTAAAAGTTTCTATAATATGCTTGATTTAAATCCTCTGGAAGAGTGCTATTTAAATGTTCATCTTGCTGATTCTTCTAAAAATAAACCTTTGGGTAGGGTTGATGATGTCCTTATTGTTTTTAATGATAATTATGTTCCCGTTGATTTTATTGTTATGGATATTGAGTGCAATGCCTTTTGTCCTATTATTTTGGGAAGACCGTTTTTGAGAACTGTTGGTGCTATTATTGATATGAAAGAGGGAAATATAAGGTTTCAGTTCCCCATTAAAAAAAGTGATGGAACACTTCCCTAGAAAGAGAAAGAAGATTCCTTTTGAATGAATCATAAGGTCAAGCTATTCTCTTGATGTTGCAAAGGCCTCCGAAAAAACTTAATATTTGGCATTGCGCCTAGCTAAAAGGCGTTAAAGAAAAGCGCTTGTTGGAAGGCAACCCATCTTTTATTTTCAGTTTACTTTTCGATTTTCTTGAGTCATGAAGTTATTACCTCTGTAGCAACTTCATTGTATCTTTTTCTTTTGGTTTTTTGTGCCAAGTTTAGCCTCTAATGCATTGAAAGTGCGAGGTATTGTGTTGCTGTCCAAAAACAGATTCTGTGCGGCTGTTGCACGAAAATCCTAAAATCGCCAAAATTTTATATTTTTCTGATAATTTGTGACAGCAAGACTGATAATTTTATCTATCTTTCGTTAGTTTTAAGTTTTTTATGTGAGCTGCATAATTTCCTCGAAAAATTCGATCTTTACAGACTGTTCAGATTTTGACGGATTCTGCTTTTATTTTGCATTTGTCTCTTTACCATCGTCATATGTGATACTCTAGGGGTAGAGTGCCACATTGAGGCTTAGTAAACAATAGCTAATGTCTAATGAAGTTGGTTTGCAATTTGGCATGAGTTGAACACATGTGCATTTTAATTTATGAGCACTAACCCTCTAATCAAATTATGAGAAGTTTTGTGTGAAGGGAGTTTTTAAATTCCAAAGGAGAGGAATATGAAGGAATCGAGGATGGATCAAAGCTCAAGCTTGGGGATGCCCCCATGGCACCCCCTCTGAATATCAAGAACTATCAAGAGTCAAAGCTTGGGGATGCCCAAGACATCCCCTCATCTTCATCGACTATCATAAGGTCGTCTTCGTTGAACTTCATTTTTATCACTTTACATATTATGTGCTATGCTTGGAGCGCCTGTTTACTTTAAGTTTTGTTTGTTTGTTAGTCATATCTTTGTTGGATCCTAGATTTATTTGTGTGGGAGAGAGACACGCTCCGCTTTTTCGTTTGAATACTCCTTTGCTTCGCTTATATCTTTTTGAGTATTCTTAGCTACTGTCTGTTTTCTAGTAAGCTCCTTTTAGCTTTTATCTTGTTTAGAGCTGCTAGTTGTTAAGTTAAACTCTCTTGTTCTTCACTTATACTTGTTGGAGAGTTGTTGTTGAAAAATTGCTTGAATTGTCAATGCGACAAAATGCTATTTGTGTGATGATAGAATAAAATGAAAAGCCTGCATAGTTTTGTAGATCATGGTGTGGATACTTGATGCTTACCAATTGTTTTGAGATGTTAAGTTGAATGTTTAAACTTGCTGGTTATTTGAGTGGAATTGATTAGTAAAGAAATATGGTTGAAAGCTTGAAATTGTGTGGTTTTTCACAGTTGTTAATTCATAGATGGTTATGACCGGTAGATGTCTTATGTTGTTCTGTTACCGGTTATTGATAGATGTTTGCTTCAAATACCTTTTTTGCTAAGCCTAAAAATTCATACTGAGTGTATGGTTCACTCATGCATCCAATCCCCAAAGCCAAACTTTCTTGCCAGCTGAGTCCACCATATCTACCTATGCATGGTATTTCCTACCATTCCAAATAAATTTGTCATGTGCTACCTTTAAAAAATTCAAAATACTTCTTCTTTGTGCCTCTGTTTTTAAGCTCATGAGGGAGCAGTAGAGAGCTAGATATAACTTGTGACAAGCGAGGTCATTTCCCCCCTTTCACCTGATGTTGATGGATTACGTCTTCACTTGAATCAACCCGAGAGCAGCTTAAGCAAAATATAAATATAACTCACAATTCTCCTCCGCGCAATGCAAATCTGAGAAATCAGCCCAAACATTGGACAGTGGTGAAACCAAGGAGAAAGAGGAGCGTACTCGCTCTTCTAAGAACCAGCTGCTCTCACAAGTCTAAAAGCCTTGCTTGTCATGAGGGACTAGATAGTTTCTCTGTTGTGAAGTCGTTGACGAAAGCATGCATACCTCAAAATAATTTTACTTCTGTTTTAAAAACCAAAAAGCTCTGGCACATGACTAATCCCTGCTTCCCTCTGCGAAGGGCCTTTCTTTTACTTTTAATGTTGAGTCAGTTTTCCCTTTTTCCTTCTATCTCCACAAAAGCAAACATCTAGCATTGACCCTGGGTATCGTTGAGCATATTACATTATCAAGATTAAACATGAATCTTTATATTGACTTTATCTATAAGATAAGCCGTTGGAAGTTGAAGCTCTTTTCTAATGCTTACATCTTCCTTTGTGTTGATTCTCAAACACTTTTGTCATGGAATTATTATCCTTGTGAATTAGTCAAATATGTTGATCACATTGTTTTCATGTCTTTGACATACTATTTATGAAAGGTTTTGCTTTGATGATTCAACTTGTTTATTCATTGCTTTCTTGCTATCAATTATAGACAATTGTTTTGTATCTCTTCATTCACATCCTTTGATTTGCATAACTATCTTGATCAAGATTGTGTTGGTTGCATGTCTCATCAAAAATTATTTGTTATCACTTACCTACTCGAGGACGAGTGGGAGTTAAGCTTGGGGATGCTGATACGTCTCAAACGTATCTATAATTTTTGAGTGATCCATGCTAGTTTTGTGATATTGTCACATGTTTTTACTGTCATTTATATCATTTTTATGCATTTTGTCGGACTAACCTGTTGACAAGATGCCCAGTGCCAGTTCCCTGTTTTTGTATTTCAGAAAATTTACTTCTGGAAATATTCCGGAATTGGACGAAAATTTACGGAGATTTTTTATGCGAAATAAGACACCCGAAGACCAAAGGGGAGCCTGAGGGGTCACCCACAGGGCGCAGTCGGCCTCCTGCCGTGGCCCCCCTAGGACCCGCGGGTGGGGCCCGCCCCTGCTCCTGGGGCGTCCCCTCGGCCCCCTCCGACGCCTATAAAATCCCTTTTAACCTAAAAACGTGGAGGCGGCCATTATTTTCCAGAAACTCGACCCCGACGCTCCGTCACCGAAAACCCTAGTTCGGGGTCCAATCTGAAGCTGATCCCGGCACTCTGCCGGAGGGGAGATCGACCTCGGAGGGCTCTTCATCACCATGCCTTCCTCCGGGATGATTTGTGAGTAGTCTCACCTTGGACTACGGGTCCATGGCAGTAGCTAGTTGGTAGTCTCTCTCTCTCTTGTGCTTCATGTCTTATGATCTTGTGAGCTGCCTAACATGAGCAAGATCGATTATTGTAATGCTATGTGATGTGTTTGCTGGGATCCGATGGATTATGAAGTTATGTTCAGATTGTGCATGATTCTTATATGAGTAATTTATGTTCTTGCATGCTCTCCGATGTGCGTAGTTACTTTGGCCAAGTGATTGTGTGTATCTCCAAGAGAGGGTATTTATGCTAGATAGTGGGTTCATGCCCCCTTTTGTTCCTGGGCACAAGTGACAGAAACGTCTAAGGGCGAGGGTGTGTTGTTGCTACTAAGGGTAAAACAACGGTGTTAATGTCTCTTTTGATATTAGTATTGCTTACTTCATGCACTTTACTTAATGCAATTGTCTGTTGCTTGCAACTTAATACCGTTGGGTGACAGGCTGGATAGCGATCCCACGGTGGAATTTTTAGACAAAGACGCAGTTGGACTCAACGGTCTTTGTTCCTTGTCGTGATGCCTCCATAAATATTATCATGTCCTTTTTGTAATAGCTAAATTGGGTTTGTGTCATGATCTTGTCAATTGCCTAGCTGTAATTCGTTCACCCATCACATGCATATTTTATTTACCTGAGAGACTCCACTAGTGAACCCATGGCCCCCGGTCCATCTTTTTATATTGTTTACAACCTCATTTACTTGCTTTTAATCATCATTACTCCTCTGGTCACTTTTCATATTTTATCTATTTCATCATACAATTAACGTCTTTGTTTTCTGCGAGACCGGAAAGATTGACAACCTTTCCGCCGTTGGGGGCAAAGTATTTTGGTTGAGTGTGTGCAGGTCCACGTCTGTTGAAGGTCAAGCGCCAGAGATCTTCAACATTCACCTCGTTGTTGATTTCAAAGTCCTACTGGTTCGATAAACCTCGGTTCGTTAAACAAGGGAAAACTGGTACTATCTACAATTCCGCCTTCGCTTGGGGCACCACCCAACTTATCAATATCTACCATCACGGAGCGAAGATCAGCACACTGAAGATCGGAGATGTGATTCAGTGCCGTGAATGTGGCTACGGCATCTTGTACAAGAATCGCACCTGACGGATTATGGTCTTGTCAATTCTCTAGGTCTCTGTCTAAATCTCATGATTATTCTCGTGGTGGTTTAATTTTAAATGTCATGATTATTCCTGTGGTGGTTTCATTTTTCATTGGCGGATGCTTCATTGCTTGTTTGAACTTGTTCCTACTATGATCACAATTGCTTGTGTTATTGATAAGTTATTACTGATAATAACTGGAGATGGCCTCAATCTCAGTGGGGCAGATTGGTGTTGGCTTCTACTCAGTATACTTGGTTGCTGACTCTGTTGAAGTGGTCTGCAAGCACAATGATGAAACTAATGTCTGTTGTCCTTCACATTGTAGTTGAAAGGATACGGATGACGCCTGGAGGGGGGTGGGTGAATAAGCGATTTAATTTTTTTACGGTTTAGGCTTGAATAAATGCGGAATAAAACTAGTGTTTAATTTATCAAGCACAAAACCTACACAAGGTACGTTTACCTAAGTGCACCAACTACTTATGGTAAACAGGATAAACAACTATGTGATAGAAACACCAGTTAATTTACCTATATATATATATATAACTTCAAGCTCGAAGGCTATCACAAAGATAATTGCATAAGTAAAGAGCTCGGGTATAGAAATAACCGAGGCACGCGGAGACGATGATTTATCCCGAAGTTCACTTCCCAATGGAAGCTAATATCCGTTTGGAGCGGTGCGGTGTTCACCAAAGTGAAACACCGAATAGCCGTCAAATGCACACCGTAACTCCTTCGTTCCCCCACCAATGTGGAGTACCACGAGCCACTATGGGACACTTGAGGGTGGTCACCGAACCCGTACAAGGTTGGGGCAATCTCCACAACTTAATTGGAGGCTCCCAACAAATCCCGCGAGCCACCAAAACTCCGAGATGAACAAGGTTGAGCCACACTCCACAACCTAATTGGAGGCTCCCAACAAATCCCGTAAGCCACCAAAACTCCGAGATATCAACAACCGTCTAGGGTATCAACGTGCCCTAGAGGAACAAGCTCTAGGGAAGCTGATGGGGGGATACTTTATAGGTAGGCCCATGGACCCGGAAAGTAGACCCGCCAAGACCAAGAAGGCCAAAGCCGAGTCAAGCATCAAGTCACATGGGCTGGGCTGGAGACAAGCCGACCAAGGCCCATGATGGAAAAGGGACCCGTCAGGAAGGAGTCCAAGTACAACCCGGAGCCTAAGCTTGGAAGGCCAAGACGTAGAGTAGGACTCCGTGTTCTAGTGTGACTTGGTGTAAGTTGTAAATCCAGGGACCCGACACCTTTATAAGCGGGGTCCTAGACCTTAGATTGAGAGGTTCTAAGCAATCCAAAGACACCAGATCCATAAGTCGTGGACTCCCCAGATTGGAGCCGGAACCTTGTAATCGAGATCAGTTCTAGAGCAATAAAGAGAAGCAGGAAGTAGGTCTTTACCTCTAATCCAGAGGGGCCGAACCTGGGTAAATCTGTGTCCCTAGGCGAGATTAATCTCTTCTACGTACTTCGTGCACCAATGGACCCAGAACTCACCTTCCCAGAGGAAGGACTTGCCGTGACAACCCCACGACAGTTGGCGCCCACCGTGGGGCAGGAGATGCGTGGAGTTGAGATCGTGGGAGCCGCTCGCCGGGCCATGGAGAAACTCGCCATCGGGCGAGTCTACACTGATGAGCATGGAGAAACCGAGATCGACGACTCCGGCTGGACTCCAGAGATGGAGGAAGTCGATGAGGGTTATCAGTTTGTTTTTGGAGGGATCAACGTGTTCTTCGGCATGGTTTGCGCGTCGGGTCTTCGCGCTAACTCGGCGGAATCAGTGTCAGAGCCAACAGCTGTTGTCGAGTCCGACGGCGAGGAGTCGGTCGGGACATCAGAAGTCGGCATCATCGCCGAGCCAAAAAAACAACTTGCTGTCAACCATGAAGAGGAGTCGCTGGCGGAGCCACTTATGGAGCCAGATTACGACGCCGATTCAGAGTCTATCTTGCCCTTGTTCGAGGATCGGCTCGGGTATGGAATTGAAGAGGAGGATTACGTGGAGTCGCCAGTACACGCCCGCGTTGTTGGAGTCTACATGTCTGGGAACGGCGGAAATCAGTTTGATCCAAGTCTACTAACAAAGGAAATCAATGCAAGTAACGCAGCAGAACGGGCGGTCGAGTTAGCCAGCGCGCGTGCTGCGATGGAGAGGCAACTAGCAGAAATCAACGAGGCAAACCGCAGATTAGCAGAAGAGCGGGCCCGGGTCCAGACTGAGGCCCAGGTTGTAAGGAGTCGCCAGGAGGAACTCACCTCTATTCAGCATCGCAGGGCGAGGAGTCGCCTGCGTGGCGGAGTCATTGTCAACCCTACTGCTTTGTTCAACACACCCACTGGTCCAGGCGCAGGAGCCGGGCTAGGGAGCTCATCAGCTGCAGGAGGCGGTGCAGGAGGAGGAGCAACACCACCACCACCACCACCAGAAGGACCCGGCGGCAACGGTACCAACGGACCGCCACCTGAAGGAGGAGTCGGAGGGGGATCAGCAGGTGGTATGGGACCTCCACCTGGCAGGTTTCGTACGCCAGAGGGGCATTACTCTAACCCAATGGACAACGTTCACGCGGCAACTATGAGGTTAGAGAACATCGAGATACCAGAAGGAGCAGCGGGACAGGAGACCCGTCGTGCTATTGAGATGCTGAAGACATCAATGACTCAGCAAGCTCTTTATCCAGCGTTTCCAGATGCAAGTAGGCTACACTCGACACCGTTCAACTCTGGCACGAGGAGTCGACATGACGAGTCTCACCCGGCCAACTCTACAAGCGCAAGGCGCCGTGAACAAGAAAGGAACAGGGTCATCATACCAACTGCCTCACGAGCTCAACTGGTGTTTGATGAAGCAAGATAGCGACGAGAGAGGGAGGCGGCCAGGGCACGGGAGGCTGAGAGGGACAGAGCCCTAGCTGGTCCAGATAACCAGCCTCAGCCAACCCGGGCGCACACAGAGGTGACTTTTCCTGGTACCTCTCCTTCACTAACAGGACCAGAGTGCCTGTCAGATGCCATCAGGTCCGAGTCTTTCCCCAGCGACTTCAAGGAGCCACGCAAAGTTCCCAATTACGAGCCCAACATGGACCCGACTTCCTGGTTGGGTACATACGAGATGGCGAGTATCCGCAATGCCACAGGTAATCTGTGCGCCAAATTCATGTATCTTATGATGGAGGGAGCAGCCAAAGTGTGGATGCGGAACTTGCCTCCTAGATCAATCAATTCTTGGGAGCAGTTGAAATCGGCTTTCATACAGAACTTCCAGGGAACATGCAAAAATCTTAGTACCATAGAGGACTTGGAGCGGTGTGTTCAGAGAAAGGGCGAGACTGCAAGGCATTGGATGAAGCCCGTCTCGGAGATCATCAAATCATCGCAAGGACTCCCAACAATCTCAGTGCTAATGGCAATGGAGAGAAATTGCAGCTACAATCCCTTGAGCTAGAAGCTGGGTCGCATGAAGGAGAGCCTGAATCAAGGTATTCCCCTTACGATCGGCGAGATCATGGCAGGTGCTAATAAGCACGCTGCCACTGACAAAACAAAGGATCAGGAGGAAGGGCCCAAAGGACATGGTGGCAATAGTCAGAACCAGAATCAAAACCAGAACCAGAACCAGGGAAGTAACAAGCGACCATATGGAGACAACTCTGACCTAGTGGCTAATACAAACACTGGGGTCAGACGCAAGGACAACAATTCTCAAGGGTATCAGGGACGTAGGCCGACCACAGAGGAGGTTCTGGCGAGTCCATGCCCTAAACATGCCAGAAACGGCAAGTGTGGTCACACCTTGGGACAGTGCGTGGATTTGCAGCGTGCCAGATTACCAGGACCAGGAAATAGAGGCAACAACAATGGATATAGAGGAAACAATGGTGATGGAGGACCCGGCAACCACGGCGGAGGAGCCGGCAATAACCCTAACCAACCTCAGGGAGGAGGTAGCCAACAGGGCGGGTTCCAGCAGAACCCGAAGCAGCTTCACGATAACAATGGGCAGTATTATGTCACAACTCGGCCACAGAACCCGAGTCGTGGCAGTTACCATGTCTTCACAACAAGCACGTCCAAGCGTGCCAAGAAATTAAAGTTAGAGCTGTCAATGCAGTGGAGCCGGCGCTCCACAGTGGCTCAGGTGGTCAGAGCAAACCATCACATGGAGTCGGGCAGATCATCCGTCAAGAGTCGACGACCCAGGGCAGCTAGCCTTGGTGGTAGCACCTCAAGTTGGGGGCTACACATTGAACAAAGTGCTCATGGATGGTGGAAGTAGTATCAACATCTTATATTATGACACATTCAAGAGGATGCAGCTGCAAGATAGGCAGCTAATACCCACTGAGATAGTTTTTCATGGAATCGTACCAGGAAAGTTAGCCAAGCCAATCGGTAAGATTTATCTTGAGGTTGCTTTTGGCACAGTGGAGAATTTTCGTTCAGAGATTATGCCTTTTGAGGTAGTGGATCTTAAGAGTCCATACCATGCTCTCTTTGGTCGACCAGCATACTTTAAGTTTATGGCCAGACCATGCTATGTTTACTTGAAGCTCAAGATGCCAGGTCCAGCAGGAGTCATTACAGTTAATGGCAGCAGACAGATGGCATTGGAGTGTGAATTAGGAGATGCAGCTATGGCTGAGACAACTTGTGCTCAAGAGGAGCTGAAATTCTACAAGGCGAACGTGGACCCGGAGGACAACTCGGTCCTTAAGAAGCCGGCCACAGAGTAGAAGATGAAATTCAAGTCAGCTCAGGATACAAAGCAGGTCGACTTTACCCCTAGTGATTCCTCCAAGCAGTTCACCATTGGGGCACACCTTTCTGATAAATAGGAAAGCGCGCTCGTCGAGTTCATCCGTGAGAACCGGGATGTCTTTGCATGGAAGCCATCGGACATGCCATGGAGTCCCGAGAGAACTCGCCGAGCACAGCTTACACGTTAACCCTAATGCAAGACCAGTTAAGCAAGGTTTGCGCAAGTTTCATGATGACAGGAGGAAGGCCATCGGAGAAGAGGTGGCTCGGCTCCTCGCAGCCGAGTTCATCAAGGAAGTCTTTCACCCAGAGTGGGTAGCCAATCCAGTGTTAGTGCCAAAGAAAACAGGAGAGCTGCGGATGTGCATCGACTTCACGGGTCTTAACAAGCATTGCCCTAAGGACCCGTTTGCATTGCCTCGTATTGACCAGATCATTGACTCCACAGCAGGGTCAGAGTTGCTTTGTTTTCTGGATGCCTACTCAGGGTACCACCAGATCAGACTCAACATAGAGGATGAGCTGAAGACGTCTTTCATCATGCCCTTTGGAGCATTTTGTTATACAACAATGCCCTTTGGGCTCAAGAACGCAGGAGCTACATATCAGAGGTGCATCCAGAATTGTTTCAAAGAACAGATTGGAAGGAATATTCACGCTTATGTGGATGATGTAGTTGTCAAGTCTCAAAAGGCCGACTCTCTGATAGCAGACCTGACAGAAACCTTTGGTAACCTGCGCAAGTACAAGATGAAACTCAACCCAACCAAGTGTGTTTTTGGAGTCCCTGCAGGCAAACTCCTTGGCTTCATTGTTTCAGAGAGAGGCATTGAAGCAAACCCAGAGAAAATCAAGGCTATTCACAATCTGCAGAAGCCGACTTGTCTAAAGGACGTTCAGAAACTCGCTGGTTGTGTAGCAGCTCTCAGCAGATTCATCTCAAGACTCGGAGAGAAGGCGGGTCCTCTCTATCGACTCTTGAAGAAGTCAGATAAGTTCATATGGGATAAAGAAGCCGATGATGCTTTTCAGAACTTGAAGAAAACCCTATCATCAGCACCAGTACTTGCAGCTCCTACAGACAAGGAGCCCATGCTATTATATGTGGCTGCCAATGAAAGGGTGGTCAGTGCAGTAGTAGTTGTGGAACGATCAGAGGAAGGAAAAGAGTATCCAGTGCAGAGGCCTGTTTATTACATCAGTGAAGTCCTAACAGAGTCCAAGCAAAGGTACCCTCAATGGCAGAAGCTAGTCTATGGAGTTTTCCTTGCAAGTAGGAAGCTTAAGCATTATTTCCAAGAGCATCCAATCAAAGTGGTGAGTTCAGCACCGCTAGCAGACATCATACGCAACAGAGATGCAACAGGTCGAGTCGCCAAGTGGGCAATCGAGTTGGGTCCTTACCATATCACATACGAGCCCAGGACAGCAATCAAATCTCAAGCTTTGGTCGACTTCGTCAACGATTGGACTGATTGCACATCCTCGCCGAGTTCACCTTGCACCAAATATTGGACAATGCACTTCGACGGGTCCAGACAGCTAGAGGGCTCAGGAGCCGGCGTGGTTCTAACTTCACCAAAAGGAGATAAGTTAGCATATGTCCTTCAGTTACATTTTGATTGTATAAACAACATGGCAGAGTATGAGGCTTTGCTACACGGCCTGCGTCTGGCCAAGCAGATGAACATCAAGCGTATCAGGTGCTTTGGAGACTCGGATCTCGTAGCCCAGCAGGTATCTGGGACCTGGGACTCGAAGGATGCAAACATGGCGGCTTATAGAAGAGCAGTCGAACAGATAGCCGGGTTCTTTTCTGGTTATCAAGTGGAGCATATTGACAGACGCAAGAACGAGGCCGCAGACGCGTTATCACGACTCGGCTCTCGACGAGAGAAAGTACCACCAAATGTATTTGTGGATGAACTTCACCACCCATCAGTCAAGTTGCCCTCAGAGGAGGAGTTAGCCTCCCCAGATCCAGAATTGGCACTGGTGGCAGCAGTACGAGCAACACCAGCATGGACAGAGCCCTACCTTGCATATCTCCTTAGGGGTGAACTCCCACAGGATGAAGTCAAACAGAGACAGCTCATCAGACGATGCAAGTCCTACACAATCATTGATGGCGAGTTGTACAGAAGGAGTGTCACTGGAGTCTACCAGAGGTGTGTGTCTCCAGAAGAGGGCAGGCAAATATTGCAAGAGATTCATGCAGGTGATTGTGGTCATCATGCATCCACTAGATCCTTGGTGTCAAAAGCTTTCAGGCACGGGTTCTTTTGGTTAACAGCACATCTGGACGCAGAAAAGATAGTACGAGTCTGTGATGGATGCCAAAGGTACGCAAGGCAAGACCACGTGCCAGCCCAAGAGCTCAGAACTATTCCTATCACTTGGCCGTTTGCAGTTTGGGGGCTTGATATGGTGGGTCCTTTCTCAAAGTCGCCCTGTCAGAAGACCCATCTGCTAGTAGCAGTTGACAAGTTCACCAAGTGGGTGGAAGTCGAACCCGTCAGCAGAGTCGACGGAGCATCAGCAGTGAGATTTTCAGGAAAATAGCAACACGCTTTGGATACCCTCACAGCATCATTACAGATAATGGTACCAACTTATCAGTTGGAGAGATGGCCAAGTTCTGTGGTGAGAACAACATTAGACTCGACCTAGCCTCAGTGGCACACCCACAGTCCAATGGACAAGCAGAGAGGGCAAATCAGGAGTTGTTGAAGGGAATTAAGCCTCGGCTCTGAGTCCCTTTGCTAAGAGCCGCCGGGTGTTGGGTTGAGGAGCTGCCAGCAGTACTTTGGAGTATAAGGACGACTCCTAACAGATCCACGGGCTTCACACCTTTCTTCATGGTGTATGGAGCAGAAGCCGTCCTGCCAAGCGACTTGTTGCATGACTCGCCACGAGTTGCCAATTATGTCGAGACAGAGAATGAACTCGCTCGTCAGGACTCGGTGGACTGCACTTGAGGAGGCAAGGGAGTTAGCCCTTGAGAGATCAGCAGTTTATCAGCAGGACTTGCGGCGATATCACGCACGCAGAATCAAGACTCAGGACTTTCCAGGAAGGTGACTTAGTGCTTCGCCTTGTCCAGAACAGGGAAGGGATGCACAAGTTATCTCCACCATGGGAAGGACCGTTTGTCATAAGCAAGAACTTGCACAATGGGTCGTACTATCTAATGGATGTACGAGAGCCGGCAAGTGAAAGTAAAGGAGCTGACACAGCTCATACGCTAGATCCCTATGCAGAGGCAAAGAGGCCATGGAACATAGCTCAGTTACGTCCTTATTATACTAAGTTGTAATAGTTTTGAGTTGAAAGGCAAAGAACCCAGTGAGCCATGCCTAGATGTAATCAAATTATTATGATCAAATGAAATAAAGCCGGCTTCTGTGAATATGAGTCCTTTAGTCGAGTCACCCAGTGAGTGTGCTTTAATATTTAACTTTGATCATCAGGTTCTTGGGGGCTTGCTTTTCAGTAAAAAAAGTTAAGCTTAGACTCTTGAACCTGGCACAGTAGCCAAACTTCCCCTAATTTTCTCGCTGGTAAGATAGATGCATCCTGCACAATATGACTAATCTACAGGCATGACTTGTCTCCGGCTCTTATGAATCCTAATGGACATGAGACGTCAGGAGCTTGTCAGCACAAGCTGTAAGAGAAGTCATGCAGGGCCTACTTATTCATCAGTGGATAATTAGACGGGTTATAAGAACCACAAAATGACTTGCATAAATAATACATGACAATCACACAGTTTAACAAGCAAGTCATTACAAGCTGATTGGCACAATTCCAGAACAGGTAGTTCAAAAGACCTAACAAGGTTTTGCACCAGCAGTGCATCATTACAAAGTTTAAATACTAATAGCACATCATCACACAGTGATCAAAAGTCATTCAAGGGATGATCTTCTAGAGGAGTCGACTTCTCAGCCGGAATTGGGGAGTCCTTCTTTACTGGAGACTTGTCTTTTGTTTGAGCGGCTGAGGCAGGAGCCGGCTTCACAGGAGGCTTGGTGGCGACTCTCTTCGTTTGAAAACCAGTGCCACTGGGACTCTTCATGTGCTTAGCCAGCTCTTCTTGTTTCTGGGCGTCCCCGGAGATAGCTCTTGAAGGAGTGGGCGCAGCAGGAGTCTTCAAAGTGGGCTCGGCACCAAGAACAGAAGCCGCTGGCGACGAGGAACTCGGCCCAGTAGAAGAGGATGGAACACCAGCTAGGGTCCTGTGAGGGGCGGCCAAAGTTTACGATCTCAGGAATCCCTGGACCAACCCTTTTGTTCTCCAAGTCATAATGGTGAACCCATACCTTAGGGTCCATCTTATTGGCTATCTCACAAGCATATGGCCGCACTAGCTTCTCCTCAGCCTTGAAGTCATCCTGGGTGAAGGTTTTGCCATCTTCGTGTTGTTCTGGTTTTCCCATAGTAAGCAGGGCCGGCTCCAATACAGTGGGGTAATAGCTGTGAGCTAGGGCAAGGATTCTGTGGATGCTCTCCTCAAAGAAGATTGTTTCCACATCCGCATATACCCTGGTGCCCTAGACAACTCATCCACCAAACGCTCAGGCTCCTTGGGGCACTTTCCCTTGGCATTCAAATACTTGACCACAGCACGGGCTCCTTCTTGCAGCCCATGGCAATAATCCAGCATCTCATGCAATTGCTTGCTAGTGGGCAGCTTGAGCTTTGGGGAGTCAGCCCCTGCAGAAAGGAAATCAAAGAGTGACAGTTTTAAAAGCAATTCAGAAATATGCAAAAAGGAATTAAGCAAAAAGTACAAACTTACCGAATATATGTTGGCACATGGCCCCAATGCCTTGCGGCAGGTGTCAAAGACAGCTTTCAGGTCATTGTGTGCCTTCTGAGCAACTCTTTTGGCATCAGCAGATTCTTTCTTCACCTGCTCCAGTTGAGCAGATAAAGCTTTCAACTCCTTCTCCAATTGAAGAGAGTGCTCTTTCTCAGCTTGAGCAGACCTGGCACTAGCAGCTGCCTGGTCCTCCAGCTCCTTCATATCTCTCTTCATCTTGGAGACAAGGCACTGCAATCACAAGTCAAATTTTTACAAGTCAGAATTTACAAGTCAGCTTTACAAGTTAAGCAGAGAACTCATGAGCTCCAAGTCGTTACAAGTCAACAACTTGGCGCTTGGGGGCTACTCAGGAGTCAATTTTTTCTTTTACAACCATCAGGCATGGGTCCTAGTCAACAGGTCATCAGCTCCAAGTCGTCACAAGTCAACAACTTGGCGCTTGGGGGCTACTCGCAGAACAGAAATTTTTCATCTATAAGCTAAGTTCCAGATTAATTACATGTATTTGTAGCTCCAAGTCGTCGCAGGCTGACAACTCGGCGCTTGGGGGCTACTCGTGGAAAAGTTTCTAGTCCAAGGACCCGACAGACAGCAAATTAACAGCCCCGAGTCCTAGTAGAGCTAAGGACTCAGTGCTTGGGGGCTACAGTGTGCAAATTTTCCTACATAACAGTTGAGTTCAATTTCAAAGCAAAAGCACCTATCTTAGTCACAAGTCACCGCAGACAGGTGCTTGGGGGCTACTGCAATAGGAGGGTGCCAGAAAGCATAAAGGGCAGAAGTCAAAAGGCTTACGTTGTGAATCATGTGAAGAGATCTAAGAGCCGCTTGCTCATCATTCTTTAGCCTAGCAGATTGATCGTTCAAGTCGACCGCTTCAGCATAAGCTTCAGAGAAGGACATGTTATCAGCCACCCGGAGTCGGCTATAGTCAGTAGATGACTTGGTCTTGATGATTGGTGGAGTTGTAGGAGTCGCCTTCGAAGAACTCGGGTGAGCTTGAGGCGCGGCGTCAGGAGTCTCAGTCCCAGAAGAAGGCTGGACTATCAGTGGAGTCGCCGCCCGAGTCCTTGAAGGGGACTCGGGAACGGTGGGAGCCGTAGTTGCACCAGTAGTTGCAGGAGTTGAGGGACCTGTCCTCGTGCTTGTGGTTTGAGAAGTCGAAGGAGGGACGGGTCCACGAGCAGAGGTGACATCAGCCATGCCTGGGAGCTTGGTTACCTTGATACAAGGTCGAGCCCTGAGATAGATAGAGTCAGAAGTCAGTAGTGAATCTAGTGAAAAGGAAATACAGAAGTCATATAAAGTACAAATAAGCACAAAAGTCATACCCAATGTTGGTCTCAAGGTCCAAGGAGGCCTGAGAGTCAGAAGATGGCATGGACATGCCAGAGTGGTAGGAGTCGGCCTTCTCAGGAGGGGAGGTCGACTTCCTTTGATGGGAAGTTGGCAATGGATCCGGAGCATCTGCGGGTCCATCAGAACGTAGCTTCCTCTTCCTGGCAGCAATGACGCTCTGCGTGGATTCTTGAAGTTTAGAAATGGAGCCGCTTGATCCCAAGACTCGAGAGTGAGGTACCTTGGGGACGGCCGCCCGAGACTCATTCCTAACAGGAGATGAGGAGCGACTCTTCGCGCCTGAGGACTCCTCAGAAGAAGTCGGCTGCACAGTTGCAGGACTTGACGCCGTATGTTCCTGCTCGGAGACAGGAGCCTCTTGAGAGGACTCCTCTTCAACAACATTTTCGGTAGGAGCCTCTGGAGAGGACTCCTCAATCCATCAACATCATCTTCAACGGGAGCCTCCTGAGAGGACTCCTCGTCATCGTCATCAGTGTCTTCTGCCACAGTGGTTTGTTCTGTGATAGGAGTCTCCTCCTCAACCTCAGCTTCAGCTTCGGCTTCAGCTTCAACTCTAGTTCCAGCTTCAGAGGCTGGCTTCCAGAAGGAGTCAGTTAGCTGCACAAGGGTCAGGGAGGTTAAGTTAGTAAACGAGACAGAGAAAAACAAGTTAAAAACGCAACAAGGTATAAAGCTTACATCAGGAGACCGATTGGTGGAGCAGAAGGGCTGGAGCCCAAAATGTGCCTGGTCCTTCACCGGCTTCCCAGTCAGCTTTTTGATGAGCCGACCAAGTTCAGGACCATCTGACAGCTGCTCTGTCACTCGGAGGTCGTCGCCCGCACAGCGAGTATATGTGCAAATAAGCCGGGTCCTGTGACTCAGCGGCTGAATCCTCCAAGTTGTCCAGCAGCGGACCAAGTCCATGTTCTCCAGGTTGTGGGATAGAAGGGCCCGGATCCTAGAGATTAAAGACTCGACCTTTGGCCGGGCGGCCTCCGGACACCTAGCCTTCATAAGGGGAGTCGCCTCGAGGCGATCTTCAGAGAATAATGGGAGTTTGGGTTCATCTGCAGGAGAGGTGTCCTTGCAGTAAAAGAAAGTTTTCTGCCAATCTTTGATACGATTAGGAAAGACAGGCTTGGGAAAGACAGAATGGAGGCGCCGTTGGAGAGCGACGGCGCCGCATTGCAGAAGGGGGCCGTCGGAAGTTTTAGGTTGAGGATTGCAGTAAAAGAGCTCAAGCCAGAGATCAAGATCTGGCTTGATTTGGAGGTAGTCCTCACACAAGGTGACAAAGTTGGACAAAGTAAGAATGGAATTGGGAGCCAAGTCATGAATCCGCAGCTTATAGAAGTCAAGGAGCTGGCGGAAGAAGAGATTACCCGGGGGTGTGAATCCGCGGAACAGGTGCTCCGTGAAGATCACCACCTCATCCTTCGCAGGAGCGGGCACCACCTCGTCCCTGGGGCCCGAGCCTTCACATTGGACGGAATAAGGCCAGTCGACCGGTGTTCTTCAATTGCTCAGCCGTGATCATAGATCCGCCCCAATCGGCGGAGATCGAGCGCTTGGAGGAAGGAGCTTTAGCGGCGGCAGCGGCGATGTCGACCGTCCTGCTTGATGAGGAGGCCTTGGCCTTGGGTGCAACCTTTGCGCGCTTGGGTGCCATGGCGAGCGGGCGGTGTGTGCTGAGCGCGGGAAGGCAAGGAGCTAAGAGAAAGGGGAGATTTGAGCTGAAGGGGAAGTGAGGGTTTTGAGACTTACCCCTTCGTGATTTATAAAGGGGTAAAAGCCCTAGAGAGTTACAGTGGTGGTCCACAGTAATCTGTGGATAAGGATCCGGTGATAACGATTCAGCGGCTAAAAGCCAGACAGGAAATTATAATAGAGAAAAACTAAAGTCACAGAAGTGGAAGGAGCCGGCTTGTCTCAGAATGGCGAGTCCTGTGACAATGAGAGTCAAGTTATTCAGTCCTTGTTCGCAAGAGTCATAACAAACTCATCCAGCCAGTGCAAAGGCAAGGGTGGTGGCTTGAACAAGAAATGAGGATGAACTCATTTATATGTGTGATGTGTTTTTATGCAGGAATTCATCTTGGAGCTAGCAGCAGGCGACTTCTGAGTTGATGACTCAGATTGAAGAAGTCGAACCAAGGAGTCGACCCAAGGAGTCAGAGGAAGCCGCAAAGCTGCGCCCGAGATAAATTCGGGGGCTACTGATGGGGGATACTTTATAGGTAGGCCCATGGACCCGGAAAGTAGACCCGCCAAGACCAAGAAGGCCAAAGCTGAGTCACGCATCAAGTCGCATGGGCTGGGCTGGAGACAAGCCGACCAAGGCCCATGACGGAGAAGGGACCCGTCAGGAAGGAGTCCAAGCACAACCCGGAGCCCTAACTTGGAAGACCAAGACATAGAGTAGGACTCCGTATTCTAGTGTGACTCGGTGTAGGTTGTAAGTCCAGGGACCCGGCCACCTTTATAAGCGGGGTCCTGGACCTCAGATCGACAAGTCTTAAGCCATTAAGTTCTAAACAATCCAAAAAGACCAGATCCATACTCGCCGACTCCCCAGAGAGGAGTCGGAACCCTGTAATCGAGATCAGATCTAGAGCAATAAAGAGAAGCAGGAAGTAGGTCTTTACCTCTAATCAAGAGGGGCCGAACCTGGGTAAAATCTGTGTCCCTAGGCGAGATTAATCTCTCCTACGTACTTCGTGCATCGATGGCCCCAGAACTCACCTCCTCAGAAGGAGGACTTGCCGTGACAACCCCACGACAGTAACCTTGTCAGACTTTCTTGATCGATTACCTTCTGAGATATTGCATTGAGAAATGCACATAGCTTCACAATGGGTACTCGAACATTTTCCGATAGAAGCCCCCTCAATGCAATCGGAAGCAACTGCGTCATAATCACGTGGCAATCATGAGACTTCAGGTTTTGGAATTTTTTATCTTCCATATTTATTATTCTCTTTATATTTGACGAGAAGCCAGCCGGGACCTTGATACTGCTCAGGCATTCAAAAAATATTTCCTTCTCTGCTTTCGTAAGAGCGTAGCTGCTTAAGTAATGACGCCCTTTATCCGTATGCTTGTTGTTTGGGTCTTATATGCGCTGCTGGTCCTCCCATGCTTCCGGTGTATCTTTTGTCTTCCCATACACGCCGAGGAAGCCTAGCAGGTTCACGGAAAGATTCTTTGTCACGTGCATCACGTCGATTGAAGACCGGACCTCTAGGACTTTCCAATAGGGTAGCTCCCAAAATATAGATTTCTTCTTCCACATGGGCGCGTGTCCGGTAGCGACGTCTTTCGGAACAGATTGACCGCCAGGACCCTTTCCAAAGATTACTTCTATGTCCTTGACCATACCAAATATAGCATCACCATCAGGGAGGTTAGGCTTCTTCCGGTGATCCGCCTCACCTTTGAAATGCTTGCCTTTCTTTCTTACGGAATGATTGGCTGGAAGAAATTGACGACACCCCAGGTACACGACCTTCTTACATTTTTCCAAATATGTACCTTTAGTCTTATCTAAACAGTGCGTGCATGCGTTGTATCCCTTGTTTGACTGTCCTGAAATGTTACTAAGAGCAGGCCAATCATTGATGGTTACGAACAGCAACGCTCGTAGGTCAAATTCCATCTGTTTGTGCTCATCCCACACACGTACACCTGGTATGGCCCACAACTGCAAAAGTTCATCAACTAATGGCCTTAGGTACACATCAATGTCGTTGCCGGGTTGCTTCGGGCCTTGGATGAGAACGAACATCATAATGAACTTCCGCTTCATGTACAACCAAGGAGGAAGGTTGTAGATACATAGAGTCACGGGCCAGGTGCTGTGACTGCAGCTCTGCTCCCCAAAAGGATTCATACCATCTGTACTTAGACCAAACCATAAGTTCCTTGCGTCACCTGCAAAGTCTGAGAACTCTCTCTCGATTTTTCTCCACTGCGACCCATCGGCGGGGTGTCTCAACTTCCCATCTTCCTTACGCTCTTCTTTGTGCCATTGCAACAACCTGTCATGCTCTTTGTTTCTGAACAGACGTTTCAACCGTGGTATTATAGGAGCATACCACATAACCTTAGCAGGAATCCTCTTTCTGGGGGGCTCGTCGTCGCCCTCAACATCACCAGGGTCATCTTGTCTGATCTTGTACCGCAGTGCAGTGCATACCGGACATGCATCCAAATTCTCGTACTCCTCACCGCGGTAAAGGATGCAGTCATTGATGCATGCATGTATCTTCTGCACATCTAATCCTAGAGGGCAGATAGCCTTCTTTGCATCGTACATAGTATCGGGCAATTCGTTATCCTTTGGAAGTTTCTGCTTCATTATTTTTAGTAACTTCTCAAATCCCTTGTCAGATAAACCAGTCTCTGCCTTCCATTTCAGCAATTCCAGTGTGGTACCGAGCTTTGTGCTGCCATCTTCGCAATTTGGGTACAACAACTTTTTGTGATCCTCTAGCATGGCCTCCAACTTCAGCTTCTCCTTTTCTGTATCGCATTCTCGTTTTGCATCAGAAATGACCCGACCAAGACCATCATCAGGCTCATCTGACGCCCATTGTTCTTCACCTCCTTCTTCTTCATTGTCTTCCATCGCAGTATCACCGTATTCTTCAGGGAACATAGGATAGTTCTCATCATCCTTTTCTTCTTCATTGTCTTCCATCATAACCCCTCTTTCTCCGTGCTTGGTCCAATATTTATAGCTGGGCATGAAACCTCTCCGAAGCAGGTGGCCTTGAAGGGTTCTCGAGGAAGAGTGCTCCTTAACGTTCTGGCAGTCCACACATGGACAAGGCATAAAACCATCATCTTTGTTTGCCTCAGCCACATGGATAAATTTATGCAGGCCTGTAATAAAATCGGAACTGCGTCGGTCGCCGTACATCCATCGCTGCCGTTCATCCATCTGCATATCATATAATTAAGTTTATCAAATACCATTAGAATAACATCTTGAATACTGAAATGACCACCGTATATCGACACATGCAAAATTTGTATCAATTACAGATGAAAAGGACAAAGGTTGCTAATTAACCTCGATCGATCGGAGAAAAGAGAGAGGACAAAGCCTAAGGGTGGCTCGGGCACCTCATATCATTTTGTGTGAACTTAAATGTGGCTCGGGCATTTCATCGAACACCTCTAGTGCATTAGAGAGTAGAAGCTGGCTGGCTTTATAGGCAGGTGACTATTAGTCCCAGTTCGTGCTGTTAACTGAGACTAATAGGGGACTATTAGTCCTGGTTCGTGCTGTCAACCGGGACTAATGCTCTGAGGGAGCTTTAGTCCCGGTTGACAGCACGAACCGGGACTAATGCCCCTGGCCCAACCGGGACCAATGCCTCACGGGACCCTGGCCGGTCGAACCGGGACCAATGCCAGGCATTCGTCCCGGTTTGTCACTGAACCGGGCCTAATGGCTCCCCCCCTTCCCAAAGACCATTTTTCCACTAGTGGTTTCTTCTTCCTGCTAAATTGCCAAAATGGAGCGGCAGTGATTATGGACGTGCAAAACCAATACACCCAATATATTAGCACATTTAACATTTGCTGTCATTCATACCGTGCTTTTCTTTTTCAAGGATTTGTATCCTGCTTGACTAATCAGTAGATACGAATGGTAGATATCGATGCTTTCAAGAATCGTCTAGAGGAAAAACACAGAGAAAAAGAGGAGTTGATTATGGACGTGCAAAACCAATACAGACAATATATCAACACACTAAGCATTTGTCATCATGTCTTGGTTTTTATTTTTGCAAGGAGTTGTATCCTGCTTGACTAATCAGTATCAAAAAAATGGTAGATATTGATGCCCCCAACAAATGGCTAGAGCTTCAAAGGATGCAATAGGAAAGAAAACTCTAGAGGATCAAAATGCAGACAAAAATAGGTTTTCTAAACATATTCTAAGCCCAAAGTACAGATACTTTGAACATAAACTAATGTCCCTCAGATATTACTAATAGTGGCAAGAATCTTTCCATAATGTGTCTCATCTCATGATGTAAAAGTTAGGTGGTGCACATCTTTCTACGAGAGGTCTTATCAAACATATCGATCTAGATAGTGCACTTTATTGTCCTTTCGAATTATATTTACACATATTGCAGAACCACAGTGCACTACGTATACACATATGCGCAGATGCACATAGATGGCATCATAAAGGTCAACCTCGTTCTCGTAGTGCCTATGTTTTGCTTCAAAAGGATCAATCAATTAATTATGAAGATAATATATAGAAATTACAAGATCCACATGCATGAAAAATAAGTAGGCCCGGGAACTTCCACTTGTTTGAAGGAAATAGTTATAATGCCATAACCCTAATAATAAAAAGAGAACATGCGATTAGACTAAAAAACCATATGCTGTGTATGTAAACTATGTTTACCTTAAGCTATGATGACCCACAAGTATAGGGGATCGCAACAGTCTTCGAGGGAAGTAAAATCCAAATTTATTGATTCGACACAAGGAGAGTCAAAGAATATTTATAAGCCTTAGCAGCTGATTTGTCAGATCAGCTACACCTGGAAAGTAACTCACTTGGTGGAATTTATCAGTAGCAACAGTAGTATAACAGTAGCAGCAATAAAGTAATAGGAGTAATAATGTAAAACAGCAATAGTAGCAATTGTAGTGACAGCAGGATTAAAAACACCGTAGGCATAGGGATGTAAATACGGCTGCTGCATGGATGACATAGTTCATGAAATAATTACTAAAGGCAACATGCAGATAAACAAATAAATAGTATCAAGGTGCTAATACACATAGGCATGTATTCCGTAGGTAGTCGTGCGTGCTTGCAATAAGAGACTTGCACGACATCTTTTGTCCAACCATCCCTCCTTAATGAGGAACCGAAAGGTAATTAAGGTACTCCTTTTTACAAAGTACCGGAGCAAAGCATTAACATTCAATGAATACGTGTAACCCTCAAGTCAAAACCATCCCCTCCGGTTGTCCCAAAAGTTGTCACTTTGGGGCCTCGGTTTCCGGACAATAACAGGTGCAAAAAACTTGTAGATATGATCCAAAACAACATTTATCATAATATGTTCAGATCTTAAAACATGGCACTCGGGCCGTAAGTGTCAAGCATTAAGCACACCAAGTTGCAACAATGATAAAAAAAACACTCTCACAGATACTAGGCATCATGCCCTAACAATCTGACATCTTATTACATGAACAATCTCATCCAATCCCTAACATCCCCTCAGCCTACAGCGGGGAATTACTCACACATGGATGGTCGATGGAGAGGCGGTGGTGATGGCGATGATCTCCCCTTCAATCCCCGTCCCGGCAGGGTGCCGGAACAGGAACTTCTAGTCCCCGAATTAGGTTTCGAGGAGGCGGCGATGCTTTGTATATTTTCTGGTAAAACGATCAGGGGTTCTGGCGTTTTTAGGTCGAAGGAACTAAATAGACAAAAGGAGCGTTGTCGACCGAGCCTCCAGGTGGCCAGGTGGGCCCCAGGCACGGCCCAGCCTGGGCCGCGGCCAGGTGCCACCTAGGAGCTGTGGGCACCCCCCCCCCCCGCAGCTCCGCTTGAGTGGATGGAGGATAGAGAGAGAGAGTGAGCTCCAAAAAAATTAGCAAACCAATGGGGAAGAAAGGCCTTAAAAAGGTGCCCTGAAAAAACTGGCCGTTGGGCTCAGTTTCCCGTAGGGCCGGTAGTACCGGCCCAAAGGGCGGTACTACCTCCCTACACAAAACAGCCCTCCAATGGCTCTCTCTGCAGAAAAACCCGCACTGTCGGTAGACCGGCCAAAATGGCGGTACTACCGCCCCACACAAAAACCAGCCTACCAAACGCAAACTGCGAAAACCCGCACGGTCGGTAGTACCGGCCAAAATGGCGGTACTACTGCCCCCACACAAACCAGCCTACTAACGGCACACTGTGAAAACTCGCACGGCCGGTACTACCGGAAAAAGGGTCGGAACTTCTGGGGTATAGGGCCGGAACTTCCGGTGCCCCGGAAATTTCCGGAGCAAACTTCCGAGGAAAGTTTCGGACCCCCACCCAAGAGAAAAATGCAAAAGACTTAGGCCTCGGTACTAGGCCCGGTACTACCGGCTAGTACCCCGGTACTACCGGTCAGAGAAAAGCAGCAAACCCTAAAACTGAATAACTTTCACCCACGAACTCCGTTTTCGATAATCTTGGACTCGTCACAACGAGCACTACAAGAATATGCAGAGAAACATCATAGTCCAACAAGATATTATAAAAACAAATGGGGAAAGGTAAAAGGTCCTTTTCGCAAACCGAAAAAGCTGTATCTTTTGCAATTGAAGTCCGAATGAAGTAAAACCAATTTTGTTGGAAAGAGGTAGAAAATGCTACCCTTGTAAATGACAAACAAGCAATGGAGATTTTGAAAAGAAATGGAAAAGAGAAATCTTCTGCACGGATGAACCGGCAAAATCTCCAATACCGAAAACGCAATAGGGGACGCAAATGAAAACCGTTTTCGGTGAACATAGCCTTGTCATGACAAGCACGATAAGCACCAAGACCAAACCGTGATAAGAGACAAATAGGAACCAATAAATAGGATTGCATGGATGCAAAGGATTGTGCTCTCTATGACGATACGAACAAGATACTCGATCGAGAGCCCCTCTTGATAGTATGGTTATCTATCCTATAATCCGGTCTCTCCACTAACAACATGAGACCGGTAAAATAGAAACCCTATCAAGATCATACATTTGCCTTGCGCATTAATCCGCTTGAGGTCGAAGAAGATGATCTTCACCTCCTCAAGACGCACCACCTTTCTCGATTGCGCTTCGCTTGGTGAAGATTCACAAGTTGCTCCCCCATACACCAAGATGGGAGAAGCACTCTTCGGCATATCTTCACTTGGACTTGGGTGTCGATCAACACGCACATAGCCTTGATCAACACATAATTTTCTTCCCTTAGCCTTGACTCCAACAAATGGAGATCAAGCAACGCAAATGGAAACTCCTACAAATATAGCTCAATACAAACATTAGTCCATAGAGATTGTCATTAATTACCAAAACCACACATGGGGGCAACCATGCACTTTCAAGAGGGAATAAGGGATTAGTCATGTGCTAGAGCTTTTTATTTTTGTATGAAACAAAAGTGAAATAGTTTTGAGATATGCATGATTTCGTCAACGACTCCAAAATAAAGAAACTAGCTAGTCCCCTGTTTCAAGCAAGGCTTTTAGAATTTTTGAGAGCGGCAGGTACTCAGAGGAATGAGGTCACTCCTCGTTCTCCTTTGTTTCACCACTAACTAATGTTTGACTGATTTCTCAGGTTTGCATTGTGCGGAGGAGAATGGTGGGTTATATTTATATTTTGCTTAAGCCGCTCTCAGCAAAATCATGTAAGGATGTAATCCATCCTCACCAGGTGAAATGGGGGAAATGACCTTGCTTGTCACAGGTTATATCTAGCTTCGCTACTGCTTCCCCATGAGCTAAAAACAGAGGCACAAAAATGAGCATTTTGAATATTTTAAAGGTAGCACATGAAAAATTTACTTGGAATGGCAAGGGAATACCACATATAGGAATTTATGGTGGACGCTTTGGAAAGACTGGCTTCAAGGATTTTGGATGCACGAGCAGCATTCCCGCTCAGTACAGGTGAAGGCTAGCAAAAGACTGGGAAGCGATAACTAGGAGAGCAATACTTGTCATAGTCATGCTTTGCGACAAAAAAATATTAAACAAGGCATAAAAGTGATATCAATATTTTGAGGCAAGAAGTTCAACGAGGCATGAGACTTTCTTTTAGTCAATCATGCGTAAACACATGTGCCAAGTCAATCCAACATGAATTCTTCGGAGGAGGATACCACAATACCATACTAAATTATGAATGAAGCAATACATGTTAATTTCTGCATGGCAAATTATTCACTCCTAGACGGCTGAAACTAATCATAATAAAATATGAACTACCAAGTGTACATTACCGATATAACTAATTATCAGGACGAGCCAAAGTATGATCATCCAGACAAGTATATGTACAAAAGAGAAAATAAATAGAGTTCATACCAGCCCATTTACCATGTCCACTTCACCAAATATCATCATTATTGCTCTTTCACTTGCATGACCGAATGATATGGAAATAAAGATCGATCCCAAGCGACGCTACGAGAACTAGTTGAACCCTGCATCCACTATACAAAATAAAAGAGTGAAGGGAAAATATTTTTGGCTTTTCGAATTTTAAGAACAAAGATACGCAAAAAATAACTAAAGGAAATCTATTTGGATTTTCAAATTAGCAAGAAAAGAACAAAAAGAAGAAACCGAAGAAGGAAGAAGAGAGAAAAACAAAAACAAACCAAAAACCAAATAAAGGAAAATGTTTTTAGATTTTCGAATTTTGAAAGAAAAAAACTACAGCTAGAGACTAAATCAAGAAGATGAAAAATGGATATACAAATCAAGAATGCATAAAATATGAAAATGAGTGAAGTGTCTGTGAGAATACGTACTCCCCCAATCTTAGGCTTTGGCCTAAGTTGGGACTCAGTGGTAGCCACCCTAGGGGTTCCACCCTGGTGCATCGTAGGTGGGGTAGGTCGGCTCCAGTGGCAGCGACGAGGAAATCCCTGCGCCCTGGTAGTAGTGTGAGGAGCCTTCCCCAAAATAATTTGGGGTGTATTCCCCTCCAGTCGGTGCAAGCTCTTGTTCTGTTGTGTGCTCCTTGTGCTCCTTGGTCGCCTTTGCATGGAAACTCGCACTCCTGAGGTGTACTTCCAGCTCATGCACAGAGAACGACCATCCCTTCCTGTTGTCATAATTAAACAAGCAAGGATGGGGAAAAAGCACTCCCCATTCAACGTTATTAGCAAATAGTGCTTCATAAAAAAATTCGTTACGGTGAGACTTATAAGAAATAAAACGATGCAATTTCATAAAATTGATGTCAAGTCTATCAATAGGGAGTGGAGGATTCGCAGGATCAGGATTTCCTCCTAGTTCAGCAAGGACGCGTGAAGCAATGATCCCCCCGTAAATGGGTCCCCTGACATGGTTAGTAGAAAGACGGCGAGCAATCAAAGCACCAATACTAAAAGTTTTATCCTTGTTGATAGCAGCAGCCAGAATAGCAAGACGAAGATTAGTGATATTGCTAGTATTATCTCTAGATAGGATTCCTCTAGCAAGATAGTAAGCAAAATAACGAATAGCTGGAAATTGAATGCTTCTAATTTTACCTCGTTGCACCGAACGGTCATCATCATTACACAATTCCTTGTGGAGTTGCCACAGATAAGGTGGTTGTTCCTGAAATTTTATAGCTGTCCCTTTATGGGGGACACATAATATAGTGCTGAACTGTTTGAGAGAAAACTTGCAAGGCTTATTGTAAAGCTTAAATTCAATAGATGGATTGAAAGAAAGAGTTGTTAAATTTAAAGCTTTGAACAAATATTCTTGTGAGGTTCTCAAATTGTGGCTGCTCATTGTCCACAAAATCTCCCAACCCTGCATTAGAGATTAGCTTATAGAAATCATCATAGATACCTGCAGCTCTAAGAAAATCATTGCAAGGATAAATTGTTGGGTGAACTTTATCTTCTTGTTCAAGGAAGTTGGGTGTCATCAAATCTTCGTTATAGGACTGCCTAAATTGAGGATCAGTGCCCGAAGATCTTGTCACCCTAGAGGAGGTTGAGTGTCTCCTCTCAAACACCTCTCCATAAGCATGCTTATCCATTCTTCTCATTCTGATTTTTTTAAACAAACCTCATAAAACTTGATTTTAGAGCGCAAAATTCATGGGTAACACTGTAGGAACTATAAGAGAGCTAAACCATGCATCAAAACTAATTAACAAGCTCATACACAAGCATGCAAGCTCACTAAACAAGTCACCTACAGCAGCAAAATACTCAAGATATACTAAACCATTCAAAATTTTGATTGGATAATCGGAGGAGTCACATACCGGAGAGCAAATGATCCAAATCTCAGCAGAAAAGATGGGCTGAGCAAGTAGATCGAAAATCTCGAGCAAGAATAGCAAGAACACAAGTTTGGGCAATGGTGGGGTGAAATGTCGGGAGAGAGAAAGGATGGGGAGGAAACTCACCATGTGGGGGGCCTGGTGGGCCCCAGGCGCCACCCAGGTGCGGCCAAGGCTGGGTCGCGCCCAGGGGTCGTCTTCCCACATGGTGGGTCCCCCTGGGCAGCCTCTGGTGCTGCAGGGCCCCATTTTATGCATAAAATTTTACAGAATTTTTTCAGAATTTTTTGACAACTTTGATTTTTATACATTTTCAGAATTATAATTGAAACCTCAAAAAAATGAATTTTTAAAAGATGCAAAACTAACCGAATACTAAAATCACAGAAGTGCAAGAACAATCATAAAAAAAGTAACATGGAAATCATTGTTTCATGTATATAAAATAAATTTGAGAGCAAGGTTGATCAAGTCTTACTTCAAGCTTATTTTATATAACACAATTTTTTTGAATTCCACCAAACAATTATGTTACCTCAAACTTGATGGCTATTGTTGATATTCCTTGTGATGATCATATATGGGACAATCAATTTCTCCAATCTTGATGGTTTTAACATTTGAAATGGAATTTAAACCATAAACCTTGGCAACCTTCTTTGGAAAATAAACCACGTGCTCTTTACCATTAACATTAAAAGTAACCTTCCCTTTATTGCAGCCAATAACAACCCCTACAGTATTTAAGAAAGGTCTCCCAAGAATGATAGACATATTGTCATCTTCAGGCATATCAAGCACAACAAAATCAGTTAAGATAAGACAATTATTAGTCATTTGAACGGGAACATCCTCACAAATGCCAATAGGGATAGCAGTTGATTTATCAGCCATTTGTAAAGAAATATCAGTGGGTATTAATTTTTCCAAGTAGAGTCTCTTATAAAGAGAGAAGGGCATAACACTTACTCCTGCACCAAGATCACATAAAGCAGTTCTAACATAATTATTCTTAATTGAGCAAGGAATAGTTGGGATACCTGGGTCTCCAAGCTTCTTTGGAATTTTGCCATTAAAAGAATAATTAGCAAGCATAGTGGAAATTTCCTCATTAGGAATTTTCCTTTTGTTAGAAACAATATCTTTCATGTATTTGGAATAAGGAGGCAGTTTAATAGCATCAGTCAAAGGAATTTGCAAAAATAGAGGTTTCACCCACTCACAAAATTTGTTATAGTGTTCCTCCTCTTTTGATTTATACTTCTTATTAGGGAAAGTCATAGGTTTTTGTACCCATGGTTCTCTTTCACTACCAAGCTTTCTAGCAAGAAGTTCTTCCTTATTATACTTCCTGTGTTTAGAAGTTTTTCAGGTTCCTCATCACTTTCTTCTTTATTAGGCTCATTGTCTTTATCAATATCATTAACAGGTTCATTATCATCTTCAGTTTTAGCATCAGAGATAGAAATATTATTAGGATTTTCTAAGACAGGTTCTTTATCAATTTCTAACACATTAGTCTCTCCTATTTCTTTATGCCTTTTCTTTTTCGTTTTCTTTTTAGGAGGTATAGCAATGTCATTTTCAGCTAATTGAGATTCTTGTTCAACTCTCTTAGGATGTCCCTCAGGATATAAAGGATCCTGAGTAGCAGTACCACCTCTAGTTATTACTCCACAAGTTGGTTTATCATCCTTTTTAAAGGTTTCAGCAAGCAAATCTTTTTGTACTTTAGTAATTTGTTCAAGTTGAGTTTGAACCATGACAAAATGCTTGGTAAGTCCTTTAACATCATTAGCAGTTCTTTCTAAAACATCATGCAAATTTTTAGTGATATAAAATTTTTCTTGCAGTTGATTTTGAACTTTCGTATTGAAATTATTTTGTTTCACAATAAAGTTATCAAATTCATCTAAGCATTGATCAGGAGGCTTTTGGTGAGGAATGTCTCCCCTACCGAAATTCTGAAGAGAATGTACCTCTACCATTGGAGGATGAGTGATAGGCTCACATAATGCTTCAATAGGTGGTAGATTTTTAACTTCTTTAGCTTTAATACTTTTTTCCTTAAGAGATTTCTTCGCTTCCTGCATAGTTTCAGAGTTAAGCACATGAATGCCCCTCTTCTTCGATGTCTGAGTTGGCACTGGTGGGGGTGTTGGTGGCGGCTCAGGTGTAGACCAATCATCATGATTTTGGCTTATTTTAGCCAATAATTCTTCAGCTTCATTCGGAGTCCTTTTCCTGAAAACACAACTAGCACAACTATCCAGATATGTTCTAGATTCATCTATTAGTCCATTATAAAAGATATCCATGAGCTCATTTTTAGGTATCATGTGTCCAGGCCGGCCCTGACTAAGGCACAAAACATCCCCCAAGCTTCGGGTAGTACTCTTTCTCAATTTGTTTAAAATTAAAAATTCTTTGCAAAGCAGCGTGTTGCACATGAGCAGGATAATATTTTTCAAAGAATATTTTAACTAATTCATCAAAGCTTTTGATGGATCCACTAGCTAAATTGTCAAACCAACTTTTAGCTTCATTTTTCAATGAAAAGGGAAAAAGCTTTGTTATGTAATAACCTTGTTTCTTCTTGTCGTTAGAAAACAACCTACTCAAAGTAGTGAGTTTTCTCATGTGTTCATAGCATTATCATTTTTTTCCATAAAAGGGTTCATTTTAAAGAATAATATGAGTGACAGATCAACAAAAAAATCATAATCCTTTTCCTTAATGCTAATAGGAGACTAGGCAAACTCAGGATCATGAGCAGTTTTATAATTCATAGACTTTTTTTCAAGAAGTTTCTTCCGTATCTTAGGATCGGAAGTGTCAATATCCATGCTTGCTCTAATAAATTCATCATCAATTTCAACATAAGCATCATCAGGATAACTACTACCATAATTCCCTCTCTCAGGAGAGACAGTAGGTGTAATGACATTTTCATTAGGAATTTCACCAGATTCAATTTCTTTAGATTTAGCTACCATAGAATCCAAAAAGGACCTAGAGAGCTAGACTCAACTAGTAAAGTAGAAGTATCATCAAATTCATCAGACACATTATCAGAACTAGCAGAAGCAACATGTGAAGTGTGTGGTGGTGGTGGTGTAACAAGTTGAATTAAAACACAAGGTGAATCAAGAGTAGACTTAGTACAGAGATCCGTACCTCGCCTTGTCCTGGAAGGCATGATAGTGGGTTTAGGGTCTTGGTTTTTCTTCATGATAAATAATAAATTGCAGAAGACGGAATAACTCCCTGATGAACTTATAAATAGAGCTATGCTCCCCGGCAATGGCGCCAGAAAATAGTCTTGATGACCCACAAGTATAGGGGATCGCAACAGTCTTCGAGGGAAGTAAAACCCAAATTTATTTATTCGACACAAGGGGAGCCAAAGAATATTGGAAAACGCTTCCTATAGGCCGACCTACGCGACGAACTCGTAGGTCGCCTCGAGCGAACTGCACTCGCGCGCCTCCGATCGTGCGGATCGCTAGCACCGCACAACAACATGGCGGCCCAACTACGCGCTGCGAGCCCAGTAGCATATTTTTGTACTTCTCTGTCTTAAATTTAACGTGTGAAAAGAGCCCACCAGCTCAGCTTGGCTAGCTAGCACACCTTACGAAGTTTTCTTTCGGATTTTTTGGATATTGCATACGTCCGTTAAATTTTGTAACAAAACTCGCACAAGGTTGTTGTGAAAGCACACGAATAATTTTTGCAACTTTTTTTTACGGTTGTTGCAAGTTTTTGTTCCCGAGATTTTTTCGATGTTGTGTACGTTCTAGGCGCTACACTTATTTTTTATTGTCACCGTTTCTGAATTTTGTTGATATAGCGGATGATTTTTGTTGCAAAATATATCTTTAGCAAAAAATGTTGCTTAACCAATATTTTTATTGCCGCAAACAGATTTTTTTTGTTGTAATCGTTTGGGATTTTTGTTTAAATTGTTGGTGATTTTTGTTGCAATTCGATCTGCAGCCAAAAAATGTTGTTTAACCAGTTTCAGTTGGAATTGTTGTAATCCTCAGTGCTTTTTGTTGCAATCGTACGTAATTTTTGTTGTAAATCAATCTGCAACAAAATAATTATTGTGTAACCATTTTTTTTGTAACATTACATTTAAAAAATATTGTGACAATTTGTTGCAATACAATATTTTTTATACACGTGGCTAGAAATTTTGTTGCAATACTCGATAGTTTTTGTTGTAATAGTCAGGTTAAATCACCGCGATGGCATTTCTGCAGTAAATATCACAAAAGTGCGGGGTAACGTGATATACCCCTTCGTTTAAGTGATCTGTTCTGTACTGCGGGTTTGTTTTCTAAAAACATGAGGGTGTTAAATGCAAAAACATGTTGTATTGATTTCTAGGCATACGATGGTGATCCAACGGCTCTGGAGGGGACCTAACTTTGCCCTGTTTTAGGGGGACCTACGCCTAGCGCTGCCCAAGAATATTTATAAGCCTTAGCAGCAGATTTGTCAGATCAGCTACACCTGGAAAGTAACTCACTTGGTGCAATTTATCAGTAGCAACAGTAGTATAACAGCAGCAGTAATAAAGTAATATCAGTAATAATATAAAAACAGCAATAGTAGCAATTATAGTGACAGCAGGATTAAAAACACCGTAGGCATAGGGATGTAAATACGGGCGTTGCATGGATGAGATAATTCATGAAATAATTACTAAAGGCAACATGCAGATAAACAAATAAATAGTATCGAGGTGCTAATAAACATAGGCATGTATTTCGTAGGTAGTCGTTTGTGCTTGCAATAAGATACTTGCACGACATCTTTTGTCCAACCATCCCGTGTCAGCGGGGCCTTTATGATGAACCGAAAGGTAATTAAGGTACACCTTTTTACAAAGTACCGGAGCAAAGCATTAACATTCAATGAATACATGTAACCCTCAAGTCAAAACCATCCCTTCCGGTTGTCCCAAAAGCTGTCACTTTGGGGCCTGGGGTACCAGACAATAACAGGCGCAAACAACTTGTAGATATGATCCAAAACAACATTTATCATAATATGTTCAGATCTGAAAACATGGCACTCAGGCCCTAAGTGTCAAGCATTAAGCACACCAAGTTGCAACAATGATAAAAAAACATTCTCACAGATACTAGGCATCATGCCATAATAATCTGACATCTTATTACATGAACAATCTCATCCAATCCCTAATATCCCCTCAGCCTACTGTGGGGAATTACTCACACATGGATGGGGGAAACATGGATGGTCGATGGAGAGGCGGTGGTGATGGCAATGGCGACGATCTCCCCTTCAATCCCCGTCCTAGCAGGGTGTCGGAACAGGAACTTATGGTCCCCGAATTAGGTTTCGAGGCGGCAGCGGTGCTCTGTATCTTTTCTTGAAAAATGAGTGGGGGTTCTGGCATTTTTAGATCGAAGGAAGTAAATAGAAGAAAGGAGCGTCGTCGACCGAGTCTCCAGGTGGCTAGGTGGGCCCCAGGCGCGGCACAGCCTGGGCCGCGGCCAGGTGCCGCCTGGGAGCTGTGGGCACCCCTCGCAGCTCCCCTTCTTGCTCCGTGGGTCTTCTGCCAAAATAGATTTTCTGGATTTTTTCCAGATTTTTCCGAGAACTTTGATTTCTGCACAAAAATAAGACACCAAGGCAATTCTGCTGAAAACGTCGTTAGTCCGCGTTAGTTCCATTCAAATCATGCAAATTAGAGGAGAAACAACAGCAAAAAGTGTTTGGAAAAGTAGATACGTTTTGGACGTATCAAGCTGCTTGTCAACATCCTTTGCAGATGAACCAGAAACTTCAATACATGTCTTTGAGAACACAAGCTGACATCATGAAGACCACAAAAAATAGAATGACCAGATTACTCTAATCCATTTTGTTGCCTAATGTGTTAACCATGAAAATTTCACGGCGATTCCTGTAGTGAAAACTGCAATACCAATAAACCATGTTAGCACTTGCACATACATCAAAAGATCTATAACTAAAGCACTGGAATTGGAACCTGTACCTTAGATACGAAATAGAGGTCGGTAATGATCATACTCGACATGTAAAATAGATAATTGGGTATGAACCTTGCTGCCCATGGGCATTCACCGGAAGCACAACACGTAAGCCTTGGAAAATGGAAATACATAACAACGAGGAATACCAAAATATCAGCATGCAAATTGGTCGCATCTGGAAGATTATAGCGGTACAAGGCCCCCCACAGGGCAGGAATTACCGGTTCTATTATCAAGAGACAGAACAATGGGAGAACAAAAACTTCAAGCACCATTGACACTGTTGTTGGTTGTGGGGATAAACGTGTTCCAGATGATATTCCCACTCTATGACACAAGTTTGCCATGAGCCAAGTCATCGCAAAACAATATGACAACAAGAGATTAACACTCAATAGACTTACCAAATATTGGTTGCAAATGAACAGACAAATACCAGAACACAAAGCAATGCAGCATAACCGCTCTAATAAAGTTCATTCAGGCATATGAAACTGTACTCGACAACAAAGGAGAATGCAATTCCTTGATCCTAGTTCGCTTACACAGACATACATTAAAGAGTTCAGATGAAAGATATGGCACAAATTCCCCAAAAGCGATCAAGGGACCAAACAACTTTTGTGCACCACACCTGAGCAAAGTAAGGTATTATGCATCACAACTTCACAATCTAATTAATGGATATAGAAACTACAAGTATAGCACTGTAATTGAAGTCTGTACATGTGATTTAAAATAGAGGTTGGGGTCTAGAGTGCAAAATGATATGCCTAGGTCAAAGCTAAACTGGCTATGAAACTTGCTGCCCACAGAAATTCTATGGTATCACTAGAAGCACAATACCAAAATCATGTAAATACATAATAATGAGGAAGACCACAAACAATGAAGAGGTCCTTCTAGCCATCTAACTCACTCAAGATGATGAGCTCTGGCACATCAAGCATCACAAGAAAATCTCCAAATTGCTGTAGTGCATCAATTCTAGCTGATTCTAGTGAAGGCTACTTTTTCAATACTTCCCTAGCTAAAATGGTTTATATACGATTGTCCGGGAACTCGGCTTACGATGATTTTTTCCATGATGTGCAGGGATTCCATGCACATGTCTTTGTATCTAGCCTAAAAAAGTCCATTGATGAGAACAGTACACACAATATCATTAGGATCAAAAGTCCTCGATAGCATGTCTTCAAAAAAAATTTAGAGGAAAGGGGGCACCCCGATTTCATTAATGATACCAAATTCTACAAGTTTTATCCTCCACAACACACACCAGCCAACTAGAATTATTACAGACCATGAGAAAAAGGAGCAACTTTCCTCCAGGTAACCTAACTCTTGACATCGCTCCATCTTCTTTCTATTTTCCTCTTTTTTCGAGCGACTCTTTTTCTACATCGCAGCCTCGAAATCCATGCGCACCAGCTTCTTCTTGCGTCGAATATCTCTCTCGCCACCCTCTCTAGTAGCTTAGCGAGATAGATGAGCTTGTCCTTTACGCCCTGCTTCACCTGCAATAAAGGCCACCACTGAGGGTCTGTTTGCTTGGGCTGCAGCTTTTGAGAAGCAGCTGTAGCTGGTGAGCTGTGAAAAAGCAGCTGTTGGAAGCAGAATTTTGATGTTTGGTAGGAACGCTTTTTACGACTGCTATTGTTAGTTTTAGAAGTGAAATGTCTGGAATACCCCTGAATGATGAAGATGTTGCATAAATGCTAATTTAAAATGAATTAGCTATTTCTGACGGTTTTATTACATAATTAACATGTTTAAGAACTTAATTGCCTCAATTTGCAGGTTTTTGATAAAATAATTTTAAACACGACTTTGTATCAAAATAATTTAGGAGTGTTTAGTTAGAATTTGCAGCAATTCAATTCCCAAAATAGAGATTTCAGCAGTTCACATAAACATAAACATTTTCCATACAATTTTGAGCAACTCAATTCAGATAAACATAAACAAATGTCCATACAATTTTAACAATTCATTGAATTCCCAAAATACATATTTTAGCAATTCACATAAACATAAATACATATTTCAGCAATTCAATTCAAGTCATGCTCCACTACAGACACAAATATGCAAAGACACAAAGATTCAAGTCATGCTACACTGCACTAACAAAGAAGCAAAAATTACGCCGACACTCCACTGAAGACACAAAGATGTAAAATTTCATCAACTCAATTCAGTTCAGGTGGCCGGTGGCGAATCTCAGGTGGATGTCGACGAACAGTCGCAGAAGGTCGCGGGGACGGCTGCGGACGAGGTAGGGCGACGTAGTTGGAAGTGCTCTCGTCAGTTGTCGGAGACGGGAGCGAGCTCGATTTGTGCTGTGCTGGTCAAATCGGGGACGGAGGCAGCGGGGAACGGAGCAGGGGAGGCGGCGGGGAATGAAGCAGGGGAGGAGAACGGCGGCGGCGGCCGCGGGGAATGGAGCACGGGAAGAGAACAACATCGAGGAACGGAGCAGGGGAGGAGGACGGCAGCGGGGGCGGGTAACGGAGCAGGGAGGCAACGGGAAATGACGGTGGCGAGGAACGGAGCAGGGGAGGGGAACGGCGGCGGCGGCCGCGGGGAATGGAGCAGGGGAGGAGAACGGCGGCGGGGAACGGTGGCGGTGGCGGCGAACCATAACTCTAGCCCTGGCAGACACAGACAAGGAGAAGGGGAAATGAAACAGGGGCGGTCGGGTCGACTCGTTTGCACAAGTCCTTTCGTGTATATATGGACTAGCAATTGCTTTGTAGATAGGCTGAAGTAGAGAGGGTTAATTTCGTCCAGCACAACTCGGGAAGCAGGCAAAAACTCGGAAAGCACCTCTCGAGCTGCTTTCCTACCACCGCGCTTCTCTATTTTTGGGTGTTTGTTTGGCCTCTTTTGTGGTCCAAAAGCAGAAGCCCAAACAAACAGAGACTAAATCTAGTAGCACACTTGAAAACAACCACAAATGGTTCATCCGACCATACGCCTTGAAAACATGCAGAATTTCTTCCTTTCCTTATGCCCCAGAGTACATCAGCAACAACTACAGTCAGCAAATTCCTTTTCTTTTTAAAATGCCCTTTGAGCCAACAGGATACCACTTCCTCTACCGAAGAGAATTGTCAGTTAATCCCTAAGGTACAACTAACCACATTCCAAATGTACCTCACCAATGGACACTAATATAAGGTGTGAAATAGTTACATTTTTACCACAAAACAAACAAGTAGCCTCACAATCACCTCTCCTATGCAAAAGAACGTCTCTTGTTAAGATGCTTTTTTTCAGCATCAACCAGATGAACGTTTTTACTTTAAGTGGGATCTTAATTTTCCAAAGGAATATATATGGAACCAACCTATGTATTTGCATGTCAAGGTAGAAGGATTTTACTGAGAAGATGCGAGAGTCTTCAAAAAATAAATTGGGCTTGTTTCCTTCTTTGAAATTGGAATAAACTACATATCAGTGCTTTATAACCAACCGGATGGAGTTCACGACATTGAGAAGATATATGTTTGTATACGCCCATAGCCAGGTCAACTTTCAGTGCTCTCAGTAGTGAAATAGTACAGATTATCAGCCTCAAACCATCTGCCACTTCTGCTTAACCCAGATAACAACGTATCATACAACTGTTGAGATAGCCCAACATCCAGTTCTGCTAACTTCGAAAATAATACTGTAATGGTTTTAATGACTTGGTCACCAGAACTACAGTTTGTGACTGCATCAGGCTGTTGTGAAGTGTGTTAAGTATATTATACCACCACTTTCTATCAGATCGGTCTTTTGGGATAGTTGGTTGGTAGAGGTATCTAACATGGTATCAGAGCCTAAGGTCTCAGGTTCGAGTCCTACCCCCGGCGTTTTTCTCCCAATTATTTCTCCGCTCGAAAGAGGGCTGGAGGGGAGCTTTTAGCCACCGATGTTCCGGTGTGCTCTTCTTCTATTCACGTGTTGACTTTCTCTTCTCCCGTCACACGTGAGAGGGGGTGTTGTGAAGTGTGTTAAGTATATTATACCACCACTTCCTATCAGATCGGTCTTTTGAGATAGTTGGTTGGTAGAGGTATCTAACACAGGCAAGGCCACAAGTTTCTGGTCCATCATCAGGTATTTATTTGCAAGCCTTTAATCAAAACATCGTATGTCCACAAGGTTGGTTGGCATCCAACATTTATCATTTTACCCAAAAGATCAAAGGCGCAGTCAACTTTGCCGGACATTATATAAACTTCAATTATCTTGACATAAGCAACTTCATCTGGAGTATGCCCTTGCCTCAGTAAATCTGAAAACATTTCCTCAGCTTCCTCTCCCTTGCCTTCTTGACCCAGAGTTTGGATAAGAGAACTGTAAGTATGCAAATTAGGTAGACAGTTATGTTGAATCATCCCGTGGAGCATTTCAAGGGCCAAAGATGTGGCAGAATTTTTACACAACCCATCAATCATAGTACTGTAAGTGACTACATTTGGAGATATATTTTCTTCAAGCATCACTTCACATAGTTTCTTCGTAGCAAAAATTTTATTCTCCATAGTTAGAGCATGGATTAAAATGTTGTAAGTCTGAATATTTGGTCTGCAACCACTTGCCTTCATGTGTTCCAACATTTTTGCTGCACAGTCCAGTTTCTCGTCCTTACAGTAGCCGCTTATGAGTGTAGTGTAGGTAACCACATTTGAGCGTAACCCATGATCCACCATTTCATTGAACAACCGAGAAGCCGATTCCATTTTGATTATCTTGCAAAAACCACGGACCAGTTCAGTATACTACCACTCATCAAGTTCACACCCGTTACCCTCCATAAGCTCTAGAACCCTAAGAGCAGCACTGGTATTCCCTGAGTTAGAGTACCCTTTGATGATGATGGTGTTGTATGTAACAAGTGTAGCTCTAGGCCTTCCCTTCAACAGATTAAAGAGAATTGACATTGCCTTGTCGACATCACCAATTGTGCAGTAGCCCTTGATCATTTCATTGTATGCCCTGGTGTCCGAACATTTACCAGAGCATTATATGTCACTGTATGAGGGAGCACACCATCTCTTGCCATCCTATGGAACAGTCCAATGGCCAGCCTTGGCACATGCTGCCCAGTTATAAGCAACGCGTATGTATACACGTTTGGCTCGCAGCCATCTTTACCCGTTCGAACGAAAACCTCAAATGATGAATCCAAGTCACTGTTCTTATAATACCCGAGAACCATGGATGCGTAGGTGAATGCGTTGGGCTTCATCCCGGACCCAGACATTTTATCCTTGACCGACAGTGCATCCCTAACATTGCCATCCTTGCACAATGCGTTAATCACGGTGTTTTAGATAAGCAAATTCGGCTTCAAACCTTCTCTGAGAAGGCGGTGGTACCTATCCATAAGGGTGGCCTTCTCTGCATGGGCGTGAGAGCGGCGAGCACGGTCCTGCCCTGCCTCCGCGAAGGGATTTCCAGCGGACGGAGGGAGCTCCACGAAGAAGAACAAAGGTCGAGGAGAGAGAGATGGGCCGTAGTGGCCTGCCGGTTCTGTTTTGGCTGCTGAGGTTACATCTAAGGCCCAGACTGTGAGCATGGCCTGGCCCGTCGCGGCTTGATCTAACGACACTTGGGGGCGCCACCACGGCAGGCCGGCAGCCTATTTTTTGGAGGGGAAAACAAAAAAAAGGGCAGCTTAGGGACGGGGGCGCAGTCCGCCATTCCGAGACATTGCGGCCAATGCTTCCCACGGTGTGGCGTCGGAAAGATGGACGGCGGCGAACCCCGAGCAAAACCGGTGAGCCTGCGTGCCTTTCTGCTTCCCTGTCGTAGTGAAGCGAGGATAGCTAAGCAGTACTGTAGTACGCTTCTAACAGACTCATGCATGGCAACACAGTAAACTATACCATGCACACCATGTGTTTGATTTAATACCCCAAAGATCAAATGCACAAGCAAGTAACTCATGTTATGGGAAATCCTCAATAATATCCATATTGCTCACAATCAAATGCACTGTATCACTGAGCCAAACTGCACACTTTTTTTATAACATTATATATAACTACAAAAGCAGTAAAATAAAGCTGCAAAGTACAAGACACTAACACACATGGTACAGATCCATAAACTGAAAAAACCCGAAGATGGATGGTGATATAAACCCTCGACTAATAACCAAATCTTGCTTGTTAACACATACACCACGAGCACACACACTGATGACTGATAGATGTCCCACTAGGCCACCACCATGTTCTCCTTTTTCTCAAACCACGCCTTGCAAACCTGATAAGATCCAACTCCACGCACCTCCATTATTTACCTTTTGCACAAACCACGCCGTTTACTCCCGTGCTCCTTGCTCTTTAAAATCACACCAACATCTCTTTCTTCTTCAGACGTTCTCGGCCGTTGGAGCAAATTTCTTAACCGCCTCGCCGACTGACAGGAATATCTTGTCGTCGCCGATGAGCTCGGTGAATTTTGAGGACCGGAGCTTCTGGATCACTGCTGGCCCAGGATTGGCGAGGATAAGCTGTAAGTGGCACACGTGGATTTTGTTCTTAGTCTAGTGTATCATCCATCAACATTCTTGTGGTAGCAGCTAGTACCTGTATAATTCAAATACCAGTTTTTATTTTTACCTGAATTTTGCGCTTTTCCAGCGCTTTTAACAAATCCTCCAACGCGTGGATTCCACTTGTGTCAATATCAGTTACCGCTGTTGAACAGTTAGGTCAGTGCAAATGAATAAATAAATGATTGATATTCTGAACATATAGTGAAGACATTGTATTCTTACGAGATAGCTCAACAATCAGAAACTCTGTTTTGGACAACTTTTGTTCCTCCTGTTGTTCCTCCTCATCCCTCAGCCATCTCAGTATTCTGAAATAGTATATCAAGTGAAGCATCGTTATTTTTGCTATCTATGATAGCAAAGGAATCATTGTTCTGTGTAATCCCTATACTAGTAATCACACCAGTCACTATTTAAGTACATGTGTGTTGAATATCAGAAGTTTACCTCTCTTTAACATAATTGGAGTTTGTGAAGTAAATGGCTGAGTCCACTCTTACAATCAAAACCCCGGGGACCTTGATAGCTTCTTGGTATTGTTCAACATTCCTATATATCGTTGTTCTTGGAAGGTTACCAAGTAAAGCTGTTCTCGGTCGTGTTACTTGAAGAAGAATTTTGGCAAGAGATATTGCAACCTATTCCATACAAGTTCAACAATCATCAACCAATGTCAATTGAAGGATTCAATTGTAAATAACAAGAAACAAGTTGTGATAATCCGCACCGCAATGAGCAAGCCATACTCCACTGATGCAAATACAACCCCGAAGAATGCTCCTAGGCACGCGAGAAAGTCCATTTTATCAACCTTCCAGATAAGGTAGGCCGACTCAAAGTCAATAAGGCCAAGCACCGCATTTATGATGATGGAAGCTAATATGGCATTGGGTGTGTATTTGAACAACGGAGTAATCAACAATAGTGTGAGCATTACTACAATTGCCATAACGACATTGGACATTGCTGTTTTGCAGCCAGCCATGTAATTCACTGCTGATCGTGAGAAAGAACCTGCAACAAACAACTTTTGTCAGTACTCAGTAGAATGGTATATTTAAATGGGCAAAGGTTGATTTTTGCAATGGCCTTAGCAGTTACCTGTGGCCACGTAGCATGAGGTAAATGAACCTACAATGTTCATGGTTCCTAGAGCCACCATTTCTTTGTTACCATCTATTTGGTAGTCCCTCATGGCAGCAAATGTTCTTCCAATTGCAATTGCTTCCTGATAAAATTTCCCATCATTTTTAGCACATTGTTGGATATCCTTCAATTTCTTTCCATGCTACAAATTTGGAACTCAAAATAGGTAGTAGTGAAGTTTTTGTTACCGTCAAGGCGACCATTCCAGCTACTACCCCAATTCTGAATCCTGTCATCAAGTATGGACCACTGAAATATATGAGATGAAATGAATGTGGATTGATGCCTTTTTCTATGTGCCTGACCTGAAATTTATCAATGATAGATCCACATTGTTATCCTCAAATAAGTCGTTACCACAGACTCTGATGGAAAAAGTTGCGAGTAGTCAAGCATGGCTTACGATCGCGACGCCCTGCTTGTCTGCACGAGTGAGGTACACACATAAGGTGGATATGACCACCGAAGTGAGTGGCGCGATTGCAGAAACCCAGAAGAGCCTTTTATTCTTCTTGGCCTGAATTATCCCAATGAAATGGCATGATCATCACAAATAGTCGAGAACTAAGATGGAATTATGAACATCTAGTATTTTATCTTACAATGTACTTGGTTGCTAGAAGAAATGCCAAGAACGATGATGCGATCAATATCGTTTGCCAGTTCCACTGAATCAACAAAGCAGGAGTGAGTTCTCTTAGAAATTGGTTTTCATCGGAAAAGTATGAAAACAAATGTAAGGTGCGATTTTTCTTACGCCATGGTGAACATTCCCCCAGATTGATTTCATGACTGATATGATATCAGACTTCTTGGTGAACACCGCGATGCCAAGGAAGCCCTTGAGCTGCTGAAGAGCAATGGTGACGGCGGCACCCGCCATGAAACCGATGATGGCGGCATGAGACAAAAACTCTATTATAAACCCTAGCCTGCAGCAAACTCCGGTCATAAACAGCAAACTCCAGGGGATCGGACCAAGTATCTGATTGGTTAACAGTCACAAGGGGATCGGACTACACTTACCTAAAGAATCCAAGCACTGCCTGAGTGACCCCCGCGAAGAATGTCGCGGTGAAGGCCAGTCGGGTGTACTCTACCGGATTCTTGACCGGATCGATCTCTTGTTGGAGGAGAGTGCCGAGCAACAGCGACACGACCGCTACTGGACCGATGGCTATGTCCCTCGAACTGCCCATCAGGGCGTATATCAAAGGCGGGACGAAGCTACTGTCTGCAGAAGTTTCTAACCATCAGCTGTACCCACTCGAGCAAAATTCTCATCACAACAAGAACGAAGAGATACTTGTGTGCACTTACACAGTCCATATTGTGGTTCCAAGCCAGCAAGCTTGGCATAACCGATGTCCTGGTGTGTAGACGTGCCAAAAGTCAGAACTGACAGATCAATTGAGACGACTGGATGGATCGATCGTTGTTTGCATCGATCATGAGCTAGCAGGTGTGTACGTACCTGAGGTATGCAGAGGCTGGCGATGGTCATCCCGGCGATGAGGTCGCCCTTGAACTTGCCCAAGGTGTAGTGCCTGCCCCAGTCCAGCATCGGGAAGATATGCTGCAGGCCGAGCCATAGCTTCTTGAACTTTGTCTGGTCCTTGTACTCTCGCAGCGGGTCGTCGGCAAAGAACGTCTCCTTCACCCCTTCGGAGAACTCCGCGAAGGCGCCTTTCTTGGGAGGGAACCCGACCTTGTATCCGTGGTGGGTGTTGTCCGCGTGGCGGCGAGACCCCGTCCGGCTGGAGATGCCATCACCGGCCAAATCTTCGCCGCCATCAGACACGGTGCGCGGCATTGTCACCGATGTTGCGTGCACCACGCGCCTAGGTGCAGAAGGACTCTTGTATCTGTAAAGGAAGCAGTGATAACATCGATCAAGCTCTACTCGAAAGATCCACAAATTATCATGAAGCAGCTAGCAACCACAAACGCATGAATATGCATGACAAGCTACATGAATGGTGCAACCAAGCTTTGAGCTGAATGAAATACTTTGCAGTAAGAAAACAAAGACCTGAAATGTTTTATTTCAGCGCCAGATGAATTTGAAACCTATGCAAGAACAGGAACAAGCAAGGAAGAACCATCCACCAATAATTGATCGGTGGCTTTCTAATGTAAACTGTATTTGATCATGGCATCATGCATAGCTGATAAGCATCAAGAATGGAGAAAGCAAGGCAAACCTACACGATGATGCACTTAGCCCAGGAAGACAAAGGCCTGCAAGCTTCTTCGTTGGTTATCTAAGAAGCTACAGAATGTTCATTATATATAGATGGGAGGAGCTCCTGCTACCATGAAGGTCAACCCTTGAATTTTAAAAAGGCCAAGAGCTAGGTTAAGCTGCAAAGCACGGATCTGCGTCGAAAACTGCACCACATTCAGCAGAGCACAGGAAATACCTACACAATGAATAGGCTATCTCCCCCACAGGACACAGCTCATCACTTGCCGAACTTGTAAATCATTTTGCGTACACAACCGTAGTTGAAATAATATGCGAGTGATAGGTGATAGAAGGAAGAATCATACTGTTTCTCAGCTCTCTCTCCTTGGCTGAATGTGATTGAAGAAAACACATATGGGCCAGAGTGGACTTTGAGCAAATTGGATGCAAGTACAAATAAGTACTCCACATGGGCAATATATTTCGGCCTACATCAAGTTGTTTTTAGAGGAAAATCTACACCAAGTTGGTTTTGGACGAAAATCTACATCAAGTTGTAGTTTGAAATGTTGGCAGTTTTCTATCACAAACTGCTGTCCACAGGCCTTGGGTTAATTGGCAATCGAACTCTGGAGCAAAACTTCTGGAATTTTGACTCGGAAAAGCTTTGGCCACCGCAAGAAGCCAGTTTTGTGAAACGCTGGGGCTCTGGGCAATATCAGTTGCTATCGACATCACCTGCCCTGCTATACGTTTTCCGTGCTTGTCTCTGCAGTCATGTACTCATCTTTGGCACTGCCGTACCAAGTGGCCAACTGATCAAGGGTCATCCAGGGAACAGATACAAAGTTTCTTAACCGTAGTTATGGACAGATTCGACTAGGCAGGGCCCAATAATGCAGTTGTTAATTGGAATAGATCATCAGAAGATGATCTCCGGCAGAACTACAGGTTCAGACTGCATATCGACAGTTAGTCGCCGCAACATCAGATAAACCAGTTTACTACTAGTAGTTTTTTCTTCTTCTTCTAATTGATTAATAAATAATAGGTGCACTAGGGCTACATCTCTTTTGTTGTTTAGGTGGTTGATTCACGTTTCCACTCTTTCGGGTCTATGAGTTGTAACGTTCTATGAACGATGTATGAATAATAAAATAAAGCAATAAAGGCCGTATGCATCATTTTGATGCAGAGGCTGGGCGTAGTCCCTTTTCGAAAAAAAAAGGTGTTCTGGAAAGAAGGGTCGGACAATTGCATAAACTTGGTCAAACTAAGAACCGATATGGAAAGGAGCTCAATGTGACGGGCTCCTGGTTTAGACCGGGACGTGTGCATATGCGATGAGGCGACATTTTGAAATGCATAACCGATTGATTCCGGCCACTCTCGGTGGCTCTCATCACCTGCAGACGTATGTGCGAACCAACCTTGTCTCGTGTCCTCTCTCTATCTTCCCATGCCAATGACTGAATGTGCTCTACTTTTATATGTACAGGTTCAGGATAGAGTAGAAGCATCTATTCTAAGATGTTCAGTAACTGCTCGCTCTGTGGAGATCGACCGAGTTACACACCGAAAACAGCAGCTCCCTATTCGTTCATGGAAAATACTGGGAAATCAATCCGACGGCACATGCCAGATGCCTCTGAAAAAGGCAGCCGGAAGTGAAAAAAAAATAGGCCAACGTAATACTGGTAGCGATCATCCTATCATACAAACCTAGAAGAGAAAGTTCTTGTTTAACACCATCCGAGAAAGCATCTGGATCGACCATTCAAACCAACAAGGCCGTACTAAGAAGCAATCGCCCCAGAGAACAGATCGAGAAAAGAGAAGGCTAAACTAAACCCTTGATGACTTCATAGTTTTTAAAAAGCTATTCTGCTGGGCTTTTGCCTGCCTGCTAGCTGCGCCAAAAGTGAAGCGGAAGAAGGAGATCGAAAAGAACAAAGGAATTCTTTTTCTTACTGTGATGAGGGTTCCCGTCGAGCACTTCCGTCGAGCTCTCCGGACCTTTTCCTCTCCTTGCTTTTTCTGGGCCCCACGAGTGTTCTGCTACTACTGTACCTTCCGTATTGGATGGTGGGAGTTGATTCGAATAAGGACGCGATTGTGGGTCAGGTGAGGAACGACAGCTCGTTCACTATTTTTAAAACAGGAAGGGGATTAACAAGTGAAGAGAATACGTCAGAGAGAGAAGGTCAAAATGTGTCCCGGTTCAATGAATCTGGTGTTGAAGGCAACAGGTGGATAGAAAAGGGTATCAAACCGACCCAACTGCTAGCCACGTTGACTTTGCTAAGAGTTTTATTAGGATTAGGGTGCATGATAGGTTTAAATTGATTTTGAAGAACCACAACTATTGGGATGAGAAATACTTGCAATTTGGGAGATGGCAGATTTTGATCACGCGCATAAGCCTCATGTTTGTCTTGTCGACAACGTGTTTGTATGTTCTGTTGACGACACACTTGTCTGTTTTGTCGACAATGCATTTGTCTGTTTTGCCAAAAAAACACATTTTCATGTATACGGATAAATAACCCCTTTGTGTCGAAATTTAATTGTTTAAGACATTTCATCAACAATTATCTTCTATATCTAAATAGGAAACCCCCACTACATGATTTCTCTCAACATGCAAGACGTCCACCTAAGCAAGCTTATGCAGCTGCCATTTCACCATCTTTATTTGTACTAATATTTTCAGCAACATTTATACATCCAATTCTCAGCTAGCACATACAGTAGTTGATTTAGATTTTTCTTGAGTGCATGTTTGCCTCCCTTGGTTCCCTGGTAACCGAGTGCACGGTGGATCTCCTCGGTGGACAATCAATATGCCATACCACTTACCACCACTACCGCAATGCAACTCTCCAGTAGGTAATCAATTGATTTTCTCAAACCGCTAGCCACAAATCTCCTGAACTTCCCATTCTTCATTTATGTACGAGCAAAGCTAAAATTGACAGGGCCATATATAATCCCTAAGACCCGTCGCTTGATTGCAACTTTGTGTCATGGCCATCTATGCCACCCGCATCATGCACCCGAGCCATACGAGGACGCAAGCTACACGCCGGGCACGACCCAAACAGGAGGAGCACGGCCGGTCGGTCGAATGGGTGTGCTTCTTCGTTCTCCTCACTCTCACTGTTTACTGGAGACAAAGCACCTGTTCGAGATTGACATGGCAGTTCTAAAGAACAATTTCGTTGATGTGAGCTCTCTGCACTGACATATCTTTCCTCGGACGAAGAAGTACGATGGTTCTATGTTCCTCCCCGTACATGTTACCAATTGTATTGTGCACAATTAATTGTCCAAGGGTTCAGACTTGCAGCAAGTTTTCTGCTACATCAGTGAGCATGGTAGAGGAAGAGGTACCTATTACTCTTGCTCCAATATCTTTTTAAAAGCACGAATTTTTTTCTGCTCGCAAGTCTTCTGTTTGCAATGTCATGCATTTTTTCTCCAGTTGATTGCTATGACATCCGTTCTGGTATTTCACTTAGTATGCATCGATGAACGCAAGCAAGACGGCATACCTCCTATTATTTATCTTTGTACAATCGATTCAGGCTGTCTAGCTTCGGTTGAAGTAGAACCACTTCTGTTCAACTCATAGTGTATTCATGTTTTTTTTTCAGAAGAGGCGTATTCATGTATACATAGCTATATTTGTTATTAAGGTTATTAGCTTAACTTAAAATTGAAATGTATTACTTGAATTTTCATCTATTAACTATATATATTTATCATGTTAATTGCAATAGAACAGAAAAATAACGCTTAGAGCAATCATGAAAATTTTGCGACTTTGCTCTTCACAATTCAATACGATTAGTACACAGTGATTTGCAACTGATAATCAATTAAATCCTTTAATTAGCGATTGAACTCCAAGAATATTGTTTCTCAATCCTACCTTCATAAGAGCAACAAAATAAAATAATCATTCTTAGTAAGATTTTCCGCGGCAACGCGCGGGGCATCATCTAGTTCTATTAACATGTACTTCCTCCGTATCAAAATATAAGATGTTTTGGACTTTTACTTTCCATCTGTATCTAGAACATTGTACTAAAACATGAATCGATTATAAGATTCATTTGAACCTTGCACTAAAACATGTCTAGATACGGATGGAAAGTAAAAGTCCAAAACATATTATATTTTGATACAGAGGGAGTAGGTTGCAAAAAAATACAATGATACGTGAGTGCTCTATCCGTTCTCCAATTGTTTGAAATTATAAATTCTCTATAAAGCTACATGTTGTATATGACCAGGAAAATATTTTGCGAAAAAGACATCAATCAACTAATGAAGACTTTTAGTAGATCCATAAGATAAACTATTAAACCACACCTTAGCATCATCTTTTAATAAAAAAGGAAAGAACTTTACCACATAGTAACGTTGTATCTTCTTGTCATTAGAAAATAAAGAACTAAGTGAAGCAAGCTTATTCATATGTTCAATAGTATCATCACTTTCAGTACCACAAAAAGGATCAGACTCAACATTAGATACAAGTGAAATATCAACGGAGAAATCATAATCATCATCTTTAATGCATATAGGAGAAGTAGCAAATTCAGGATCAGGAACAAACTTATTTTTCATAACAAGCTTTTCAAGTAATTTTCTCATAGCATTAGGATCTTTAGAAGCATCACAATCCATATATTCTCTAATAAACTCATCATCAACCTTTATATAAGCATTATCAGGATAACTACTTTCATAGTTTCCTATCTCAGGAGAAGCAACGGGTGTAACAATATTTTCATTAGAAATTCAGCACATTCTATTTCCTTAGTTTTAGCAATTTGAGCATCAAGAAAAGATACTAACGAACCAGATTCATCAAGCACAGTAGAAGCATCATCAAATTCATCAGTCATAGTATCAGAACCAGCAGAAGCAACACATGAAGTGTGGTGTGACGGTGGTGTAACAAGCTTACTTAAAATAGTAGGTGAATCAAAAGCAACTTTAGAGTTCAGAGCGGTACCTTTCCTTATAGTGGAAGGTAGTATCGAAAACTTGGGATCACGAGTATTCTTCATGATGAATAATAAATTACAGCAAACAATATGACTCCTCGGTGAACTTATAAATAAAGTTATGCTCCCTCGCAACATCGCCAGAAAATAGTCTTGATGACCCACAAGTGTAGAGGATCACAACAGTCTTCGAGAGAAGTGTAACCCAAATTTATTAATTCGACACAAAGGGATCCAAAGAATATTTATAAGCCTTAGAGGTTGAGTTGTCATTTCAACCACACCTGTAGAGAAACTTGCTTGACACAATTTATCAGTAGTAATGGTGATATGATGGCATTAGTGAAGTAGTAACAGCAGCAGAAAAATCACAGTAGCAATGGTGACAATGAAAGCAACAGTTGTAAACAGCAGGATTAAAAGACCGTAGGCAGAAGGACGGGTAAACGGGCGTTGCATGAATAAGATAGCTCATGTAATAATCATAACATGGCGCAATGCAAACATATAATAATAAAGCATCCAAGTATCAATCAATCATTGGCATGCATTCCTAATTTAGCCATACGTGTTTGCAATAAGAACTTGCACAACATATTTTGTCCAGCCATCCCGTTTCATCCGGGCCAATCATGGAGTTAATGGAAATTAAGCTGCTCATTTTAATAGAGCACCGGAACAAAGCATTAACACACGGTAAATACATGTAATCCTCAAGCTACAACCCATTCCCTTTGATATCCCAATCTGTCACTTCGGGGTCACCGGTTCCGTACAATAATAGGTGAATACAACTAGTAGATTGAACCCAAAACATCAATTATATTCATGAAACCATAACAGATTCAGATCTGAAATCATGGCACTCTGGCCCTAAGTGACAAGCAATGAACACAACTAGTTGCAACAACGATGATTAACACAAATAGAGGATACTAGGCATTATTCTCTAACAATTCGACAATTTATTACATGAGCAATCTCATCCAATCCCTACCAGCCCCTTGCCTATAGCAGGGAAATACTCACACATGAATGGGGGAATCATGGATGGTCGATGGAGAGACGTTGGCGGTGACGATTGGCGGTGATCTCCACTCCGGCAGGGTGCCGGAACAGCGATTCTGGTCCCCGAATTTGGGTTTCGAGGTGGCGGCGGAGCTCCGAAGCGTTTCTAGAAAAATCGTTCGGGGGGCATCTGTTTTAGGTCAGATGGAGCATATATACGAAAGGGCATGGGGAGGCGAGCTCCAGGGGCCAGGGGCGGCCTAGGGCCGCGACCCACCTAGCACTCGCGGCTAGAGCCCGCCCCTGCTCCAGGGCTGGCTCCTCCGCGAGCCCTCCTGGCTCCATGGCTAATTTCCCCCAAAACTTCATTTTTTTATTTTTTCTGGAATTTTTTACGAAACTTTATTTCTGCACATAAACAAGACACCAAATGCAATTCTGCTGAAAACAACGTCAGTCCGTGTTAGTTCCAATCAAATCATGCAAATTAGAGGCAAAAAAATATCAAAAATCTTTGAAAAAGTAGATATGTTTGCGACGTATTAGGTATCGATATCAATGATCGGTGCAGCTTGGAGGCGGATGAGGTGCCTCCTCTTCGTCGGACACCTCGTCGGGAGGCTCGAAGCGGTGGTGGAGAAGCTGTGGAGGCGGCCTTTGTACTCATAGTCCACCAAGACGTCCCAGTAGACTGCCGACACGTTGAATGGCGGCAGGCGCCTCCACTCCTCTTCCGTCACTATGCCGTCCACCTCGATCGGCCTGCCACAACGTCTAGATGTAGTCCAACCCTCGCCTGCCCGGTGAGGGGTGGCGCTACTTGGATGTTGTCTATGTTGGGCAGCCAGCGGGCCGTAGGTGGCGGTCAGCTGGCACCGGGAGGTAGTTGCACAGGTGGTTCCACGCCTCGTCGACCGACATTGGACGATGGTTGTCGGCCGCGGGTGGAGGTGGTGGCGCTATAGTCCGGCCGCCACAATCCGGAGCCCCTGGACGCGGCGTGCCTTGTTGCGGCGTTGGCAGCGCAGCGCGGAAGCCGCGTCAAGGCGGCGGCGTCGCTCGTGGTCCTCCTCCGTCGGCCGGACACCGGGTCCGCAGCGGTGCATGTTTTCTTTGTGAGTGGAAGGGGAGAGGGCCGGTGGTGGAGTGTATGTGGATAGACGAGAGGGCCGGTGTTGGCATTTTAAAGCCGGCCGAAGGAGCAGGGCTGGGAACGCCAACGGCATGCATGGTGCCGCGTGGGCTCTATGTCACTTCTACGAGGCAAAGCTAGGAATGCTAATGGCATGCATGTCGCCGCGTGGGTGCTACAATGAGGCGATGCTTCACTGCGCCCTCCACCTCGGCCAAACGATTCGCCTGCATCGCTGCATCACAGCGGCGCATGGCATCGATGTGTTGTTTCGTCTGGATGACATGCGGGCCATATCTAGTTAGATCTATCACAATGTTTAAATTTGAGAAAAAAAAGAACCACTGCACGGCGGCTATTGACGCCGCGAGTGAGGAGCGATGATGCCAATAGCCAGAAGTTCGTCCGGACGACGCTAATAGAGCTCATCCGGGCGCCCATCCGAACGCTCTATTAGCGCCACGTGTTAGCTTCCGTTAGAGAGAAAATCATACGGAATGTGCTCCCCTTTGGCCTTGTCCGGTTAAACCACCTCCCAAGGGAATTGGAGTTGGATTAGAGGGGATTTGGGAATATTTTGATCTATAGAGGACTTAATACCCCTCAATCCCTTTCAATCCCCTCAATTTTTGTAAACCGAACAAACCATCACTGCCGCTAGGAGGCCGGTGGTGATAAATGACGCATGATTTATGGCAGATCCTTTAGTTTCTTATAGGGGAAGTTCTATCGTCTAACCATACCTAGCCATTCTAGAAACACTGCTCTCCTACACTTCCGATATAAATATGGTCCTAGGAATGGCAATAATATCCATGGATCCGGGTATCCACGGATATCCGACCCGCTAGGCACGGGCATGGAGTGCATTTTTCGCCCATGGATTTCATGGGACGGATATCCATGAACTTAGGGGTTGGGAATGTTGTGACCCACATATAGACTATGTAAATAATCCTAATTATACATCGCCAAAATCCAAGGTTGCGGAAATCGCCTAACTATATTATGTGAAAATGAGATAATTAAATTCTGTTTATATTTGAGATGTTATTTGTAATGTTTTCATCGTTGTTTGTATATTTTCTTACTTCTATTGTTGTTGTCCACATGTATTTTCATGACTCCATGGATATCCATCGGATATTGATATGGATGGTATCTTCTGCACACGGATAGCTTCGCGTATGGGCAACAGATTTACAAATGGATACGGGCATGGATTTGGAATAGCTCTGCCCGCCCAAACCCGCCCCATTGCCATCCCTATATGCTCCAACTCCCCTGACTGGACTGAAGTTAGGGTTGCATGTGCGGATCCCGCAAAGTCCCGCATAAGAGTAGTTTAGCTCAAAACAAGAAAATCTCTGGTGGAAAATTATAACTAATTTTGTGTATGGAGCGGGGCGGATCGGGCGCCGCCCTGCATCCCTAGACTGAAGTATGCGCGCACCACAGAAATGTTCGAACGGCGGCATGCAGATTTCCCAAGTCAGGGCATGTACAATGGTAGGGAAGACGAGTCTTCTCTTAGACCTCCACGTCATTTGGAGAAGGCAATAAATATCGGTTGTATAATGCGTTATCTCTTATTGTTATCTTTAGCAATTAATGAGAATTAACTAAATTTAGTATGAAATTGCCTTAATAAGAGAAGACACGTGGTACAATAGACAAAATAACCTTCTCTTAATATTTAAGAGATCATCTCTTAGCTAAAGAAAGACAACCCTCTATTTACTCATTCTCTCACCTCCAACTAAGTAAAAATACAACGTGGCATCTCTAAGAGAAGACTGACGTCACCCCATCCTACATGTCCTCAGCTTGATCTCGGGCGCTACGACGTACACCAGCTGGTGCTGACTGAACCGGTGAACCCGTCCCGTCCTGCTCCCAGCCATGCTCCCACTGTTGCTGGTCGTTGCCGATCGATCGATCGATGGTGCCGTCGCACGAACGTCCTGTCCGTCGCATGGAAAGGGCAAACAAGGACGAGACAGGTCCCCGTCCGGCCGGGCCAGCCCGCGCAAGCGACGTGCAGGCAAGGCCGGCGTGCTTGGTTGCCGCATATACATAGACGAGATCGACACCAATCTGTCATATACTAGCGGCCTCATTTCGTCATGAGTAGCGAGAGCACTTTGGTTGTTGACCTCATGAAAGCCAGAAACGTGTCATGCCACTATTTAGGGTCGAGAAGCGTCAACCACCGAGTGTGGACAAATAGAGACCGAGTTTGAGGGAGCTTTATTTTAAAATTTCAAAAATTATACTTTAAAGTTAAAAAAATGGATGTAGACAATGTTTTATTTTATCAAAGTGTAAAACCTCAACTAGAATTGTATTTTTGGCTGCGTAAAAACAACAAATCTGACATTTGAAGTAGTAAATAACGCAAAATTTCAAGTCTCCCAAATCTGTCTCATTTTATCATTTTTATGTAGCATAAGATATGAATTGTGTTGAGTGAGATTTTCACGTTGATAGAATGCATCATTGTCCACATGTAGGTTATTTTTTTTAGATTTTTTAGAAAGAGTAAAACGATTGGGAGATCATCAAGTTGCCACGGATGAGCGGATTGGTCACCAACTGGGAAAATGCTAACTATCAGTCACTAAGTTGTATATTTGTGACACGTTGGTCACTCCGTCATGACGGACGTTAAGTTGCTGACGTGGCAGTTTGGTTTTTTACAAATACCCCCTAAATTTTTTATTCTTCTAATTGTTAGGTCCTTTTGAAACTTTTTCCATTCTTTTTTTTCGTTTTGATGGCCAACGCGAACACACGTACCCGAACGCCGGTGACGCATTCTCGGGCGTGTGATGTTCTCGCCGTAGAGCCAACACCGGGCTCACCGCCGCGCACGCACGCTTGCTCACTTCACTGCGCCCCCGTCCGCGTCGCGTCGGCGCACTCGCTAGCTGCAGGTGCACGCATGCTCACCGCGCCGCGCGCCCGTGCTCGTCGGCCGCGCCTCGTCCGCATGGCTCTAAGCTAGACTGGGACGCGTGTGTGCTAGCTCAGCCGTGCATGCTAGCTCAGCTAGTTAGCTGCGCGTGCGGCCTGCTGTTTGCGCATGCCACCGTGACCCCTGTGTTGTTTCGGCTGCGTCGCCGCAAACCGCGCACAAGCGTGCGGAGGAGCACGGGGAGGGCGAGGAGATGTCCTTTTGGACTGGATGGTCACCCTAGAGCCTATGCGCTGCTTGGTGTGGGCTGGGAAGACGGACGGTGACGAAATCGAGCGGGGACGGCGGCGGCCGGAGCTGAAGGCGACAGCTCGATCCAGCGATTGTCGGCGTTCCAGCACGTGCAGGTCGAGGGGGAGGAAACATACGTCGATGCGGAACTTCTGGACATGGAGGCGTAGTCCGGGACGGTCGGTGACGACGGGCATGGTCGGTGGTGAGCGGTGGACGGAGCTGGAGAAGACGAGCTCGATTAGCTCGATTCCGGGCGCCGCAGCCGTGACTTGGTGAAGAGAAAAAGGGGATTGAGGCGGAGCCAGAGGTGTTCTCCAATCGACACATGGTTGTTAGAGACGAGCTCGCCTATGTCGCCGTCATAGAGAAGTGCGTGACGTCCGACAGGGACGTGGCCGGCCACACCCCGACGGCGACCCCCGCCTCCGTGCCCGGCCGCGATCCGGGGACGGCATGGCCGCCCACGCATCGCCCGACGGAGGATGGTTGAGCTCCATCTCAGCGCCGCCCTCCGTCATCCTCCCCGGCGGTGAGCTGAGTGGAGGAGGAGGTTTAGATGCATGTAATCTGTTTGATAAAATGTCTGTTCAGAATTTTAACTATAGGGACGAATAGATTGAAGAAATAAAAATATAGGGTACATTTTGCAAAAAACCAAACTGCCACGTCAGCAACTTAACGGAGTGACCAACGTGTCACAAATATACAACTTAGTGACCTATAGTTAGCATTTTCTTAGTTGGTGACCAATCCGCTCATCTGTGGCAACTTGATGACCTCCCAAGCATTTTACTCTTTTAGAAACTTCAAATCATTGTCTACAATTTTTAAATTTTTAAAATAAAAAGCTCACTAAGCTCCTCCATTTGTGGTTACCCGTCAACCACCTGGGTATAGACGCATCTCACGTTTCATGCCTGTCTTAGACAACCGGAGTTGTGCGGTCTCCGTCTCTGTCCACCTATTATCAAAAAAAAAAATCTGTATATACATGACGACGATAAAAGACGTCGATACGCTTGTCCCCTACCGATAAGCACACGAGATTGGACTTTGCATGCCTATTTGACTTGGGGTTGGGGGGGGGGGGGGGGGGGGGGGGGGGGGGTGATTAACATGTAATCATAAAGGTTAGCTCTCTGATGTGGAGCACATGATTATTCTGATGGCATTATTGCCCTAATCTGTGCGCAGAGATTGTTTTGTACTAGTATTTGCTGGCACCTTGTCAGGTGACACACTGGATAAGCTTTGAGCGTGGATCTGAGCTAGCAAGACATAATTGAAAATGGCAAACTGCTGCATTATTTCAACGTGCATTCTTGATTGGTAATTAATCGGGCACTAGCTAGGTCGCCGCTCCTCACTTGCTTCTCCAATAAAAGTGTACGAAGTTTCATTGACTCGCTTTGATCAATCAGTCGTATAACAATTTCATTTTCTAGAGATGGAGCATATCTTGACATTTCCTCTACCATAGACACGGATAAAGATTGAAAATGGCAAAATCCTGCATTATTTCAGGCTTCTAGCTGCACTATACTATAGATTTAGTATTAGCTGGGGACCCTTCAGTTGAACTTGGCAAGAACTATAAATTAGTGCTAGTATATACATCGATACGCTTTGTGTGGTGAATACGTAGATAACTATGGGAGGGTTCACTTTCAGGCTCAGATGCATAGGTTGTACCACTTATCTCCCCATATAATCTTCTATCTTTGTGATGCAACATCTCGACTATTAAATTTATGCAACAAAGGGCCATTTGCCGATTGAAATTAATTATATAGAACTTTTATCTCGTTGGAGGCGTGATCACGTCTGAAGGTTCAAGAGAGGGGTGCAATGCTGGGTCACATAATGCACGTCCCTTTATTTTCCTAAGCAAATAACAAAAGTAAAACTAAAACTGAAAGTAAAACATGGTTACGAATATGAGAGGGGATTAATGCTACGAATACTAAGATAGACTGATGTGGATTTACTGCTAGTGCTATGGTGTACATTACCGTACGTTTGGGCGGTCTCTCACATGCCATTGCCTCCCAATATGCCATTAGCAAGGACAACTCAATTGTCCACCTCTCGTTGCAAGAATGCCTCTTTGTAAACAGAATATTTCTGTAGGGTACTAAGGTCATGAGACCGGACCAAAGGCATTAAGTTCTATGGACAACTGTGATCCTAAATATGATGCACTCCTCAAGAGATACCAATGACTGTCAGTTCAATAGGTCAATTGATTCGTACAAAACATCTAACTACGTGTGGGTGGCCTAGGTAGCTGGATGTCTCCAACTCTGCCTGCAGATTGGACATCTCCAAACACTTTGAAATAAAACACAAGTAGACAAACGCCTAAATACCAATCCTAGTCCTTGCTAGATATATAGAGTACGATCATGATCATCTGCTGATGCAAATTGGCGATGGTTAACTAATTATTAGTGAACGGTTTGAAAAATGAAAAAAATGAGTCTGCGCAAACATGGAGCCCAATTTTTTTGCAAGTTCAAAAAATGATATTGAAAGTTTCAAAAGTTCTCGAGAATTATTTTTTTGCATGTAACGGACTTTGGTGTCATGACCTCGATGCATTCTTCAAGGCGTGCTGGCCAATCATCAAATCTCACATTATGAGTGTCATGATCTCTATCTCAAATCTGCATGGCGAGAATTTCCATTGGCTCAATTCGGCCTACGTTACTTTGTTGCCTAGAAAAGATGGGGAGGAGCAAAAAAGGCTTTTGGAGCCCGGGTTACATGTGACCCTTTATTTGAAAATTTTGAAATCAGTATTTAAAGTTTGAAAAAATTCTATAAATTAATCTAGATGTAGCCAATATTGTATCCTATAATTGTGCAAAATTTTAATACGAATGTCGTCTTTCTATTCTGGGATATTTAAAAAAGACAAAATCTGACAAACTTTGGGACGCACTGTTCACACACCCAGATCTACAACTTTGTATTTTCTGTGTAGCATAGAATACAATGTATTTTGGACTGATATTTTGCACACTTGTAGGATACATGATTTGCTATACATATATTTTTTCAGATTTTTTTGAAACATTAAAATTTGTTTTCTAATATTTTTCAAATAAAGGGCTACATGGGGCCCGAGTGCCAAAACGCTCCACTCGGGGTGGAGTCTATTTCTAACTTTTGGCCTATTAGCCTCATTCATTCGATCACCAAAACATCGCGAAAGTGACGGCCTTCTGCTAACTCCCCACATGGACTTCCTTGTATACAACACCCAAAGTACTTTCATTAAGAATCCTAGCATCCACGACAACAATCTTGTTTGTTCGGAATTTTGCTAGACGACTTCATCGCAATAAATCGCCCTCTTTGCTATTTAAGCTCGACATCAAGAAGGCCTTTGAATTGGTCAGGTGAGACTATCTTTTTTATTTCCTTCGGCATTTGGGGTTCCCGAGCAGATTCTTGGGTTCACTATCGATCTTGCTCTCCATGTCCTCTTCACGGGTCCTCCTCAATGGCGTCCCCAGTGATATATTCACCATTGTAGGGGGTTGCGGCTGGCAGGTCCTCTCTCTCTCCGCTTATTTTTGTCATCAGCATTGACCCACTTTAGCAACTCCCGAAGATGGCCACAGATCAAGGCCTTCTGTGCAGATATCAGGGAAGGGACCGAACCTTCGATCTTCCATCTATGCACACACGATGTTGTCATCTTCCCCAAGCCCATACTTGCCAATGTGGACACCCTTACTTTGATCCTTTCGGATTTTTGAGAGGCATCGGGCGTCATCACAATTCTTTCCAAAAGTCCGGTGGCTCCCATCTGATGATCTGACGTTGACCTTGACGTGGTGTTGGCGAATTTTCCAGCGATTCTACCTTCATTTCTGACTGGTTATTTTGGTTTTCTGCTCTCTACATTCTATATTCGTAAGGCTGACTTCCAATTCTTGGTGGTCAAGGTGGTGGCCAAGCTACCCATTCACACCGGCAAGCACCTCACTGTTGTCGGTCCGTGTACTTGGATCAAATCGGTATCGACCTATAAGGCCATCTATCACATCACGCCCATTGTCTTCCCTCTCGGAACTCTCACAAACATTGAAAAAATTCAGAGGCCTTTCTATGAGCGGCTTCAACCTTTGTCTCCGGTGGTAAATGCAAGATTAACAAAAAAACTATTTTTGCCCAAAGTCGATTCGAGGTCAGGTATACTTAATATTGATACTTTTGCAAGGTCTATGATGGGATCTGCGCATAAAACACTGGAGGGAAACTGAGTAGTACTAATGAACCAGGGTTGTCAAAATAAATCCCCTTTTATAGTTACCCTGGACTGATAATTTGTATTAAAATTTATGTACAACAACTATACACCACCACCTTGTTGAAATTTATGATTTGATCCACGATTGCTACTGATGAAGAGTTGGGTGGTGCCCCAAGCGAAGGCGGAGATGTACCACCAACCCGCCCAGCACGGAGAAGGAACCCATGGAGGTAATGCTGGTCGAACCCACATGGACAAGCCCATACCTGGCCTACATACTGCATCAGAAGGTGCCAACGAACCCAGTCGAAGCCAAGCGCGTCGTCCGCCGCTCCAAGGGCTTCACCGTCATCAACGGGGAACTCTACAAGCGAAGCATCTCAGGAGTCCTCCAAAGGTGCATCGACCCAGTCGACGGTCAAGCCATCTTACTCGAGATCCACGCCGGCATCTGCGGACACCACGCCAGCAGTCGAGCCTTGGTGGCCAAAGCCCTACGAGCAGGGTTCTACTGGCCCACCGCAATGCAAGACGCAGAAGAACTCGTGAGGAAATGCATCGGCTGCCAGGAGTTCGCCAACAAGCCGCACGCACCAGCATCAGCGCTGAAGACCATACCACTCGCATGGCCCTTCGCTCAATGGGGGCTCGACATGGTGGGTCCACTCAAGAAGTCTTCTCCGGGCGGACACACTCATCTCCTGGTGGCAGTCGACAAGTTCACAAAGTGGATCGAAGCAGCACCGATCACAAGTTCGACTGCCTCCTCGGCAGTTAACTTCATCAGGTCGATCATCTTCAGGTTCGGTGTGCCACACAGCATCATCACCGACAACGGCTCGAACTTCACAGCCGAAGAATTCAAGGACTTCTGTTCTGACCAAGGTATCAAGCTCAACTACGCATCTGTATCGCACCCGCAGTCCAACGGACAAGTCGAGAAAGCCAATGGCCTAGTCTGCAAGGGCGTAAAGAGGCGCCTGCGAGTGCCACTGAGGCGCGCCGCAGGTGCCTGGGTCGAAGAACTGCCATCTGTGCTGTGGAGTCTGCGCACCACGCCAAACAGATCTACCCAGTACACGCCATTCTTCATGGTGTACGGCGCTGAAGCAGTCCTGCCGTGCGACATCAAGTTCGACGCTCCCCGAGTGGTGGCCTACGATGAGTCTGATGCAGAGGAAGCACTCGAAGATGACATGGACACCCTGGACGAAGCACGCGACATCGCCCTTACCCGCACAGCCGTGTATCAGCAAGACCTGCGCAACTATCATGGGCGGCGACTGCGGCCCAGAGCGTTCGTTCCTGGTGATCTTGTCCTCCGTCTCAAACAGAAGAAGGTGCATAAGCTTGCCTCCCCGTGGGAGGGTCCATACATCGTGACAGAGGCAATCGGCGGCGGAGCTTACCGCCTGAAGGACTCGAAGACAGGAGCAGTCTGCAACAACCCATGGAACGTTGCGCAACTGCGCCGATTCTACGCCTGATCGACCCCAATTTGTAACAGTACAATGTCAAGAAGCGGCAGGTTTCAGACGCACTCTTTCCCTCGCCAGGGTACCTGAGGGGACTGGAAGGGTTTTAACGAGGCGGCCTGCTCGCAAAAATCAATAAAGTGATTTGAGGAACAAGCTCTCCCCTCTACTTTTGTCAGCAAGCAACATAAACCTAGGCCGCCACCTGATGCACTCGGGGGCTGCGCCATATAGGTCAACTCGAAAATCCTCGGCCGCCACCCGAACAACTCGGGGGCTGCGCTGTACAGGTCTAAGTCACAACCTAGGCCGCCACCCGAACCACTCGGGGGCTGCGCCGCACAGGTCGAAGTCAACCTAGGCCGCCACCCGAACCACTCGGGGGCTGCGCCGCACAGGTCCAACCCTAAAATCCTCGGCCACCACCCGAACCACTTGGGGGCTGCGCCGCACAGGTCTAAGTCAACCTAGGCCGCCACCCGAACCACTCGGGGGCTGCGCCGCACAGGTCCAACCCTAAAATCCTCGGCCACCACCCGAACCACTCGGGGGCTGCGCCGCACAGGTCTAAGTCAACCTAGGCCGCCACCCGAACCACTCGGGGGCTGCGCCGCACAGGTCCAACCGTAAAATCCTCGGCTACCACCCGAACCACTCGGGGACTGCGCCGCACAGGTCCAAGTCAACCTAGGCCGCCACCCGAACCACTCGGGGGCTGCGCCGCACAGGTCTAACCCTAAAATCCTCGGCCACCACCCGAACCACTCGGGGGCTGCGCTGTACAGGTCTAAGTCAAAACCTAGGCCGCCACCCAAACCACTCGGGGGCTGCGCCATACAGGCTCAACCCGAAAATCCTTGGCCGCCACCCGAACCACTCGGGGGCTATGCCGTACAGGTCTAAGTCAACCTAGGTCGCCACCCGACGCACTCGGGGGCTGCGTCTAACTCGAAAACGCCTCGGCCGCACTCGAAAGCACTCGGGGGCTGCGCCGCACAGGCCTGACTCGAAAACGCCTCGGCCGCACTCGACCCGCTCGGGGGCTGCGCCATACGGGTTTACAGAAATCTACAATATACAATTTATTCACTCGGAGGCTTCGACGACCTCGGCACACATACACTCATATTTCCACTTGGAAAAATGTCTTTTACAAGCTAACGCTATACAACAGCAATCTGGTAGTCTTACTCTACAGGCTCATCCTTCGGCGCATCGAGTGGCCCTACAAGTTGCTCACTGAAGCTTTGGACCTGTTGAATCATCTGACGCGCAGCCGCAAGGGTATCGGCGTAGTCATCTGCTCCAGGCAAGCCATCAAGCACCTTGTCCAAGGGAAGATGAGGCCGGTGCATTCGAACGTACGCCAGCGCAACGTTCGCCCCGCCAACAAGCTGGGTGTGCACGACTTCCTTCAACGCCTTGCCCTCGCGGTACCTCTCCAGCAGCGCAGCCAGTCCGTTAGGCTGCTCGTTGTGCGGAAAGAACACCTTGTTGACCTGCAGGAGGGTCTTTCTGCAACCTTCAAGAGCAAAGCAGCCCGCCAGGTGCGATCCAGCATTCTAGCCAGTACACTGCCCTTGGATTTGTCTGACCAAAATTGACGAGCTTCGAGTGAGTCACCGGCGGCTTCTCTATCCACCCGCTCGTCCACTCGACCCTGCTCGGCCTTCCAGTCAGCATTCACATCTGCATCAAGACCCAGCACTTAGAACAGTGAAAGCATAAAGAAGCCGGAGCAAAGCGCCAGAAGACCAACCTTGCAGTTGTCGACTGATCAAGTCTATCTGGCCAAGAAGGAATTCCTCACGTTGTGAGAACGGCGCAACAGGCCGTGACTTCAAGCGCTCCAACTCCAACTCGGCGGTCTTCAACTTCGACTCGAGCTCAACAATCTTGTTCCTCATGAAGGTGATCACTCGCTGGTCATTTACACTTCGCGCAGGAGCCGGAGGAGTTCGACAGCGACGGCGATCAGGTGCGGCTGAAGAGGTGTCCTCCTCATCGTCCACACCAGTCGCTCCAGCAACCACGGGAGCCTCGCCCATCTCAGACTGCCAAATTCGACAGTGGCAAATGAGGAAGACACTCAAACATGGATATGAAAGAAGACTCGAGGGCACATATTCACATTTCAACATCAGCATGTTCGCGGCCAGAAGACCGCAAACTATATGGTTCATTACAGACCAAGACCAAAAGTAGAGGAATTTTAAAATAAAGGAATCTACATCGCAGACTCCGACCGAGAACGGCCCTTCCTAGCGGCCAACTCTGCAGCCTTGGCGATTCTCTTCTCGAAGGTGGCAACCAACTTCGCAGCCAGCTGACTCGCCCGCGCCTTCACACAGCTAAGGGACGCGGTTTTGCCATCAGGCCTCCGAGGGAAGTCGCTGACAACCTTCTCAAAGTCACCTGCGACTTGGTGACCAAGTAGGAGCTGGAAAGTGAGCTCTGAGCCGCGTACCGTCTGAGCACGCGTGTAGTCCGCCATGGTGGTCGCGTCGCCTTCAAACGGAGCCGCAAGCGCGTCTACAGCGACCGGTGACGGCTGGTTGGGGAAGATGCTCCGGTGCACAGTCGCCAAGGCGCCTGTCGACTTCTGCAGCGCCGTTGAGGCATACGCACAGACGCGATCAACGAAGCCGACAGCCTCGGCCAAGCTGACATTGGCACTGGAAGTTCCTTCGGGAGGAGCACCTCCGTAAGTCTCTGCTCTAAAAAGACCATACTGATAAGACACCAGAAGTTGACACAAGGAAAAGTAGGCAAACAGCCGAGATACTTACTTCCAGTAGCGTCGGCGAGTGAGAGCAAATGCTCAACCTGGGCCTTCTCCAGTTCATCCCGGGCTCGCTCACGCTCTTGAGCTTCGCCCAGTGACTTCTCCAGCTCCGCGACCCGCTTCGCCAGGCTCTCTCTTTCGCCTATGGATCACCGGAGCAAAGTTAACAATGAAGATAGTCGAAGCACCTCTTGAACGCAAGGGTTAGTACTCACTGTTTGCTTGCTCCAGAGCAGTGCGGAGCCGACCCCCCTCCTTCTCCATTCGCACGAAGGCTGCGGCTCCCTCCATCAGCTGGCGACAAAACGGCTGTGGAAAGAACAAGACATCAATCTGCGCCCGACTATTCTAGTCACGCACATCTTCGGGGGCTACTCCCATCGGGAGCGCTGTTCGCGCACCCGATACAGATCTTGCAGACTGAGTTAAGAGACACTTACATGCTCAAGCAATCCAGCGTCCACCGAGGTCGCATCAGCAGTCTTCTCTGGCACGGAGGAAGTCGAAGCCTTCAGGGTCGACGCATCACCCGCCTGCGGCTCTTCTTCGGTCGCCTTCGCGGTCTGTTCGAACACGGGAGCAGAAGTGTGCTCCATCTCTGGAGCCGAAGAACCGACTGCGCCAGTACGGTTGCTGCGGCAAGATAATTCAATTCAAATACTCGCAAAGGCAAAAAGGGCACTCGACAAAACAAGGTGATGGTTGCAAGACTAACCTGGTGACGTCCAGATCATCATCGCTGTCCAGGGAGACGGAGGGCATCCTCGCGAACCCAGTCGGCGGCGCAGAGCTGAGGGGAGGCACGACTAAAGGCTCCGTCGGGTCGCTCGTGTGCTTGGCACCAGAGGACGACCCGCTCACCTCGTCCACGTTCTCCGCCTCCACCTGCTTTGCGGGTGACGAAGCCGAAGCAGACTCGCCACTCTTTCGCTTCTGCCGCTTCAGCAGCGGCTCCTCATCCTCGTCATCCTCCTCCAAGGTTTCACTCCGAGAGGTGGCGGAGGGAAACTTCATCTTCATCAACCTCTTCATCCTCAGGGAACTCCGCCTCTTCATGAGGTCCGTTCTCCATCAACGGAGGAAGGCTGACAAAGCTGGAATGACCCTGTCAAAAAATTCGGGTCAGACAAACGAAGATTTCGGCAGAACATACAAGACAGAAGCAAAACAAAAAGGAAGCTTACCTCAGGCACGGGGTTGTTCGGCCCATACGGCTGGACCGGGCATTTGACGTTGCACGGATCGGCGGCTCGGAGACTGGTGATGCTCCTCACCTTCGACTCAACTTCGTCATCGCCGAGTTCGTTACCATGCTCAAGCGCCCACATCGGTTGGACGCGAGCGCGGAGCGGCTGCACCCGAAGCCTGAAGAAGGTGGCAATGAGTTGCACCCCACCTGCCTCACACCCAAGGCTCTTCAGCAGGCTACGGAGAAGCGCCAGCAAGGGTTGAGTCGCCTCCCTGTCTTCCTTCGACAGCGGGTGCGCCCATGCCTTCGTCTTCCTCAACTCGCGATCAGCCGCGAAGGGAAGAAGCCCTTCCTGGTCGCACCTGACGTAGAACCACTTCTTCCGCCAGCCTTGGACGGAGTCGGATTTCTTCATCTGGAAGAAGGTGGTGTCGCCACGCACCTGGATGCCGAAGCCGCCCACCGGGTACACTTGTCCGCTCTTCCCCACGTTCCTCCTGACGAGGAACAGCGACTTCCACAGCGGCCAATGGGGTGCGATCCCCAAGAAGCACTCGCAGAGCACGATAAAGCTCGCGATGCTCAAGACGCTATTGGGATTCAGATCGTGGATCTGAACCCCATAAGCATACAGAAGACCACGAACAAATCGTGGAGGGGAACCCGAAACCCCGCGGAAGAAAATCCACGAAGCATACGCGTTCCCCCTCGCGAGGGGCAGGGAATACCTCCTTCCCTGGAGCGCGCACCGCCGCCTGGTCCGCCGGCGGCAGCAGCCCCTGCGCGCGGAGGCCCTCAAGATCGGCCTTCTTTACCGACGACTTCGTCCAGTCGCCCTCGGGCTTCTTCATCACACCAGCCTCAGTGGCGGCGACGGCGCCGGCGGCAGACTTTCCCCTCTTCATCGTGACCTTGCTCATGGTGGGTGGAGAAGAATCTGGCAGAGGAGCAGCAATGGAGGAGCAGCAATGGAGGAGAGAGCAGTGGAGATGGCGGCGAAATGAGGATGGGGTGAACTGTTCCCCACCGCGGTGAAAAATATATACCGCGGGGACAGTTCATCCTGGCCGTTCCCCACGAAACCGCTCTCCACAACCTCATCTGGCCGTTCCACGTGTCGCGCAGAGATGTCAACTGTCGCCGCCCACGCCACCTACTACGCGCGGGAATCGAGGCGTCTTCATCACGCCGCGAAAAGTTCGCGCCCAACGGTCAGATCAGTCAATGCTGGCACTGGGACCACCATGTCGCGTCCCATCGGATGCAGAGCACGCCGAAAACGTCAGCGCTGACGTCATTCGCGGAGGCGTAGCAAGCCAATGGGCTGATGGAGCACCCGGACAGTTCATTCGGGTGCAACAAAGATACAGTAAGCTCTAAGAGCTGAGTCGACTCGACAAGTCCATTCGACTGCAAACGAAATACAGTAAGCTCCACGAGCTGAGCAAACTTAAGCAGTAAGCCAAACCGGCCGAGTAAGCCAACTCCGTCAATTCGAGTCCCTTCTTCACTCCCATCGGGAGCGGGCTTTTCGACTGAAGGAAAAATTGAGTTTAACCTCAATTGTAAGCAATTCAGCTTAATCTCGGGGGCTACTCCCATCGGGAGCACTGTTCGCGCTCCCGAATGACTCAGAACAATCGTAGTCGAAAAATCACCGACCAGAGCAACACTCGCGGTTTTCACCCTGCAGTCGATGTTTCGACTAAGGAATCCTCCGTAAGCCCTGAACGGCCGGAGTCGACCATTTTGTTTGTTCCTTTCAGGAACCCGCTGGCGTGCCCAGAAGGAAGGAGTCCTTTATCCGACTCTACGATTCGCCTAAGCACTCGGGGGCTACTGTCGTGGGGTTACTCTTTGACTACCCCACGGTGGTGATACCTGGGTCACGCCAAGTCCATCAACCCTATGGCGAGGGTCCAAGGAAGGCCAAGAAGGACGACGTGCGGCCCAAGATAGTCGACGTTAGGTCATCAGCCTTGATCGTCCTGTAAGTGCCATCGGCACCGTTCACCCGAGACCCAGCCTATCATATAAAGGCTGGGAGGGTCCCTCGTCTAGGGTAACGAACAAAGGGAACTCCAGCTCATAGCCGCCAGCTCAAACCCTAGCGAGATTGCCATCTCGCCATTGTAGCCACGCTCAACATCAATACCAGACAAGCAGGAAGTAGGGTGTTATCCTCCGGGAGCCTGAACCTGGGTAAAACCTCGCCTGTTAGCCGTCGTGATCACCAGCGCTCACCTCTCTCCCCCTCAATCAACCCGGGGTGCTCAACCCAGGGATTTGCCGAGTCCAAACCTCATCAAGTTTTCCCTCGATAATGAACCGAGGTCTATTGAACCAGTAGGACCTTGATATCAACAACAAAGTGAATGTTGAAGATCTCTGGCGCTTAATCTTCAACAGACGTGGACCTGCACACACTCAAGCAAAATACTTTGCCCCCAACGGCGGAAAGGTTGTCAATCTTTCCGGTCTCACAGAAAAACAAAGCGGTTAATTGTATAGTGAAATAGATGAAGTATGAAAATGGACCAGTGGAGTAATGATGATGAAAAGTGATGAATAAAGGCTGCAATCAATGTAAAAAGATGGACCGGGGGCCATGGGTTCACTAGTGGAGTCTCTCAAGTTAATAGAACAATCATATGATGGGTAAACAAATTACAGCTGGGCAATTGACAAGATTATAACACAAACTTAATCTAGCTATGACAAAGAGAACATGATAATATTTAAGTAGGCATCACGACAATGAACAAAGACCGTTGAGTCCAACTGCATCTTTGTCTAAAAAGTCCACCGTGGGATCGCTATCCAGCTTGTCACCCATCGGTATTAAGTTGCAAGCAACAGCCATTTGCATTAAGTAAACCGCATGAAGTAAGCAATACTAATATCAAAAGAGACATTAACACCGCTGTTTTACCCTTAGTAGCAACAGCACACCCTCGCCCTTAGACGTTTCTGTCACTTGTGCCCAGGAACAAAAGGGGGCATGAACCCACTATCTAGCATAAATACCCTCTCTTGGAGATACACACAATCACTTGGCCAAAGTAACTACACACATCGGAGAGCATGCAAGAACATAAATCAACATATAAGAATCAAGCGCAATCTGATCATAACTTTATAATCCATTGGATCCTAGCAAACACATCACATAGCATTACAATAATCGATCTTGATCATGTTAGGCAGCTCACAAGGTCATAAGACATGAAGCACAAGAGAGAGAGACTACCATCTAGCTACTTCCATGGACCCATGGTCCAAGGTGGGACTACTCACAAATCATCCCGGAGGAAGGCATGGCGATGAAGAGCCCTCCGGGATCGATCTCCCCTCCGGCAAAGTGCCGGGATCTGCTTCAGAATCACCCCCGAACTAGGGTTTGAGATGACGGCGCGTCGGGATGACTTCTCAGGAAAATAATGGCCGCCCCATCATTTTTAGGGTTAAAGGGAATTTATAGGCGTCGGAGGGGGCCGAGGCGGTGCCCAGAGGGCAGGGGCGGTCCCCACCCGCGGGTCCTAGGGGGGCCGCGGCCGCCACCCGCCTGTGGCCCCTGGGTGGCCCCCCAGGCTGCACTTTGGTCCTCTGGTTCCTTCCGTCGCATAAAAAATCACTGTAAATTTTCAGCTCAATCCGACGATATTTCCTGTGGTGGACTTTCTGAAATACAAAAACAGCAAAAACAGGAAACTGGCACTAGGCATCTTGTCAATAGGTTAGTCCGAAAAAATGCATAAAAATGATTAATATGACAATAAAAACATGTGACAACATCACAAAACTAGCATGGATCAATCAAAAATTATAGATACGTTTGACACGTATCAGCATCCCCAAGCTTAACTCCTACTCGTCCTCGAGTAGGTAAGTGATAACAAAATAATTTTTGATGAGACATGTAACCAACACAATCGTGATCAAGATAGTAATGTAAAGAATATGATGTGAATGAAGTGATACAAAACAATTGTCTATAGTTGATAGCAAGAAAGCAATGAATAACCAAGTTGAATCATTCAAGGAAAACCTTTCATAAATAGTACGTTAAAGACATGAAAGCAATGTGATCCACATATTTGATTAATTCACAAAGGTAATAGTTCCGTAACAAAACAAAGAAGATGTAAGTTTTAGAAAAAAGCTTCAACATTCAACGGTAAAGTGAATATAAAGATTCATGTTTAATCTGACGATGCAATATGATCAATGATACCCAGGGTCAATGCTAGATGTTTGCTTTGGTGGAGATAGAAGGAAGAGGAAAACTGACTCAACATTAAAAGTAAAAGAAAGGCCCTTCGCAGAGGGAAGCATGGATTAGTCATGTGCTAGAGCTTTTTATTTTTATGAAGCAGAAGTAAAACAATTTTGAGACATGCATGCTTTCGTCAACGACTTCACAACAGAGAATCTATCTAGTCCCCCATAACAAGCAAGGCTTTTAGACTTGTGAGAGCAGCTGGTTTTTAGAGGAGCGAGTACGCTCCTCTTTCTCCTTGGTTTCACCACTGTCCAATATTTAGAGCTGATTTCTCAGATTTTCATTGCGCGGAGGAGAATGGTGAGTTATATTTATATTTTTGCTTAAGCTGCTCTCGGGTTGATTCAAGTGAAGACGTAATCCATCGACACAGGGTGAAAGGGGGGAAATGACCTTGCTCGTCACGAGTTTTATCTAGCTCTCCACTGCTCCCTCATGAGCATAAAAACAGAGGCACAAAAAGAGAGTATTTTGAATTTTTAAAGATAACACATGACAAATTTACTTGGACTGGCAAGAAATATCATGCATAGGTAGATATGGTGGACACAGCTGGCAAGATAGTTTGGCTTTGGGATTTGGATGCACGGGTGAACCATACACTCAGTACGAATTTTTGGGCTTAGCAAAGAAGGTATTTGAAGCAAACATCTAACATTAACCGGTAACAGAGAAACATCAGACATAAGTCGATCATAACCATAAAAAATCCACATTGTCTCCCTTGTTGACCAAACAATTCTTTTGATGGAAAGATTAGCTTAATGAATTAACAACTACGAAACACCACACAATTTCAAGTTTTTAACAGTATTTCTTTACTAATCAATTCTACTCAAATAACCAGCAAGTTTAAGCATTCATCTTAATATCTCAAAACAAATGAGAAGTATCAAGTATCCACACAATGATCTACAATACTATGCAGGCTTTCGTTTCATTCCACTGTCACATGAATAGCATTTTGTCAGTTTGACAATTCAAGGAATTTATCAATAACTACTACCAGCTCTAAATAAGATAAAAGCCAAAAGCGAGAGCTTACTAGCAAACAAACAGTAGCTAAGAATACTCAACAAAATATAAGCGAAGCACATGAGTATTCAAACGAAAAAGCGGAGTGTGTCTCTCTCCCACACAAACAAAGCAAGGATGCAACAAGCATATGACCAGCAAACAAACAAATAAAACTGAAAGTAAAAAGACGCTCCAAGCATAGCACATAATATGTAAAGTGATAAAAACATAGTTCAACAAAGACGACCTCATGATAGTCGCTGAAGAAGGGGGGATGCCTTGGGTATCCCCAAGCTTTGACGCTTGATGGTTCTTGATATTCAGAGGGGGTGCCATGGGAGCATCACCAAGCTTGAGCTCAGATCCATCTTCAATTCTTCATTATCCTCTCCTTTGGAACTTAAAAACTCGCTTCACACAAAACTTCTCATAAACTGATTAGAGGGTTAGTGCTCATAAATTAAAAATGTACATGTGTTCAACTCAAGACAAATTGCAAACAACTTTATTGGGCATTAGCCACTGTTTACTAAGCCTCAATGTGGCACTCCACCCCAAGAGTATCACATTTGACGATAGTAAAGAGACGAATACAAAATAAAAGCAGAATCTGTCAAAATCTGAACAGTCTGTAAAGATCGAATTTTTCGAGGCACTTCTGTAGCTCAAATCAGAAAACTCAAAACTAACGAAAGATAGATAAAAGTATCAGGCTTGTTGTCTAAAAATTTCATGAAAAAGATAAAATTCAGAGATTTTTTGGATTTTCGAACAGTGAAGGATAGAAATCTGTTTCTGTACAGCAAAGCAACACCTCGCACTTTCAATGCATTAGAGGCTAAACTTGGCACAAAAAACCAAAATAAAACGATACAATGAAGTTACTACGGAGGCAACAACTTCAAGACTCAAGAAAAGTAAAAGCAAACTAAAAATAAAAGATGGGTTGCCTCCCAACATGCGCTTTTCTTTAAAGCCTTTTAGCTAGGCCCAGTACTTTCAATGATGCTCACATAAGAATAAGAGTTGAAACGCACAAGAGAGCATCATGAAGCAAATATCAAATACATTTAAGTCTAACCCTCTTCCTATGCATAGGCATCTTGTACGAAAATAAATGGAGCACAAAGCATTAAGCATAGGAAGGTAAAACAACATAAAGATAGGTGTTTTAGTAACATGAAAGCTCCAATAACCATATTTTCCTCTCTCATAATAATTTTCAGTAGCATCATGAACACACTCAACAATATATATATATCACTTAAAATAGGCTTTTCATGATCTACAAGCACATAATTTCGGTCCATCTCAAAAATAGTGGGATCAAAACCACTTTCAATAGAATTATAATTTTTATCATCAAGTAATCTAGGACCATCATCAAGAGCTTTATCATAAGAACTTTCTAAACACAACTCCTCATTATCATGCATCTCATTGGTTGTAGCAAATAAAGATAATCATAAGATTTATCAATATATCATGGATTATCATATATAACAAGATCATTTTTATCAAAAAGGGATGTTTCAAATGAATCAATGGGATCATAGCATTCATTCTCCTTTTGTGAGGAAGGAGGACAATTAAATAATGTATGAGTTAGAGAGTTACTCTCATTAGAAGGTAGAGATGGGTAGCTACTCCATTCTTCCTCCTTTTGTTCGTCACTCTCCTCCTCTTTTTCATCTAATGAGCTTCCAATTTCAGCAAATTCTTCTTCCATAGGCTCCTGCATGGCATTAGTCTCTTCCTCTGGGGGAGATAAAACCTTTAGATATTCAGTAATATAAGCATTATCATCTTTGTAATTATCCATGCAATATTTAAGTATAGTAAAATTCTCAGTTTGATAACGAGCATTATCAATGTTCTCCAGCAAAGAAGCAATTTCATAGGCATCCTTAAAAGCAACAAATTCTTCAATATGTTCAATGCTGCTGTATTAAAATAAGTTGGGTGGTGCCCCAAGCGAAGGCGGAATTGTAGCTAGTAGCAGTTTTCCCTCGTTTAATGAACCGAGGTTTATCGAACCAGTAGGACTTTGAAATCAACAACGAGGTGAATGTTGAAGATCTCTGGCGCTTGACCTTCAACAGACGTGGACCTGCACACACTCAACCAAAATACTTTGCCCCCAATAGCGGAAAGGTTGTCTATCTTTCTGGTCTCGCAGAAAACAAAGCGGTTAATTGTATGATGAAATAGATAAAATATGAAAAGTGACCAGAGGAGTAATGATGATTAAAAACAAGTAAATGAGGTTGTAAACAATGTAAAAAGATGGACCGGGGGCCATGGGTTCACTAGTGGAGTCTCTCAAGTAAATAAAATATGCATGTGATGGGTGAACGAATTACAGCTAGGCAATTGACAAGATCATGACACAAACCCAATTTAGCTATGACAAAAATGACATGATAATATTTATGGAGGCATCACGACAAGGAACAAAGACCGTTGAGTCCAACTGCGTCTTTGTCTATAAAGTCCACCGTGGGATCGCTATCCAGCCTGTCACCCAATGGTATTAAGTTGCAAGCAACAGACAATTGCATTAAGTAAAGTGCATGAAGTAAGCAATACTAATATCAAAAGAGACATTAACACCGCTGTTTTACCCTTAGTAGCAACATAACACCCTCGCACTTAGACGTTTCTGTCACTCGTGCCCAGGAACAAAAGGGGGCATGAACCTACTATCTAGCATAAATACCCTCTCTCGGAGATGCACACAATCACTTGGGCAAAGTAACTACGCACATCGGAGAGCATGCAAGAACATAAATTACTCATATAAGAATCATGCACAATCTGAACATAACTTCATAATCCATCGGATCCCAGCAAACACATCACATAGCATTACAATAATCGATCTTGATCATGTTAGGCAGCTCACAAGATCATAAGACATGAAGCACAAGAGAGAGAGAGAGACTACCAACTAGCTACTGCCATGGACCCGTAGTCCAAGGTGAGACTACTCACAAATCATCCCGGAGGAAGGAATGACGATGAAGAGCCCTCCGGGATCGATCTCCCCTCCGGCAGAGTGCCGGGATCAGCTTCAGATTGGACCCCGAACTAGGGTTTTCGGTGACGGCGCGTCGGGGTCGAGTTTCTGGAAAATAATGGCCGCCTCGACATTTTTAGGGTAAAAGGCAATTTATAGGCGTCGGAGGGGGCCGAGGTGAGGTCCCACGGGCAGGGGCGGGCCCCATGATGGTAGATATTGATAAGTTGGGTAGTGCCCCAAGCGAAGGCGGAATTGTAGCTAGTAGCAGTTTTCCCTCGTTTAACGAACCGAGGTTTATCGAACCAGTAGGAATTTGAAATCAACAACGAGGTGAATGTTGAAGATCTATGGCGCTTGAGCTTCAACTGACGTGGACCTGCACACACTCAACCAAAATACTTTGCCCCCAACGGCAGAAAGGTTGTCAATCTTTCTGGTCTCGTAGAAAACAAAGCGATTAATTGTATGATGAAATAGATAAAATATGAAAAGTGACCAGAGGAGTAATGATGATTAAAAACAAGTAAATGAGGTTGTAAGCAATGTAAAAAGATGGACCGGGGGCCATGGGTTCACTAGTGGAGTCTCTCAAGTAGATAAAATACGCATTTGATGGGTGAACGAATTATAGTTAGGCAATTGACAAGATCATGACACAAACCCAATTTAGCTATGACAATAAGGACATGATAATATTTATGGAGGCATCATGACAAGGAACAAGGACCGTTGAGACCAACTGCGTCTTTGTCTAAAAAGTCCACCGTGGGATCGCTATCCAGCCTGTCACCCAACGGTATTAAGTTGCAAGCAATAGACAATTGCATTAAGTAAAGTGCATGAAGTAAGCAATACTAATATCAAAAGAGACATTAACACCGCTGTTTTACCCTTAGTAGCAACAGCACACCCTCGCCCTTAGACGTTTCTGTCACTCGTGCCCAGGAACAAAAGGGGGCATGAACCCACTATCTAGCATAAATACCCTCTCTTGGAGATGCACACAATCACTTGGCCAAAGTAACTACGCACATCGAAGAGCATGCAAGAACATAAATTACTTATATAAGAATCATGCACAATCTGAACATAACTTCATAATCCATCGGATCCCAGCAAACACATCACATAGCATTAGAATAATCGATCTTGATCATGTTAGGCAGCTCACAAGATCATAAGACATGAAGCACAAGAGAGAGAGACTACCAACTAGCTACTGCCATGGACCCGTAGTCCAAGGTGAGACTACTCACAAATCATCCCAGAGGAAGGCATGGCGATGAAGAGCCCTCCGGGATCGATCTCCCCTCCGGCAGAGTGCCGGGATCAGCTTCAGATTGGACCCCGAACTAGAGTTTTCGGTGACGGCGCATCGGGGTCGATTTTCTGGAAAATAATGGCGGCCTCGACATTTTTAGGGTAAAAGGCAATTTATAGGCGCCAGAGGGGGCCGAGGTGAGGTCCCACGGGCAGGGGCGGGCCCCACCCGTGGGTGACCCCCAGGCCGCGGCAGGGGGCGCCTCTTCCCTGTGGGCCTCCCCTCCAGCTCTCCTTCGGACTGGTACTTCTTCGTGGCAAATAAAAATTTACTGTAAATTTTCGTCCAATTCCGAGAAAATTTCCAGAAGTAAATTTCTGAAACAAAAAGACAGCAAAAACAGGGAACTGGCACTTGACATCTTGTCAATAGGTTAGTCCGACAAAATGCATAAAAATGATATAAATGACAGTAAAAACATGTGACAATATCACAAAACTAGCATGGATCACTCAAAAATTATAGATACGTTTGAGACGTATCATTCAACATCAAAGAAATCAAAATTTTCCCTAGCATAAGAAGCTAAGGTTTCATTTTCATTGTCCGGACATTGGAAGGGGAGGTGTGGAGTGCGCCTCCCAAAAGAACATTTTATATCATAGAGGAAACTTATATTGTTCAGCATACAAGTTCACTTTTTTCAGAAATTCCCAAAGTTGTTTCCCTTTTTGCGACAAGCGGTGTTCCTTATAGTATTTTTGCTGATCTTCTGTGAAACCACAACAAGATCTAGTTCAAAGAAAGTAGCCATTAAGAACAACCAAAGAACTAAGCATACTAATAAAACAGGATAAAGACTACACTAATTTTTTTGGGTTTTAAAAATTTTCAGCGAGAAAAATAAGCTAACCAGAAATAAAACAAGCAAGACGAAAACAAAGTAAGGTGATTGAGAGTATGAGACTCCCCTTGCTGTAGCTCCAAGATCCCCGGCAGCGGCGCCAGAAAAGAGCTTGATTGCTACTGATGAAGAGTTGGGTGGTGCCCCAAGCGAAGGCGGAGATGTAGCAAGCAGCAGTTTTCCCTCGATAACGAACCAAGGTTTATCGAACCAGTAGGACCTTGAAATCAACAACAAAGTGAATGTTGAAGATCTCTGGCGCTTAATCTTCAACAGACGTGGACCTGCACACACTCAACCAAAATACTTTGTCCCCAACGGCGGAAAGGTTGTCAATCTTTCCGGTCTCGCAGAAAACAAAGCGGTTAATTGTATAGTGAAATAGATGAAATATGAAATGTACTAGTGGAGTAATGATGATGAAAAGTGATGAATAAAGGTTGCAATCAATGTATAAAGATGGACCGGGGGCCATGGGTTCACTAGTGGAGTCTCTCAAGTTAATAGAACATCATATGATGGTAAACAAATTACAGCTGGGCAATTGACAAGATTATAACACAAACTTAATCTAGCTATGACAAAGAGAACATGATAATATTTAAGTAGGCATCACGACAATGAACAAAGACCACCGTGGGATCGCTATCCAGCC